>JANAVB010018599.1:10873974-11201276 GCA_029216955.1 Iris pallida
AACTATGGCACGCTTTTCGGTGCAAAGGGGTCCAACGGCGAACACCGTATCCAGAATTGGACTTAAGGAAAGGCAATTCTAGCTAATTTGACTATTCAAAAATATTGGTACTATTTATTTCAGTATCTGGAGACTTTTTGTATGTGTTGACTGGTGGCTCTTTGAGTGGTATATTATCGGTTTCACCAGCAGCAGGACCTCAGGCGAGTACATCTCTGATAGTTTTCGTATTTGATTATCTCTATACTTCCTATATTTAATAATTTTTTGACACGCTTGTCACACGAGGTAGTAGTTATGGATTCTTGCATGTTGTTCGTGACCAATATATTTTCGTGTTCGTGACCTGTTTGAATCCATGGGTACTAGCCGGGCTGGAAAGTACATTAGTAGACATGTAAACATACCCCGAAATATCCCATGATGTCTATTCGTGAATAATAGCAGCTGCACATGACACGTGCAGGGTACCAGATTTATCCCTTAGCCGTTTACATGTCAAAAGTGTATTTCAAATCACTTGTTAGATATAGTCTTACTACATTACAGTTTCTTGTCATTGTTGTCTTGTGTACCATGTCTTTCTGCTTTTACTCGCATAATTCCTACGATGATTCCATGTTTATCCGCTTATCATATATCTCAGTATTATTACCGATTTATGGATTTCGTCATTTATTGATTCTGTTGTGAGAATGTACGCGTTCCATTCCTGACTGGAAACCAACATTTTTCAGGTTTAGCCGCGATCACTCTTAGCAATGGAAAGGCATAGGTATGCTGAGGTCAACCTAGATAGTTGAACTAGCTGTCTTTTCTATTTTGTGAGACATTTTATTTTCTAGCAAATGTGAAGTTGTGAAACCTTGTAATTTGTAAACTTGATTTAGTAATGGGAATGAGCAATAAAGTTTATTTTGAGCACTTATTTCTTGTGCGCTTGACAGCGTTCTACCGTCGACTCTACGGCATAGGCTGGATTGGACACGTCTTGTATCTAAAAAAGTGGGTGCGGGTCGTGACAAGTTTTTGTAGTGGCCCATACAGGTCAGTTTTCGTAAATTATGTGAACTCGTGGTAGCACCATATTAGTCGTACTAATACGAGCCTGTGACTAGAAAATGCTCATTCACAATTGTAGAAGCATGGAAAAGTATAGTAATTCTTATGCAACCCAGAAACTACATGCGGCTCAAAACTGGGTGGGTCTCATGCGGCTCAAAAATCCCAAAGAGCTTCATGCGGCTCAGATAGTTTTATGCGGCTTAGGAACGGCCACGTGGCCGTATGCGGTTCAAAATAGGCCTAATACAGCTGGCCATTATTACTATGTGCAGCGGACCATTAATGCTCTAACATAAAGTGACAGCTCTGACATGGCTCTGACATGATGACTCTGACATAAAGAAGAGGTGCAACATAAAAAGAAGAGAAAATCTTTTAGCTGACACAGTTCACAAATCCTAATAAAGTTCTTTATGCGGATCGCCTGAGTGAACCCTCATGCGGCTCGGTTGGGAGGACACCCTCATGCGGCTCGGTTGTGAGGCCACACTCATGTGGCTCGATTGTGAGGCCACCCTCACGCGGCTCGGTTGTAAGGCCACCCTCATGCGGCGCAGTTGTGAGGCCACCCTCATGCGGCTCGGTTGTGAGACCACCCTCATGCGGCTCAGTTGTGAGGCCACCCTCATGCGGCTCGGTTGTGAGGCCATCCTCATACGGCTCAGACAGGGGGGACAGTCCTTCATGCAGCTCGTAACCTAGTGGCAGTTGGGACTCGGGGCAGAAGTTGACTAAGTCTTAACAACTCAGATTTATTGCAACCAACAGATCACAAGAGTTCAAATTTATTTCAACCAACATAACAGTCCAGATTTATTGCAACAAACAGATCAAGATTAATCTTAACCAATCCCCAACTGCCCACTTCTCAAGGCGCAGTTGCTAGGATGTGGCCATGTGGCTGTACACCCCACTCATCATAAATTCCTATAAATAGCAAGGTTCTCTTGTAGACACACAGAGAGATGTAGAGCAACACAGAGCCGAGCAAAGAGAGAGCTTTTCTTCGCCGGAGCCAAGGTTGCGTTCGATCATCCAAGGAGTAAGGCAGAGTTGATAACACTTTCTCGAGCCTCTACCGTCACCCCCAGAATCCAAATTAATAATTGTACTTAGATTGCTTTTCCTAGGTTTTGTTCCTAGGCTCTCTTTGTACGAGCGAGTTTGTAATTGTGAATTAAAGTTCAGTTCTCCCATAAAATTGTTCTGTTCTTTGATAATAAAAGGCAAACAACAACTAGGAGTAAATCAACTTTAAGATAATGGTTAGGGCTAGGAGTCACTAATTTAAATTAATATTTGGGTAGTTAAGGTTGCTACATAGGTCTCACCGAATTCTAAATCCTATTAGATGATTTTCATAGAAGGATGCACTATTGTATACTGATTCGATAGTATTTCTAAAGAGGGTAAATTCGTAACCCCTCCTTCCGAAAGTTTGGAAAATACTCTTTTATTGATTTATTTGAACTAAAATGTGATTTTTAGAATTTTATAAATATTTATTATAGAAGGCCTTAGTCACGATTAAGTTTTGGAGTACAAGATAACCAAGAATTTTGGCACTGAGAGGGTGGTCGAGTACTTTGACTTGTGTTCTAGCCATGGTACAGGAGACCGAGTCATAGGTGTGTCCAAACTAATAAAACTGGGCCAAATCGTGACATAACCCTAGGAATAATTCAATTACTTACTATTAAGATTATTGGGTTTTAGAAGACCTGGTTGCTCCAAACTAGTCCGAACTCAACCCAAGTCCTAGTGGTCATGTAGAGCGACCAACGACGTCCATGTAGATATATAGATGTGTATATATTTTGGTAGTCCACTTCTAGTATTGGGAATAATTTTTATAAATTATATATTGAATATAGTATATGAATTATTGCTATTTAAATTTGCATTTTCTTGGAAATAGGATGACCTCCTCTTAGAATGATAATTTAGGATTTTTGGGATTTACTTAGGCTATACCTATATATATTTGTGTATAAATATATTCAAAATAGGTAGACATAGTGCTTTATACATATTTTTTCCCCTCGATCTTGAATATTAGAGAAATATAAATTTAAGTTTATATTTTTTTTCCTTTCGGTCATTTTCTCCCTAATCATGATCATTTCTACAACTTTATCTTAGGTCTTCTCTAAACATCGCCATATCATAAGTTTGTATCACTTATATTCTTTTCCTTGGACCTAAGGAATTTTTTTTTACAAAATAACTTTCCATTCGGTTGTCTATTAATCTCCAGTTATGTTTTGGATTCAAAAGTTACCTCTCAATTGTTGAATATTGAATATCCGTGAGATAAGGATTATAAGATCTTTACTTATTTTGACTTCGATCATTATCCTTTCCAATTAATTATTTTCTTTTCAAGAAGCTGACCTTATACATGAAGAACAGGTACTTACACTTTTTATCTTTATCAACTTGTATGATATTTTAAACTCCTTTGATATTCTTGGAGATATAGTTGGAATAATTTTGATGACTCGCGATGACAGGACAGCAGTGCACTATCGTCACTCATTTGAATTATCGAGACTACGGGTTCACTGCAGCCAGCAGCGTACTGGCGTGGCATGACCCCTAAGTTGAAATAATTTCAAGTAAGCGTGGGTGATCGAACATTATTAAAATTATCGTGGTCGTCTAATTTCATCCTTGAGTTGTTATGTCAAGATTGGATAGAGTATTCGTTATCGCAACATAGCTTGAGTTGTGGAACCAAGGGTTCAATGAATCTAGCTGTACACTGGCGAGGCATAAATTCTCGGTAAAATGACTTCGACTATGTTCACAAGTTTCGAATACCATAGAGACTACGTCTTATTGGTATATAACTATTAAGTTTTCAAATTGATTTGTGCTTATTCCTAGTCACAATCTTCTCAATAAATCAAAAATTCTCCCTTCCTTCCTATCCTTCTATTTTTCAGGTTGTCATCTTTTAATGTAATTTCGACTACATTCCTAAGCTTATCTAGATTTTGATTCTAAACTCGTTCCTAAATAATTGTGGATAAATATTTTAAGCATTTTTTGATTTGAGCATCCTTGAACAATTTCGATCATGACTAGATTCCTTTATTATATTTCGATCGAATCAATTTGTATCCTTTCCTAGGTTTGATTCTATGATCATGCCTACACAATTGTTCGTCTTAGAACGATTTCGATTGGATCATTTTTAAAATACTTTTGATCACGACCAAACTATTCGATCCTATTTCGATCGTGCCAATTCGCCTGTCATCATAGAATTCAATTCCATGATCGTGCCTAAATAATTTTGTTCAACTAGTTGTTCGTACCAAGATAATTTCAATCGATCTTACACCATTTTTATCGAGACTAAATCATAGCTAAGGTTATACTTTCATTCTAACTACGATCATGACTATTTTGATCATGATCATGCTCGTGCCGACTTCCTATTTTCATCATGCTTGGATGACTTGCACGATTAGCCTTGATCGTGACTGCCTCTTAAATGCGACTAAAATTATGTTTAGATTTCATCGAGAACTTTGGTCATTCCTTAAAAGGCTGGTAATGACTCAACCATGCTGACCATAGATTGGTCGTACCCAACCATTTCACCCTTGATCATTCTTAAAAACATTTGTTTGTCAACTAGACCATTTGACCGAATACTAGTCGTACCAAATCATACTCTCCTTTCTGTTTAGTATCTTTGTCATTTTTATGCGTGACTAATTAGATTATGAATCATATCACTCCCTTGATTATACCATTCGTCATTTTATTCATATCAATTAAAATTTGGTTCCTTGATTATTCTTCATAGTCGTGCCTAATCGTGCTCTTTGAAATTTTGGAGACGAAATATTCTAAGGTGGGTAGAATTGTAAACCCACATCCCTACTTTCAAAAGTTTTATTTTGTTTTACTTTAATAAATTTTGGATAGAAAATAGATTTTATTTGTAACCACTATAGAATATATTTGGATTACAACAGAATTTTTGTCAAACTGTTTTTTATTTAGAATTTATAAAATATTATTTAAATTATTTGCTAATATTAATTATCAATTAAATTCATTTTGTTATATTATAGTTAGTTTGATTCAGTCTTGGACTAACAAAGATATGTATTGTTTAAATAATATATACCATATTTTCCAAGTCACTTGATAAATATATTATTCATTTAAATTATTATTGTATTATATTTAGATTCGATCAAATGCATTTTTTAATATTTTAATAAAATCTTGAATTATTTCTAAAATTATTATGGATAGAGTTTGATTTGTTAGATCCAATATTTATTTAAATCTTAGAAAGATTTGATCATCCTAGTTCTTAAATTCTGCGATAAATTATTCTAAGGTGGGTAGGTCGTAAACCCACTTTCCATTTTCTTACATTCTCTATTTAGTTTATTTTAGTTTAATTATTTTTCCAAATCGGAAAATAATTTTTATTCTATTTCTGTTTTAGATATTTTGAAAAAAAAGGAGAGGAGAGATTTGCAAAATTTTAGAAGAGATTTTATTCCAGGATTATTTGAATTACTATTTTATCAAGAGTTATATTAAATTCAAATTATTACTATATTATTTTAGAAGATATTGTATTTGTGAAAAATATACAGCTATAAATATCTGAATTATTCTTAACAAATATTTTGACAATTGATTTTATTACGAGGATTATTTAAAGTAATAGGTATTACTTTAGACAATATTTTATGAATGATTTGGGGCATGATTGGGTCAAATTCCTAGATTTTCTTTTCGGAGTTTCAGAAATTTTATTCATTTATTTATTCACATATTTTATTTATCGGGGTTGAAGGCAGATTTCGTCGATACTTTGTTCATGATTATTTTCCTTAACAACCTTGCCTCAAAAGTTAAAGTTGAGAGCATTTTAGGACTTTTAGTGGTTCAAACCTTTTTTCCTATTTTATTTATTTATTCGATCAAGTTCTTTTATCATAAATTTGTACTACCTTTTACCAATCTACCAAGTCGGCCTATCCTAGTAGTCCTTAAATTCGAGGACGAATTTATTTTTAAGGTGGATAGATTTGTAGCTCCCCTGCTCGGATATTTTGAAATATTTTTATTCTTATTTATTATTTGAATGGTGATTTTAAGATTTTTATAAATAATTAATTAGTTAATTATTACGGTAGATGGTCTTAGTCATAGTTGAGATTTGGAGTACAAGGTGACTAGGAATCATGGCAAGGATAGTGCAACGGCGTGCTTTGACTAGTATATTAGCCCTCGTAGGGAAGGCCGAGCCCAGGGCCGGCCCTGGGGCCGTGCCAATAGTGCGGTCGCACAGGGCCTCCAATTTTGGGGGGCCTCAAAAAAATATTAGGGTTAGTTTTATAATTTTTGTATTTCAAGTAATTCCATTTCTTCCTCAATTCATATTCTAAAATCCCTCCAAGACCTCCAATTCTTGGATCTCTATTCTAAAATTCATATTTATAATCATACAAAAAAATTAGGATTTCTTAAAGATATTGCTCTGACCGGTGTGTTAATTGCTATTTTGTTTCTAAAGATCCATCAATTGTTAGATGAATTTATTTTCTACAATAATGATCAATTTTTTTTATATATATAATTTAAGAATTTGGATGTGCATGCTTAGTATTTATTTAAAAAATAATGATCTCGAAGACTGGAGCTCTTGGTCTTGCATCCGGTCCATAGCCGGTCCTATGATTTACGGGACCTATGACAAAATCTAAAATTTGCGCCATTTTTCTCACAAATAATTTTTTTTAGCATTTTTGGAAGCAAAATCATCAATTAAGCTATCAAAATCATCAATCAAGTTATCATATTTTTTTTCGATTAGAGCGTTGGCTTTTTTGTTTCTTCCAGATTGGATCTTTGTTTTTCTTTTCTTTTTTGTTATACCTAGTCCATTGTAAAATTACGGGACTTCCAAAATTGGGGGCCCATGACGGTCGCCCACCTCGTCCGTGCCCTAGGTTGGCCCTTCTCAGGTCTTGGAGGCTCTAAATTGTGTAATTACATATTACTTCTCATTTGGGTCTTGATCGTTATTCATTTTATTATATGTTTTTATCAACATAAAAATTTGGGACCAGATTTAGACAATTTAACGGTCAGTACGTCTTCTATCTAAAATATTTTATTATACTATGTAATATGCTTGAATATAGATAATTTGAGCTTTAGTTATTTTGTTTAGTAACTACCTATATATTCAGTTATAATATACAATCAAGAGCATCTCCAGAGATTTTGATAAAGACATATAATAATATATTGAAAAAATATGAATAAATAAATTTAGGGCCACATTTTAAAATTTGCACAGGGCCTTCAATTATTAAGGACCGGCCCTGGCCGAGCCATAGTGATGTTCTAACTAGAAAAACCAGGCCCAGTTGCGACTTAACCCTTACCGAAGATTTATTTATTTATTTATTATATTATTGAGTTTTAGGGAACCCGGTTGTACCAAACCAGTCCAGATTTGACCCAAAACAAGCCCAAGCCAAAGCTCATGTAGTCATGCGGCATGTCCAATGACATTCGTGTTGATGTATTTTGGTATGATTGTGTCGTATTCCATTTTAATGATCTAATGAATATTTTCTAAGTATTCGTTAATTAAATATTATAAATATCACTATTTGATATTCAGTGACATTTGTATAAAATGGATCATTGTACATTTTGGAATTATTAGACTGTACGTAATGGTATATACACTATTACTGGTTTATTGAATTTCATTATTACTATTATATAATATTATTTTATTATTATTGGTTATATTATTTTTGTCAAATAAATGTTATAATATATGTGTTCATATTTATATAGGTAGGCCCAACCCTAGGAATAAAGTTATTGGTATTTATTTTGGTTTTATGGAAATTATATATATATATATATATATATATATATATATATATATATATATATATATATATATATATATATATATACACATATACATCTATATAGATATATATATATATATATATATATATATATATATATATATATATATATATATATATATATATAAAATAAAATAAAATAAAATATATAGATATATATATATATATATATATATATAATATTATATATATATATATATATATATATATATATATATATATATATATATATATATATACACATAAAATATATATAATATATATATATATATATATATATATATATATATATATATATATATAGATATACACATAAAATATATATATATATATATATTTTTTTTTTTATATATGTATATATATATATATATATATATATATATATATATATATATATATATATATATATATATATATATATATATATATATATATAAAAATATATATATATATATATATATATATATATATATATATATATATATATATATATATATATATATATATATATATATATATATATAACATTAAGTAACAAAAAACCAACAACAAAACAAACAAGCATTTCGGCCCAGCCCAAGACTGACACCCCAACCCGAGCCCAAAGCAAACCCGATAGGAAATTCCCCAGACCTAGCATATATTCGAAAACAGAGAGAGAGAGAGATCGGGAGCAAAACAAAAACACAACCCTAGCTCTCCCTTCCTTCGTCACACGCGCCACCCCTCCCTGACCCCTGGCGGCCAACCCAGCGGTCGCTCGCCGCCGCACGAGCGCCGGAATCGGCCGTGCTCGCGCGGACAGCAGGAACAACCACAGCAGCAGCGGCTGAGCATCGGGCCACTTCGCGGTGAGTTTTCTCTCTCGTCGTCGCATATTTTTCTGCACGGTTTCTTCGTACACGTTGACAATATAACCCTCTTCATACCCTTTCAAATATAATTTCATATGCATACTTAGATCGCTCAGAAATTCGACGCAAATATCGTCGAAAAACTGACTGGAAACGGGGCATTTAGACTGTCTCAAACCCCTAGTTTGAAGAAAGTTTTAGAACCATACAATATGAATTTCCAAAATCTATTTAAAGGAGTGTATTGACAATATATAGGACAACAAAACCCTTCTTTTAGTTTTAAATAAATCTAGGTATTCATTAAATAAAACCTATTCAAAGTTGATCAAAAACCTGTTTTTAAAATTGGAAAAACCTTCGATACGTCATACGTCCCGCCAATTCGGGCGACGTGGTCGCGAACAGAAAGCATCGAACGGTGCGTAATGGCTTCGTGGTCGTGTGGGCTTTGACGGAATTCAAATTGGCTGTGTGTGCACGACGAATTTGATGCGCATCGGTCGAAATTCACCGTATCGGCCTCGGTGTAAATTTTCCAATTACTTTATGTACATTCGTCAAATCGAAATGAAACTTGCGCCAACAGGACTAAATCATTTTTCTGATCCTGTTTGCCAAGTTTGGTCTGTTTCTGAGACAGTTGATCGGATCGTCATTTTGCGGGCCTACGGTCCGATTCAACGGGCAATTTCGTGCACGACCCACCGGAATCCAAAATTGGACATACCATTGGGTTCGTATCATCAAATCAAATTCGTAGAATTGGTACAAAGCGGGTCCAACGGCGGACACCATTTTGACCAGAAATTACTATTTTTCTCTTGTGTCCAGAATTGGACTTAAGGATAGACAATTCTAGCTAATTTGACTATTCTGAAAATATTGATACTGTTTATTTCAGCATCCAGAGACTTTTTGCATGTGTTGACTGGTGGCTCTTTGAGTGGTATAGTATTATCGGTTTCACCAGCGTAGGACCTCAGGCGAGTACATCTCTAATAGTTTTCGAATTTGATTATCTCTATACTTCCTGTATTTAATAATGTTTTACATTGATATTCCATTAGTTCTTGACATGCTTCTCACAAGAGATAGTAGTTATAGATTCTTGCATGTTGTTCGTGACCAATATATTTTTATGTTCGTGACCTATTTGAATCCATGGGTACTAGCCGGGCGGGGAAGTACATTAGTAGACATGTAAACATACCCAGAAATATTCCATGATGTCTATTCGTAAATAATAGCAGCTGCACACGACACGTGCAGGGTGCCAGATTTATTCCTTAGCCGTTTACATGTTGAAAGTATATTTCAAATTACTTGTTAGATATAGTCTTGCTACATTACAGTTTTTTGTCATTGCTTGTCTTGTGTACCATGTCTTCCTGCTTTTACTCGCATAATTCCTACCATGATTCCCTGTTTATCCGCTTTTCATGTATCTTAGTATTATTACAGATTTATGGATTTTGTCATTTATTGATTCTGTTATGAGAATGTACTCGTTCCATTCCTGACTGGAAACCAACATTTTTTAGGTTTAGCCGCGATCACTCTTAGCCCTGGGAAGGCATGGATATGCTGAGGTCAACCTAGATAGTTGAACTAGCTATCTTTTCTATTTTGTGAGACATTGTATTTTCTAGCAAATGTGAAGTTATGAAACCTTGTAATTTGTAAACTTGATTTAGTAATGTGAATGAGCAATAAAGTTTATTTTGAGCATTTTTTTCTTGCGGGCTTGACAGCGTTCTACCGCCGACTCTGCGGCGTAGGCTGGCTTGGACATGTCTCATATCCGAAAAAGCGGGTGCAGGTCGTGACACTGATAAATAACTTTGACAAGAACAGATCGTCCCTTGGTAAGTACAGAGTCTGCGTGTTGAGTATGTCATGTGTTGGCGAGGAGAAGCCGTCAAATAAATCTAGCGTCAATGGCTTGTAGTTAGGAGGGCAAGTAGCATTCTCCCATTCAGGAGGATAAGGTTGAGATATTTCCACCTTCTGAAGCTCGTCTTTGTGTGAGATGGTATCGAGACAGGCAACAAGAGAATCAATTGCATCCTACTGATTGAGCAGATGTTAAGAAATAGCTACTGTACGGTTGTCAAGCGTCGTTGGTGAAGGACCACCCCCAGCATTTATGGCATTTGGAGGAGGTACAACAAAATAATACTCCTTTTGTAGTAAAGGAGGGTTGTTGCTATGAACTAGACTAACGTGTGCTGAGACGTTCGGTTGTGGAGGAACAGCCCTAGCAGTTTGGACTGCCATGATATTGGTAAGTATATCAGTGAACTTGGCAAATGCCGTTTCAAGACTCTTCAGCTGCTTGTTGGTCTGATCCCTAGCTTTTTCAGGTCTCTCTCCATCTGCTATGTAGGCAGATAACATACGAGGATGAATAGAGGAGACAGTACAACTGGGGCTGATACTGTCTGTCTCTGAGTTCAAAAGACCCTCGTCTTCAGGCAGGGGGTAGATAGTCACCGTCGGACTCGAAGAAGTCGTCGTCATCTGGAAGGCTACCCCCATCATCTGGAAGGCTACCCCCAGTGTGAAGGTCGTATGCTTCAGATTCTAAGGGAATACTGTCACGCCCCGATCCCGCAAAGTCCTTTTCGTCCTCGCTTCGGGCTCTTTGGGACCGTTCGTCCTCGCTAAGGCGTGATGCCGTGCAAGCCTAAGTTGTGCTTGCACAAGGCCAAGACCTGGAACAAGACAAGATAGACAAGTTTGACAATACGCAGCGGAACGTGTCGCAGATAACTGAAGCAGCAGCGGACATACTTCAGAATACAAGTATTGAACACAATGGTAATAAGAACATTTCTCTTTATTGATTTCATTTGAACAGATTATAAGCTCTCAATTCTCTCTGATACAATGTTTCATTCTCTCAGAAATAATACAGATTACAATGATCCCGTTCCCATACATTACATCCCTTTATAAACAAAACCAAACTCTTGCACAGATGTCATCTCTTGGGCATCTTTTCTGATTTCTGGCTCCTGAGGATGAGGCTCGGGCTATCGCTTCGTACTATCCTTTTTGATGCATAGTGCACCTGCATGCAGACTGATGGTGGGTCAGTATATCAGCATACTGGTGAATTGTGAACAAAGAAGCTACATTTTTCTGAAACGATCACTGTTCATTTAGTGAGAAAACATTATCTTGTGATGTGATCTTGCTACTCTTTACCTAGATTCATTTCATGAATGCATTAGTCAGTTTACATATCTTTTGAAAACACATCTTTTGAAAAGCCACAATTATTTCCATCTTAGTGGAACATAGCATTTCTTGGTAACAGATTAATCTCTGCAAGCATTTATATATCAAACTCAAGCAATACAGTTTTATCACTTTTTTAGTGATTCTTACCATAGCCGACCGTCCATCCCTGCACAAGATAAGGATTAGCATAACATTATAAAACTAATATTGTCATTCCCTGTTCGTCTCTGCATCGTTAGCTCTTAGCAAAACATATGATAGACACATGCAGACCGATTGGCAGCTGTGACTCTCCGGTTCAGCTTTGCACCAATCCACACCTATCTATATGATGGTCCATGGGAAACCCATGATTAGCCGCTGTGACGCTCTTGGGTTCAGCTCGTCGCTAAGGACACAGATAACGGCTACACTTTTAACATGGGTCCTTGCACCCAGTGTGCTCATAATCTCTCCTAGGCCGAGCGGTTCCAGGCGCCCCCAGATACCACCCGAGAGACAAATTTTACTCGTGCACGAGTTGTCCGAGACCATATGCATGCTCTAGCAGGATTCTATCAGATGAAACAGATTTCAGATCAGATGTACGACATGTTCTTTTCATGCCTTTGCAGATATACGACACGTTCAATTCGTGCCTTTCTTTTATTCAGGTCAACATGTACAAGTCCGTCTGTACATGTCTATAATTCTCAAGCATACAAGCAGCAAGCAATGATCAAGCATTCAATTCAATTCATTTGTTTTCTCTTATCCTATCAAGCATGACAAGCATCATTTCAGTTCTTATTAGCAGGCAACGAGTCTTCTTATTAGCATGCTGATTATTTCTTTTCTTGTTCTTAGCATGGCATGGTTCTCTTTATCAAGGCAACATTCAAATCTTAGCGAGGCAACATATGAATTCTCTTAAAGCATACTCAAGGATTTAGCATCTTATTATTAACAAAAGCATTCAATCAAAAATTCAGATTCTTAAGGCGTAAGCGAATCAGCAAATGAGACTTCGTCCACTCACCCAGATTAATCGTCTTCTGTTGCAGAGCCAGCAATCCGATCTTTCTGTTTATCTAGTGCCTTCGCGGAGCGGGGCACTACATAATTACCCACCGAAAAGAAGTTTCATCCTCGAAACTTAAGGAGAAACTTACGATATCCTTAGCAGCGATAGTCCTCATCCTTCGCCATCATCAATCCATGAAATCACAATTCAGATCATATCAAAACTCTTGTTCAATCAAGCATTTCAATCTCAATCAATCAAATCGGTAAAACATTGCCGGCATCATAAAAATATTTACGGACTTATTGTATGGAACGTTCATCTGATTATTGATATCGAGTAGGCAACGGAATTTTGATCAGAAGACATGTACAAATTCAATTGATTCAAAATTGGCCAGAGGATCGTGTTGCTCTGATACCATTCTGTCACGCCCCGATCCCGTAGAGTCCTTTTCGTCCTCGCTTCGGGCTCTTTGGGACCGTTCGTCCTCGCTAAGGCGTGATGCCGTGCAAACCTAAGTTGCGCTTGCACAAGGCCAAGACCTGGAACAAGACAAGATAGACAAGTTTGACAATACGCAGCGGAACGTATCGTAGATAATTGAAGCAGCAGCGGACATATTTCAGAATACAAGTATTGAACACAATGGTAATAAGAACATTTCTCTTTATTGATTTCATTTGAACAGATTACAAGCTCTCAATTCTCTCTGATACAATGTTACATTCTCTCAGAAATAATAAAGATTACAATGATCCCGTTCCCATACATTACATCCCTTTATAAACAAAACCAAACTCTTGCACAGATGTCATCTCTTGGGCATCTTTTCTGATTTCTGGCTCCTGAGGATGAGGCTCGGGCTATCGCTTCGGACTATCCTTTTCGATGCATAGAGCACCTGCATGCAGACTGATGGTGGGTCAGTATATCAGCATACTGGTGAATTGTGAACAAAGAAGCTACATTTTTCTGAAACGATCACTGTTCATTTAGTGAGAAAACATTATCTTGTGATATGATCTTGCTACTCTTTACCTAGATTCATTTCATGAATGCATTAGTCAGTTTATATATCTTTTGAAAACACATCTTTTGAAAAGCCACAATTATTTCCATCTTAGTGGAACATAGCATTTCTTGGTAACAGATTAATCTCTGCAAGCATTTATATATCAAACTCAAGCAATACAGTTTTATCACTTTTTTAGTAATTCTTACCATAGCCGACCGTCCATCCCTGCACAAGACAAGGATTAGCATAACATTATAAAACCAATATTGTCATTCCCTGTTCGTCTCTGCATCGTTAGCTCTTAGCAAAACATATGATAGACACATGCAGACCGATTGGCAGCTGTGACTCTCCGGTTCAGCTTTGCACCAATCCACACCTATCTATATGATGGTCCATGGGAAACCTATGATTAGCCGCTGTGACGCTCTTGGGTTCAGGTCGTCGCTAAGGACACAGATAACGGCTACACTTTTAACATGGGTCCTTGCACCCAGTGTGCTCATAATCTCTCCTAGGCCGAGCGGTTCCAGGCGCCCCCAGATACCACCCGAGAGACAAATTTTACTCGTGCACGAGTTGTCCGAGACCATATGCATGCTCTAGCAGGATTCTATCAGATGAAACAGATTTCAGATCAGATGTACGACATGTTCTTTTCATGCCTTTGCAGATATACGACACGTTCAATTCGTACATTTCTTTTATTCAGGTCAACATGTACAAGTCCGTCTGTACATGTCTATAATTCTCAAGCATACAAGCAGCAAGCAATGATCAAGCATTCAATTTGATTCATTTGTTTTCTCTTATCCTATCAAGCATGACAAGCATCATTTCAGTTCTTATTAGCAGGCAACGAGTCTTCTTATTAGCATGCTGATTATTTCTTTTCTTGTTCTTAGCATGGCATGGTTCTCTTTATCAAGGCAACATTCAAATCTTAGCGAGGCAACATATGAATTCTCTTAAAGCATACTCAAGGATTTAGCATCTTATTATTAACAAAAGCATTCAATCAAAAATTCAGATTCTTAAGGCGTAAGCGAATCAGCAAATGAGACTTCGTCCACTCACCCAGATTAATCGTCTTCTGTTGCAGAGCCAGCAATCCGATCTTTCTGTTTATCTAGTGCCTTCGCGGAGCGGGGCACTACAAATACTACCCCCAGCTGAAGGATCAACACCCCAAGCTTGGAGTCCTCATCTTTTATACGGAATCTCGTCCTTGACCGAGTACCCATATAGAATCCTTCAGATTTAACAGCTCGCTGGCTGTTTTTTGGCAGGCTTCTTCTACTTCTGTTCGCAGAACTGAAAGAAAAAGTTGGGTGAGTGGTCCACCTTCTTTGATTGGGGCTCCCACGAGAAGGATCCCATGAAGCCATGTTGGATGAAACACATAGCAGCTTTTCGTCATCAGAGTGCCGTGGTCGTCGAAACAGGACTGCCTCGGAGGCACTTTCATTGCTTTGGAGCAGCAACAGTTGATGACAATACTAGTGTATGGATGTACGCCATAAATTGCAGTATCCTTTCTTGCTTTACGCTTATGATTTATCATGTCGCGTGAATCGACGGAAGGGAGTTTTGCCTTAAAACCCATGTTACATGCATCGCCGAGCTTTACATATGGGTTTGTAAAGGGAGTTGGTGCATCCGAACTTAGTTCATGTGCAGGGGCATCCCCCACACATAAGTTCCATGATGACCTTGAAGACAGTCCCGTGCTATACGTGGTGGGGTCTGTCTTTTTGCTGTGGGCGCATAGATCCTGGAGCATGCCCTTGGGCACATGCTTTCTTGAAACCCTGGCAGCATGCCTGGCCCTCCTGGATGTGGGCATATAGAATGGGTCATCAGAGCCTTGGCACATATATCCCCATTTGCGAACATAAATAGGCCTTGAGAGAGAGAAAGTTCATTCTCTCTTCTTTTTCTTCAGAAATTTCAAAGAGTTTTTTCTTTTACTCTCTTTCGAACAATCATGTCTCCGAAGGCTGCTTCGACTCCCAAGAAGTCTGCGAAGGGTAAAAAGGCTGCAACAGCTAGTTCTCTACCTTCGACAGCATCTCATCTGATTCAAGACCCCATCCTGGGTGAGGCAATGTCTCAAGAATGAAGTCTCGAGCATTAATTTGTGACGCTCAGACTTTTTTCTGCTTGGGCCCATAACCATCGATATGTGCCCAATGCAAACACTCCTCTTTTTGTGAGCACTCTTATGCCCCCAGAGATGCATGCGCCCACACACTTTGTTGTGTCATACGCCCATACATAGCATGTGCTTTGAAGATGCTTTTGCACCCACAGGCCCTTTGGGCGCATAACATCAGAGCGCATAGAATTTGTCCAGCACTTAGCTCTTTTTTTTGTAGATTCTAAGTCTGACTTTTTTTGTCTTTGTAGTTGACATGGTTGTCCTGGCTCTTGGTGGGATTCCTGACGGCTCTGCCCGCCATGATCTGGATTCAAGCCTCATCACCGCAATGGTCACAAATGCTCAAGTATAGATCAGCCATGACCAGCCTTCGGTGCGGGTGATCGTTATGCTTGAACAGGACAAAATATTCTTGAAGCAGATGATGAATAATGAAAAGTTCACGCTCGGAGGGGTACGGACCTTCAAGAGACCGTACTTCTTGTTTAGTGACAGCCTGGGATTTGAGGAGGAAGAGACGATATGTCTAGAAGACCCTCTGGTGGTCAGGTTAAATAACCAAAGGATATGGTTACCATCGATGAAGTGCCATTACCCTCTATCGGCGTTTACTGATCTAGCTATGCGGAGGCAAATGAAATAGGACCTGACCCCTGAACTGCATGGGGTCATTTTTGGCAGGATCCAATTTAACTCTGGTGACCGGAAGGACACTTTCAAGTGTGTCAAGGGCTCCACGTCCTACTCCAAGAGGGGGCTGCATCTTGGGGCCATAATAAACGATGTCCCGACTGATCTTCACCCTTATGCTCCTAAGACTCTCTCCAACCTGATGTTGTCAAAGAAGGAGTCGTATCCGACAGGAAAGCTGCAAATCGAAGGTTGGAGATACTCTATCCTGTTCTGGAGTGACCTTACTGAATGGGTGTTCTCGACTTACGAGGCCACCCTAAAAGCTACCGGCCTTTTTTATGCCGTTAGAGCCACCCAATATGGCATAAAGGTTAATTGGCCTATGTTTATCTCGTTGGTGGAGTTTTTCAACTATCACATATGTACCTTCTTCACTCCGGATGGGGATATGGGTCTGGCTCTTCACGAGATGCAGCCGATATCAAAACTTCCCTGGGGGACCGATCCATACAAGAATATGTCCCCAGTAATGAGGAGCTATCGGATTTGGAGAGAGAGAACTCCGAGATGATGGAGGTATACCAAGAGTTACTCTGTCACCTCTTTATTTGTCAACAGATCACAAAGAAGGGTAAGACTGAGAGGTCCCTTCCCCATACGAGAGCTTGGACCAACTATATTTTCATTAGAGAAGAAGGAGACGCCCAGTCTTTTTCTTGACTCGCAAGCCCTCGACGAAATTTGAGATAGAGCAATTGATGACAGATCACAGGGCAGCACACACTGAAGATAGTGATGATCCTGTGGGAAACTTCCCAGTTTATCATTTCTTCAGGCAGGCTAAGATTAAGCTGTCGAAAAAGGCTATGCTAATCGCCTTTTTGATGACGTGGCTCCGCGATTGTGTAGTCCCTTAAGTTTTTTGTTTGTAATTGGGTCTTTTTAGCCGAGAAACTCTTGTATTATGCCTTTTCGAGAATGATTCAATAAAGAATCTTTTGGCTTTTTGAAATTCATGAATGAAGTTTGTGAAATATCAAAACTAGAGGTAATATGGACGTAGTAAGGATACTTCTGGTGGGTATTCCGCTGAAAAATTAGATGTCGACTTATTATCCATTTTATATTCAAGGTTCTTGAATATAGATAATAAGTTGAAAGAAGCTGCTAATAGAGGTAATATGGACGTAATAGTAGAGAACGTTCTATATCTGACTAGAGGTAATATAGACGTAGACGGATATATAGCATTAGGTAGGAGTGGGTAATTCAGAGGTAATATGGACGTGATTATCTTTGATGAATGCTTTGCTCAGAGGTTATATGGACATGGCAAAACATTTCTTAATTATCCCACTAGAGAAATAATTATCGAAAAACAATTCAGAGGTAATATGGACGTGACTGTTTCGTAAGACCAAGTTTGGGCAGAGTCCAAAACGAAAATAACTCCACTGGGGAATTCTTTTTTAGAGGACCTATTATCCATGGCATATCCAAGACTCTTGTAGTACAGATAATAGTTAGATAATTTTTGGATCACATAAACATTGTACTGTATATTTACATGATTAAAATAGGGTTATGTGAACGATGGACATAAAGGTTACACATAATATTTCTTTAGAAACTTGTCATTGATCGGTATCATGAGCAAGTCACCATCAGGCTTGGTTAGTCAATACGTACCGTTAGAATATACTGATTCTATAATGAAAGGACCTTCCCATTTAGGCTGGAATTTTCCTTTTGTCTTGTGCATCATGACTGCTGGTCTTCTCCCTGCTAAGACCAGATCACCAACTTAAAAGATTCTTTCCTTCACCTTTTTATTAAAGGCTCTGGAAAGGCGTGCACGATATTGCTTAATACGCTGTTGAGCTAATAAGCCTTTTTTGTCTAGCACTTCCAGCTCTTATAGTCGCAGATGGTAACTTTCTTCAGCAGTCAACTCGCTGGCTAAGGCTAGTCGAAGAGAGGGAATCTGGATTTCTAGGGGAAGAACAGCTTCACTCCCATAAACTAGAGAGAATGGTGTACTGCCTGCTGGAGTCCGGACTGTTGTACGATAGGCCCAGAGACATTCACCGAGCTTCTCATTCCAATAATGCTTGTTTGAAGACACGAACTTTTTGAGAAGTTTGACGATAGTCTTATTGAAGGCTTCTGCTAATCCATTAGCCGCTGGATTATAAGCAGTAGAGGCTACATTCTGAATTTGATTCTTATCGCAGAACCGATAGAATATATGGCTCACGAATTGTAGACCATTATTATGGATGATCCTGCGAGGTAGGCCGAAGTGGTAGATAACATGATATTTGATGAGACTGATCACATTTAACGTCTTTACTTCGATGAACGGTATAGCTTTCGCCTATTTAGATAAGTAATCGGTTATAGCTAAGATAAACCGATGTCCTCTAGAGAATGACGAGCTGATTGGGTCGATGATGTCCATACCCATGGCTTCAAAAGGCCAAGATACCGCCGTCGGGTGTAGAAACTCCAAAGGTTGATGAATAAAATTGGCGTAGAGTTGACAAGCCCTACACTTCTTTCCATATTCAACAGCATCTGCTATCATCGTGGGCCAATAATAACCCATTCGTCTGAGGCGATCTTATAATTTGGGGCCTGGTTGATGTGCACCATAAATTTTGTTGTGAGCCTCACGGAGTGCATGTTTGGCTTCTGTGTCTAATAAACATCGTAACAGTAGCCCGTCGTAAGAGCGTCGGTACAGCATTTTGGTAGCTGTATCATAGTAAAATCTGAGGGATCATCTTTGGACAAACACTACTTTCTTTGGGTCCTCAGGAAGGATTTCGTAGACAGCATAGTCTATGAAAGTAAATCTCTAGTTTTAACGTTGATGTTTGTTTATGTTGTGTAACTGTGATGAATATACAAGGCATCTTTCACACAGAATAACTCTCGACCAGACACTATGATCGAATGTTGAGTGTTGACATGAACGGTCAGGGAAGCAGCAAGACCGGCTAAAGCATCTGCTTCTATATTCTGTAATCGAAACACGTGCTCGATGAAGAATCCAGCGAAGGTAGATGCTAATACGATTGTGATATGGGATGAAATCTTCGTGATGAACTTCACAATCCCCTCGGACCTGACTAACTATTAGCTTAGAATCGTCGTAAGCTTCTAGATAGTCAACTTCCAGTTATTTTGCCAATTGAAGGCCGATCAGTAGGGCATTATATTCGGACACGTTGTTGGTGCAAGGTTCCACGAGAGAATATGCACGGTGTATAACCAGATGGTCGGGTGACACGAGCACGATGCCTACTCCGGCCATAATATTTTCTTTAGGTCATGTTCTTGATGCACCGTCAAAGAACAATCGCCAAATGGAGATTTCGTCAGTTGCGATGTTAGACTCCACTACTTCATCCGAGATTTCATCGTAGAGTTTTGAAGATTCTGGCACCGGATGAGTTGCTAAGAAATCAGCTAATGCTTGGCCTTTTACTGCCTTCTGAGGGACGAACAACATATCTTATGGAGTCAACAGCATTGTCCATGTAGCTAAATGGGAATTAAGAGAACCTGGTTTGGTCATGAGTATTCTGAGAGGATTTACTCTAGATATGATGTGGATTGTATGTCCAGATACATAGTGACGTGTCTTCTGGATAGCAAATACCAGTGCGAGACATTCCTTTTCCACAAGTGTGTATCTGTGCTCGGTATCCACCATCGTGCAGCTGAGGTAGTAGATTGCTTGTTCATGGCCGCTTTTATTCTTCTAAGCTAATAGGGCACCAAGGGAATGATCCATAGCGCGTACATATAACAAGAAAGACTTTCCAATTATCGGAGCCACCAACACTGGGGGGCTTGTGAGATACTTCTTGATATCGTCAAATGCGCGTTGACATTGTTTAGTCCAGATGAAAAATACTCCTTTCTTCATGATCTGAGTAAATGGTTGACACCTTCCAGAAAGATTTGAAATGAATCGTCTGATGTTGGCTAGCTTTCCTTGAAGTCCGCGTAGCTCTTTAAGATTTTTTGGAGGACGTATATCGAGGATCGCTTTCACTTTCTCTGGGTCAAGATGTATACCCTTTGAAGTGATAACAAAACCAAGGAACTTGCCGCTGGAGACTCCCAGAAAAGACTTGGTTGGATTCATTTTGAGTTGGTGTGCACGCATTAGTTCGAACACCATTCTCAAATTTTGGAGGTGGTTGCCCTTGAGACGACTTTTAACTGCCACTATTTTGCACAAATAATCGTAAAAAATTGTGTTCAAAGCTCGCTGGTATGTTGCCCCTGCATTTTTCAATCCGAAGGGCATCACCGTATAGCATTATACCCCTAACGGTGTTCGAAAAGATGTGTGTTTCTCATCATCGGAGAACATCTTGATCTGGTTGTAGCCAGAGAACCCATCTATGAAGGACATCCGCTCGAAGCCGCAAGTATTGTCGATCATGACGTCGGTGATCGGTAGAGGGAACTCATCTTTCAGGCATGCAGAGTTCAAATCACGGTAATCGATACAGACTCGAACTTTATCGTTCTTTTTCATGACTGGAATAATGTTAGCAATCCAGTAAGGGTGTTGTTCTTCGCAAATGAACCCACTTGAAATAAGCTTCTTGACTCCACTCGATTGCCTCCATGATATCTGGTCGGAATCGTCGTTGTTGCTGCTTTACTGGCTAAGCTTTAGATGAGATATTTAGGTGGTACATAGCAACTTTAGGGTCCAAGCCTGGCATGTCTTCATAGCTCCATACAAAGACATCAATATACTCTCTTATAAGCTGTACAAGAGATTGTCGTTCTTTACCAGACAGACTTTTGCTGATAAAGATTGGTTTAAGAGATGATTCATCTCCCAAATTAACTTGGACGACTTCGTCTTCAGTAGGTGGTTCATGTTGTTCGAAACGTAACTCCCACGTGGTGTCCATCTTTTAAGCCCATTGTTCGAGCTCGATTGATTGGACATCTTCTACAATTTGGTCAACTGACACCAAGTTGACGGACAAAGTTGCTTTGAACATGTCTCCAATGCTGGATTCTGAATTCCAGAGGCAGGAATCAGAAGATTGAGAACAACGATCCACTTCGACGTCAGATCATTCAGGAGTTGTTGGAGAAGTAACGTAACCCAAACCAACACCATTTTGTTGATAATAGTTCTCGGGTTTGTCGGGAGGAGCAAAGTGACATATTGACAATCGTCGTCCTTGACTGTAGTTTAGTCCCTAGTCGCTTTTTATATTATATCCCATGTTCTGGATGATATTCTTGGCCTGCCAACTATATCGGTAAAGTTACATTTTTCCAGAATCATAGTCAGCTTCAGTGTTCTGATTGGTAGTAGTAAAGTCTTGAACGAACTTTCTTTCGCCAATTATTCGACCAAAGATGATCAATTATTCGCCCTTCTTTCTAGCTGGAACGATGAAGTAGTGGATATCTTCTTGCCAGACCTTTTCCTGCAAACGAGGCATCGTGACCGGATTGTGAGAGGCTTTGGAGTACTGGTTTACAGATTGGTAGACATCGGAGTAATTCAAAGATAAACCGTTACTTAGAAAAATATGCAAGTTCTTCTTCAGGGATAACATCATCCATTGAAGGTACATTATTTTGAGTATTGATATACTCAATGAGGGGATCATTGTCCGGAACAGGAGCCAAGACTTGGTCAAGTTCACTACGTAGGGTAACTCATCAGGATTGGGAGGACGGACTTCAGCAGGCTCCACCCGAGTCGTTTTACGGAGAGTGATGGTCAATGGTTTGACAATATCACGATTCTTCACTTTGACCCAGATTGTGAGAGGCTTTGGAGTACTTTAGTACATCCTTTGACTCGGATAACTAGGAGATCATCACTAGCGCATGAATTGACTTCAACTTCATCGTCAGCTTCGTTGTCGTCATTTTTGGGAGGCTGAGATTGATAAAGTACCGAATCTCCATAGTAGGCTTTAATACCCTTAAAAGGATCGACATCGGCAAACTCCGTCTTCACGATACTATCACCGTTGACGTATTTGAAGCACTGGTGAAGGGTAGAAGGAACGATCATGTTCTCGTGTATCCACGAATGTCCCAACAAGATATTGTAGGACATATTGGCATCGTTTACATAGCAAGAAACCTCTATTCGGAGATCACCAATCTGGCACTTGAGGCAGATCTTACCCAGCGAGTGGCTTCTTCCAGCATTGAAAGCCATGATAGTTGTATTGGTTGCAGATAGCTTGTGCAGAAGGATCCCTAAAATTTGGAGTAAATTTCTAGGGATGATGCTGAGGGAAGAACCTGGATCGATATGCATCCGATCCACCTTAATCGCTCCGATATATCCTGTATAGCACAGAGGTCTATCATGACGATTGTTTTTTAGTAGCATTTCCTCTTATGAAAAGGTAATGTTGGGCACCACTTCCATAGTGCTATGACAGTAAGGACAGGAGACGGGATCTTCAACGGGGGCTTTTACTTCAGCGAGATAAGAGTTGGCATATAGTAATGCCTCAATTAAAGCTTTTCGTGTCTCTTTAGAGAGTCGCAGTAGATCGAACAAAGATAACCTGGCAGGTGTATTGGCCAGCTGTGTCAGTATGTCAAAGTTGTAAGGCCAATCCATGCCTTCGGGAGTTTGTGCCTTCAGAGACTTGTCAAATCGCATCTCCTTCTGCTTAGCTTTGTCTGTAGTTAAGGACTTAGATGGACCAGCTTCTAAACTTATGGGGGTAGCAGAAGCTTGAGAAGGCACTGTATCTTCTTATGCGGGGTCATAAGTCCATAGGTAAGTCTTCCCGGATCGTGTCTCGCCAGATAGAACTTCGTAAATGGGAGAAGACACCATATGGCATGATTTGCATTTTTTGCCCCACTTTGCTTTGGAAGACACCACCCCCTGCATCATTTCTTGCACAAGGTCTTAATGGACCCACATGATCTCACCACGTTTTGTCGTGAGTGGCACCAACATTGATGTTGAGTCGCGAGCTGGCGGCAGGTTGACGACTTTCATTACTGCCTTGGGGATTGGGACTACGTCATCTGGGACTTCTATAGGAGGAAAGTTACCAAATTGAAGAGAGATCATGTTAGAAGATACGACCTTGTCTTCAGCTTCGAGGTTGATAACTTGGTTGTCGATAAGCTGTTGTATCTTCTTCTTTAGGATGATGCAATCCTTGGTAGAATAGTGCACGTACTGATGATAAAGACAGTACTTGGGATCGTTGAGTTGGTTCGTCTCTACAGGACATCGTGGTGGAGGTAATGTCAGTTTATTACCCTTCATCAATGTGTGAAAAATGGTAATAACATCATCTTCGTCAAAGAAAAAAGTCTCCTTGGGTTTGTCAGTAGCGCCCTGAGAATTGGAAGCTCCCTTGGAAGTGTCGACCTTCAAGACTTCTTTTCCATTACCCCCACGGAATGGGATAGTTTGGGGATGCTTGCTTTTGTCTTTAGATTTGGGTGTCTTCAACCCAAGTAATTCCAGATTAGGGACATCATTTTCAGCAGTATCAGCAGCCCCAATGAAAGCGGGCCATGTATCATACTTATGTATACCCAGACAGAACTTCACTGTAGGAAGAAAGTTATGTCGACAAGTATCCATATGCTCTGAGTCTGGTATATCGAAGGGCATCTTCAATGTTATACGCCTGAAGCGTTCGATGAAAGCAATAACATACTCACTCCTCCTTTGCTTGGTCTCGATGAGGATGGACATACTAACATGCATACCACTCTCATAAAACTGTTGAGGAATAACCTCTCCAAGTCTTTAAAGGAATTAATGCAACCATCAGGCACACTATAAAACCATTCAAAAGCAACCCCCTACAAGGTGCTAATAAATAGCTTTGACAAGAAAGGATCGTCCCTTGGTAAGTACAGAGTCTGCGTGTTGAAGTATGTCACGTGTTGGCGAGGAGAAGTCATCCCATCAAATGAATTTAGCGTCAGTGGCTTGTAGTTAGGAGGATAAGTAGCATTCTCCCATTCAGAAGGATAAGGTTGAGATATCCCCATCTTCTAAAGCTCATCTTTGTGTGAGATGGTATCGAGACATGCAATAAAAGAATCAATTGCATCCTGCTAATTGAGCAGATATTGAGAAACGGTTGCTGTACGGTAGTCAAGCGTCGTTGGCGAAGGACCACCTGTAAGCCCCCTGAATTTAGGGATAATTTTTTATAATTTTATAAATCAATTATTTATAATAGATATTATTATTTGATTATTATTTGATTTAATGTTCTTTTCCGTGACTTTGACTTCTGGAGCGTCAGGGATGCCAATCTCTGGAAACTCTCTTCATCAGTGTGTAGTAGACAAGATTACCTTTATGTTGATATATCATGTCCCATCCAAACTTGTTCCCGTGTACTCTTTTTTCTTCACACAACTTTGGATCAATTAGGGCCATTTGATCATTAAGTAATTATTAATTGATTTTCCCACTTTTATCTTTGATCATCATATGCACGTTACCGTAACTTTTAATTTAGGAGCACAAAGGTAGTCATTTTTTTGAAACCAACTTCTCATGTCTGATCTACTCGAGATGCCCTACACCCATGACCTTCATGTTCCACTCAAACACACCATCTTGTGCTTCATTTGCTTCGCATAACTTTTGGGTCAATTTAGGCCAATTAATTATCCACCGCAAATTGTGACCTGACTTCTAATTTAATTTCGGGACCCGACATCGATCCAACCTAGTCGACCCAAAATATGGACATGGCCCACATGAAGCCTACTACCCACCTGACACTTGTGTTCCATTTATTTGAGTCCCCACATGTTACTTATTTATCCATGATCATAAATACCTATTTAAATTCAATTATTACACCATGTCCAATTTTGACCCGACCCGACTCAACCGAACCCAACCCAAACTTCATGTTGCCCCCTCATGCGACACACACTTTTTTCTACCAAAAATATTAAATACCTAGTTTTTCCATTTCAAATATTTAATGTATTTTTTTATTGATTTAAATCCATAAAGAAATAACCTAATCCCTACATTAAATCATAGCCTTCATTCCACCCTTATTTAATACTAGCTATCCATTCGTACATGACAACCCATACACCCATGCCTAGTAATGTGGTCGGCCCTAAAATTTAGGAATCCCACTCTCTCTCCTCCGTTACACACAACCCCCTTTATTTCATTAATTCCTCACATTCTCTCACCTCTCCAAATACTCACAGCCTCTTCTCCCTTTCCTCTCTTCTAGCCAACCACCAAACCGAGCTCCTACCATGCCCGAGCTTCTCCCGAGCCCAGCTCCTCCCATGGCCGAGCCTCCTTTCTCCTCCTCTTCTTCATCATTCTCAATCACCACCACAACCACTCCATGATTCACAGCCACCACCACTCTTCTCCTTCAACCCTTCTTCTTCCCCACCTTCATCTCCAAGGTGCTGCTACTGTTGCTCTTTGCGTGTAGCTGGTTGCTGCTATGCCGTGCCGCCATGCAGCCGACAGTGCCGTGCAGCCCCGACCACGACCATATGTGCCTGCGATTACTCCCCGGCTGTCGACGATGACCCACGATCCCCTCATATCCCCGACGAGCCCTCCATGGTGGCGCCTTTCGTACGGCAGCCCCTGTGCCGCCCGGCCAAGGCAGCAGCGTCCAAATGCCGCTGCCGCTGCCGCTGACATTGTGGCCGGCCGGCGTCGGCGATGCACTAACTCAACCATGCCACGCACGTCCCCTCATGCACCACCCCGTATGGCAAGCCCCGACGAACTCCCCTAGGCAACCGCCCTCTTCCCTGACGCGCCGCATAGGCGATTTCATTATTTTTCTCAAAATCTCGTCGTGACGCACTCGGAATGGATCCGGAAATGGCGTTCCATCGCAGCGACTTCGCACGCATTTTTTGAGAAATTTGACCGTTGGATCGGCAAACTCTTTGCTCCGTCACAATCTTGGTATAACCCTCTTCACTTTCCTCAATTTTCGTCTGTTAATTTTATCGTTTGATACATCAAAACCGGCCACAAAGTTGACGCTTTAAATTATGTTATTTTTGGACAGTTTTGGGGAGCCAACTTCGTCGGTTCGTATCTCCTCCATCGCAGCTCCGTCTGGCGTGCCACTGGTTCCTATGCGTAGATGGTATAACCCTTTTCCTACCCCTTAAGTTTCGTTTCATTTTGAGCACATTTGATTGGTTGAATTCGACGCCAAAGTTGGCCGTCTGAATTCGTAATTTCCAAGTTGTAAAATTCTATTTTTGAACCTAGGACTCCGGATTCAATTTCTGACACCACCAATAGACTCCTAGCATCGTTCTGGCACGTTTTCATATAAAGTTTATTAGATTTGGAGGACGTGGGCCCTGGCACGTATTTCGGTTCAAAGCGGGCCCCACAGTCCGGGTCAATGGGACTTTTGGACGCCAGCTCATCGAAATCCAATTTCGGATATACCGTTGAGTTCGTATCGTCGATCTGGACTCGTTGACATATAATTTGATAGATTTTAGTGGACGTTGGTTATGGCACGCATTTCGGTGCAAGTCGGATACCAATATCCGGGTCAATGGGTCATTTTGAGATCGGCTCATCGAAATCCAATTCTAGACATACATTTGAGTTTATATCGTCATTCTGGACTCGGTGACATATAATTTGCTGAGTTTTGAGGACATTGGCTCCGACACGCTTTTCTGTGCAAATCATAATTTTAATGTCCTGGTCAACGGACCAATTTGAGATCGGTCAACGGAATCCAATTCTGGATATACCGTTGGGTTCGTATCGTCATTCTGGATTCGTGGACATATAATTTGTTAGATTTAGTGAACTAGTATTCTTGTACATTTTTCGGTGCAAAGCGGGTCCGACACGGACACCGTTTTGACCCAAAATTACTTTTTTGCCCCAGTGTCCAAATTGGACTTATGGAGAGGCTATCCTAGCTGAATTAACCATTTTGGACACGTTGGTGATGTTTGTTTCATCATCCAACAATATTTGTAGATATTTCTCTGTGTATTAACCTATTATTATAATTAATTCTTATTAAGTTCGTATTTCAGAATTAGTACAACGAAACTGAGATCAGTCGATTCCAGTAATCTCACATCGCTGAAATTGGCAAGATGATCATGTGGATCACTGTGATAAGATTATTAACCTTATCGTTGATTATCTTATCTCCATTTGCGTGTCGTAGGATTCGATGTACAAATAACGAGGTACAAGTTGATATTTTAATTCTTAAATTAGAGTTGATCCTGTTTGACCAAGATATATGGTATCTTGGTAGGTAATGTTAGGAATAGTATGCTTAGGCTAGTTTTGACCTCGGTTTACCAAGTTTGACTGCTTGACCAAAAGTCAACTATCAGTCAACACTTGGCCTAGAAATGTCTAGAACTTGACCAGAGTTGACCAGTTGACCAAAAGTCAACTATTAGTCAACATTAGCCTAGTTTGACCTAGAGTTGACCAGTTTATCAAAAGTCAACTGTAAGTCAACCTTTGAACCAATTTGACCTAGTTTGACTTGGTTTGACTTCCAGTGACCTAGTTTGACCTAGTGTGACTCAGTGTGACCTAGTTTGACTTAGTTGGACTGAGATTGACCTAGCTTACATAGCTTATACTATATAATCCTGTCTAACACTGTTGAACCCTAATTAGCTTATATATATCTCATCTTTAGGTTTGTGGCATCACTCTGAGCATCGACCCCATTTGACAGCTCAGGACTGCAGGCGAGTACATTCACTGATAGTTTTTATTGTCTTGATATCTGCTATATCCGATTCAGTTGTAGTGTCTTACTTGATTTCCCGATACGATGGTTCATGGACTAGTATATGTTGGATCATGACATGAGATGTTGTTCCTGGATTTTCTTGGTATATTGGTACATTTCCTGTCTTGTTCCCTGTACTTGTATAGACACCGATTCCTGAGAGGGAGTAGATACCCTCTTAGGTAATCCCGTGTCATGATGTGTCATGTCCAGATCCAATATACTATTCGGGGATGGGGAATTATAAGGGGCTATGTGATCAAAGCCACCCTGTCACTATATTCTTGTATATGTTACTTATTCATAGCTATACCCTCCCCTCACGACGGGTAAAGCCTGACCCTACTTGTTTATAGCTTTCAATGGTGGCCGGCCTGATCCTGCTCTGTTGTACACTTGCTCAAGCCGGTCAGATGGAAAGCCTGATCATGATTCCCAAGTCGATCACATAACGCTCTAATAATTCAAGGCACATTTTATATTTATTTATTATAGGAGGCTAAGTTCTGTTCAGGAGAAGGGTTACAACCCCGGTCCTTATTTGGTTTATGGGTTGTAACTTAGTTTCCGAATAGTTCCCAAGTCATCTTATAAATTGTCGTCCTATTCAGTACTCACATCATGTTATATATTTTCTGCTGATTTTGTCTTGTATTTCACATGTTCTACATGCTCTTATGTTATACCTTGAGTGGAGGCTAAGTTCTGTTCGGGAGAAGGGTTACAACCCCGGTCCTTGTTTGGTTTAAGGGTTGTAACTCGGCTTTCGAATAGCTCCCAAGCCATCCTATATCTTTGTCTTATATTTCATTATACTGTCTCTTATAGAATTTGTCAATTCATATGGAACTACTGTTAGTGTTTGTACTTGCTCATTTTCCTGACAGGATAACCGTTGATGTTTACAAAGTACATGTTAGCTGATTGCTCTACCTTTTACGGGTATGGCCAGGATAGAGTTTGATGATTTATCCCATGTTTATACTGTTAGATAGGTTTGCCTGGACTACGATCCAGCTAGTATTTTCAGACTGTAGTTTTATATTATATTTTGAGTTTTTGTAATGTGTTTATATCTCTGAGCTTGTGTTAGATCTTGAACTCCTTTCCAGTTTTCCTTTCTATCATATTTTCATTTCGTGCTATCTATTATAGTTTGTCTTGTGATTGAGTTATGCCATATTATACCTCCGTGCGGAGATGACAGGTACCCATATATTTTGTCTAGTTTTAGTATTTATAGACGACCTATACAGCGTTCTACCGCCGATTCTGTGGCGTAGGCTGGACGTAACCATGTACTCGTGTCCCTAATCAGGGTGCGGGTCGTGACACATTTTTGTGGTGGCCCATGCAGGTCAGAGTTGTAACTAGTGCGATTTTATAGTGGTGCTTGACTTAAAGCGCTGCTACGAGCCTGCTATTAGGATATAGGTTCTAGGTTATGATAGGAGTTGCTCAATCACAGTTAGGAACTCTTGATAGATTCCAGGGATAACCCCTGAGAATCTTATTTCGAAAACTCTTGAATCTGTTCCTGCTTGCCTCCATTTACATTTTTTTGATTTGTTGTTGATTTTGATTCTTGAAGTTCGTTGTTGACTTTGATCTTGCATCGAGATAAATTTTGTGGATTGAATTAAGATATATCCCGATAAGGTAAATATCTGCTTTATTTATGGAGTTTAGAATTTATCGCCGTCATACTAGCTAGCATGATAAGGACATACAGCCTGATTTTAGATATGCTTATCCTAGTTATAGAATTTGGATTTTCTTGCAGCCATACCGGTTGGCGTGGTAAGAATTCTATATGACATGATTTTAGGGTGTATATCTTAGTTATGGACTCTATCGTTTATTGCAGCTATGCTTACTGGCGTGGTGAAAATTCTGGCAACATAATTTTAGGAAGACGTATATGGTTATCAGATTATATCTTAAATCGGATCACTTTATTATGACCGGATGAGCAAGAACAAATTCTTATCATCATTCTTCCCCGTCTTGGTTAAATTTGTCTATCTACAGCCACAAGTAGGATTTTTTTCAACATGATTGTTTGTGTTCCATCTTTTCTATGATTTGACTAAACTCTTCTTCGCTAACCTCTTGGGTAATTCTTCTTGTCCTTCCCGATAATTGTTGAAAGTACCTCGTGGATTGATTCAAGAAAGGTTCAAAAAGTATACTTATCCTTGTATTACGAAATTTGGAGTTTGCATCCAGAGAAATACTGGCGAGGTATGACTTCAGATAATGGCATTATGGTTAAATATTTTTCTCGAGTTCTACTTGGACCACTCCCTAAGCATTTTGGCTAACATCTTCTCCTTTATTTTGCAAAAATTGTTTGGAAATATTTCACGGATTTGGCCAAGTTAAGTTCAGGAACCTATATTATCTGGCGTGGCAGCTATGCACTGCAGCCATCCGTCGTATTATGGAACAAAGAAGTTAATAGCAGCCAGATGCACACTAGCGCGATAAAAACTTCATGTGACATAATTTCGGAAGTATATGGTTCTTGAGTTTTACTTTGACTACGTCCTATGCATCTCGCTTGGCCACGTACTATTCTTGGAAATATTTTGTCAATCTTTCATGTCTTGCTTGACCCTTACCTTGTCTGAATATTGATATGGAATGCTAGACCCAGTCTTAGGGCTTTGTTACCTTCTATTTTTGATGATTGGATAGCCAAACCTTGTTAACAGATTCTGTAGTATAACTATAAATATGTTATTATGGGTGACTGTGATGAGTATATTTTTTTAGAGATTTATTGGGTTAAGCTTATAGGACATATATGAGTGACTGACTATAGTAGACTTGGAAACCATTAAGAATGATTAGTTTGATAGTATAGATTAGTTTTAAGGTATCTAAGAAGGAGTAATGAGATATTATATTTTATGACTATAGATTAAGGACTAGAATCTTGTGCTTAGGTTCGATGACGTAGTTTATGATAGAAGGACTTTTGTTAAACCTGAACCAAAATACCTGTAGAGAGAAACAACATAGATGATCACAAGGGTAGCACAGTGGGTACTGTAGCCATAGCAGTTACATGTTTTAGCTTGACCTATTAGATGATTTTAAATTTCGAGGACAAAATTTTTATAAGGTGGGTAGGATGTAAGCCCCCTAAATTTAGGGCTTATTTTTTTAATTTTATACATTAATTATTTGCAATAAATATTATTATTTGATTATTATTTGATTTAATGTTCTTTTTCGTGACTTTGACTTCTGGAGCGTCAGGGATGCCAATCTCTGGAAACTCTCTTCATCAGTGTGTAGTAGACAAGATTACCTTCATGTTGATATATTATGTTCCATCCAACTTTGTTCCCTTGTACTCTTTTTACTTCACACAACTTCGGGTCAATTTAGACCATTTGATCATTAAATAATTATTAATTGATTTTCCCACTTTTATCTTTGATCATCATATGCACGTTACCGTGACTTTTAATTTAGGAGCACAAGGGTAGTCATTTTCTTGAAACCAATTTCTCATGTCTGATCTACTCGAGATGCCCTGCACCTGTGACCTTCGTGTCCCACTTAGACACACAATCTTGTGCTTCATTTGCTTCGTACAACTTTTGGGTCAATTTAGGCCAATTAATTATCCACCGTAAATTGTGACCTAACTTTTAATTTAATTTTGGAACCCGACATTGATCCAACCTAGTCGACCCAAAACATGGACATGGCCCACATGAAGCATACTACCCACCTGACACTTGTGTCCCATTTATTTGAGTCCCCACATGTTACTTATTTACCCATGATCATAAATACCTATTTAAATTCAATTATTGCACCATGTCCGATTTTGACCCGACCCGACTCAACCGAACCCAACCCAAACTTCATGTTGCCCTCTCATGAATACCTACACACACTTTTTCCTACCAAAAGTATTAAATACCTAGTTTTTCCACTTCAAATATTTAATGTATTTTTTATTGATTTAAATCCCTAAAGAAATAACCTAATCCCTACATTAAATCATAGCCTTCATTCCACCCTTATTTAATCCTAGCCCTCCATTCCTATATGACAACCCATACACCCAGGCCTAGGAATGTGGCTGGCCATAACATTTAGGAATCCTACTCTCTCCTCCTCCTTTACACACAACCCCCTTTATTTTATTAATTCCTCACATCCTCTCTCCTCTCCAAATACTCACAGCCTCTTCTCCCTTTCCTCTCTTCTAGCCGACCACCAACCCGAGCTCCTTCCATGGTCGAGCTCCTCCCGAGCCCTGCTCCTCCCATTGCCGAGCCCCCTTTCTCCTCATCTTCTTCATCATTCTCAATCACCACCACAACCACTCCATCATTCACAGCCACCACCACTCTTCTCCTTCAACCCTTCTTCTTCCCTACCTTCATCTCCGTGGTGCTGCTACTGTTGCTCTTTGTGCATAGCTGGCTGCTGTTGTGCCGTGCCGCCGTGCAGTCAACAGTGCCGTACAGCCCCGACCACGGCACGCCACCGCGCGCGGCTCTGAACGCAGCAACGAGCGGAGTGTGCGCCCTGGCCATAATTGTCGACGACCACTCCCTGGCCGTCGACGATGACCCACGACCCCCTCCTATCCCCAGCGAGCCCTCCATGGTGGCGCCCTCCGTGCGGCAGCCCCTGTGCCGCCCGGCAAGGCAGCAGCATCCAAACGCCGTCGCCGCTGACATTGTGGCCGGCCGTCGCTGGCGATGCACCACCTCAACCACGCCGCACGAATTCCCTCATGCACCACCCCGCGTGGCAAGCCCGGCGAACTGCCCTAGGCCACCGCCCTCTTCCCCGATGCGCCGCATAGGCGATTTCAGCATTTTTCTCGAAATCCCGTCGTGACGCGCTCGAAATGGATCCGAAAATGGCGTTCCGTCGCAGCGACTTCGCACGCATTTTTCGAGAAATTTGACCATTGGATCGGCAAACTCTTTGCTCTGTCACAATCTCGGTATATCCCTCTTCACTTCCCTCAATTTTCGTTCGTTAATTTTATCTTTTGATACATCAAAACCGGCCACAAATTTGACGCTTTAAATTATGTTGTTTTTGGACAGTTTTATGGAGCCAACTTCGTCAGTTCGTATCTCCTCCATCGCAGCTCCGTTTGGTGTGCCACTGGTTCCTATGCGTAGCTGGTATAACCCTCTTCCTATCTCTTAAGTTTCGTTTCATTGTGAGCATGTTTGATTGGTTGAATTCGACACCAAAGTTGGCCGGCTGAATTCGTAATTTCTAAGTTATAAAATTCCATTTTTGAACCCGGGACTCCGGATTCAATTTCTGACACCTATGTTGGCCCATTGGTCATATGGTCAACCTGATTTTAATAATTGATCAAACTCTGTCTCGATATATGAAGCTAGTCAGGATGTATCGGACTCTTGGACATGAACAAGACCCTATCTACACAGTTCAAGATCGAAGCTATGTTTGGCTGTTCGAGTCTGTATTTCCTTTGAGCAATGTATTTTTCATTTTATTGAGTCTAGGAATACGTTGTACACCAAGTCATACTGGCAAATAGGCTATTCCAAAATGTTTTCAAAATACTTTTAAAATATCCTTTGTTTTGAAAAACATTCATTTAAACAAAAGCTTTTCAAAAAGGTTTTCAAAAATCATCAAAAACTATGTTTTAAAACCTGACCTAACCCTGACAGAACTCGGCCAGAGTTCGGCCAGAGTTTGGTTGGTGGCCGTTTGATTTTTGAATCTTCTGAACTTGGTCCTCCTATAGTTGTGGATTGACCGAGATTTCCTCAAAGAGTTCTGCCCGAATTCTGTCAGAATACTGTCTTTGGAATTCCTATAAATAGAGAAGGATTTTGATCTTTTCAACTCACTCATTCACTTTCAATCTTCTCTCTATCTAAAGCATTCAGTCTTCCAAAGAGTTTTCTCGAGCTTTAAATTTCAGATCCCAAGCCAATTACAATCCTCTAGTCGATTTGCCAGTGCGGTACGGTCTAGAAGTTTCTGAGAGATTGTAATCAGAAGGCTTGATTTGAAGAATACCTCTTCACACTTGAAGTTGGACGAGTTCTTCATATCAAAGCTCGCGTTGTAGAAGTTGCAAGGACTTCGTAAGAAAACTTGCGGTATTTCCAATAGTAGATTCAACTGGTAGCAAGAGTTCTACCGACTGGATTAGTCCTCAACAGAGGGAAACCAGTATACATCGCTGTCTTTGCATTTGCATTCTTATCTCTGCCTTTACTTTACTTAGTTGTGACTATTATTCTGTGATCTTGTTGCTAACATTTTTTAATTAGCAATATTCCGCTGCCAACTCTATTCACCCCCCTCTAGAGTATTGTGCTTTACGATTTCGTTCCTACAATTGGTATCAGAGCAGGTACTTCAACTAGAGAGCAGGTACTGCAACTAGAGGTAATATATTCTGATCCCAATTGCTCCTACAATTGGTATCAGAGCAAGGTTTTACAGGTAAAGCAAGGTAACAGTGCAATTATTTATTCATTTTAATTAACTGTTATATAGATCACAGCACAATACATGGCAACTGTGAAATTCACAAGTGAAGGCCAGGCCACAAACAGACCTCCACTGTTTGATGGTACGAACTATACCTATTGGAAAACACGGATGAGTTTTTTCTTGAAATTACTTGACTTTGATTTATGGTCCATTGTTATTGATGGCTATCAAAAGCCACCTCGTATAAATGTTGATGGAGTTTTAGTTGAAAAATCCCATAGCAGATATACAGAGGAAGAAAAAAAAAGGGCCAGCCTTGACGCACGTGCTATTAACGCTCCGTTTTGTGCTTTAGACAGAACTGAATTTAACAGGGTGTCTATCTGCAGAACGGCTAATAAAGTGTGGAAGCTACTTGAAGTCACACATGAAGGCACGACTCAAGTCAAAGAATCTAAAGTCAGTAGACTTACTCAAGAGTATGAGGTGTTCAAGATGAAGCCCAACGAAACAGTTACTCAGATGTTCGAAAGGTTCTTGGATATTGTAAATCCTTTGTCCTCCCTAGGCAAAGAGTACAGTAACCATAAAAAGATTTGCAAACTCCTGCGAGCACTTACCAAGAACTGGATTCCAAAGGCTACTGCAATCATTGTAGGGAACGACCTCACAACTATGTCCCTCGAAGTACTCATGGGTAAACTACTCACTCATGAACTGGAGCTACAAGATTTTGAAGAGCCTGTACCAAAGGAGAAGACGATCGTTTTCAAGACTCAGCACAGAAAAGCTGTTGAAGGTGACTCAGACAGCAGTGAATCTGATGCTGAAGATCAAGCACTCCTGGCAAGGAAATTCAAAAGATTCATGAGACATGAGAAGAGAGCCAAAGAAAACAACAGCAACAACTGGTATCAAGATGATGCTGTCTGCTATGGCTGCAAGAGGAAGGGACACATGAAGAAGGATTGTCCTACAAACTCATCATCAAGCAAGAAGAGCAACAGGTATGAAAAAGGGAACCTGAAAAGATCAACATCATGGAAGTATGCCAACACCAGCATATGGCATGAAAGTGAAACCAGCGACTCAGAAGACGAACTATCAGAAGACGCTGCAAACGTATGCTTTATGGCATCCGATCAGGTACCTACTGAACCTGTAGTTGATACATATGATGACTTCACCTTTGAGCAATTAGGAGATGCCTTCAGTAAACTGATGACTGATTACAGAAAACTGCGTAGCAAGTATCAGATCTCTAAGAAGGTACTCAAAGAGTACAAAGGTGAAATAGGTAGACTTACCGACCTACTAGCTGAGGTTAGAAATAATGTTAGTGAGTCTGGTAAGCTTTCTTCAATAAAGCTCTTATTACACGAGACTACCAAGTCATCTGAAGAGAAAGACAAAGTTATCGACCAACTGAAAGAAGAACTTTCTATAGAGAAGAAAAGTCTTCGATGTACACAAATCAGAATAGAAACACTTACTTCTGATTATACTAAGTTGTATGACACTTCCAAAAGATTGGAAATTAGGTTAGAAAAACAGCCTGAGCCTGCTGCTTCCTACCCTAACATGTGTCACTTACCGAAAAATTGGAACATTCCCAAGCCAAACACTGTCAGACCTAACCCTATCAAACCTTTACCCTAAAAGGTTAAGCCCAAACAGGATTATAGGTATGCTTTCTTCTATACTAGAAAACCTAAACCTACCAACCATGCACACCACTCAGTTTTCAACACTCGACATGCACAATGTCATTATTGTGGCCTCATTGGTCATATTTTATCTGCATGTAGAATCAGAAAGCTTGTTGATTTAAATATTTATGCTTGGATACCAAAAGCTAACATTTCAGGACCCTACAAGAAATGGGTACCAAAAGTTTCATCTGCAAATTGTTTTGTAGGTGGAACACCCTTCACATGCTAAAAGCAAATGGATCCTCAACAGCGGTTGTTCACGGCATATGACCGGTGATGCTACATTATTTGCAACACTGTCGAAGAAGAAGAAGGAAGGTTATGTTTCCTTCAGTAATAACTTGAAAGGGTATATTATTGGTATCGGTGATATTGGTAAGTCTCCCTATCCTGTTATTAAAGATGTCTGTCTGGTTACCGAGTTGAAACATAATCTACTCAGCATAAGTCATTTGGCTGATCATGGTTATGGTATCAACTTTAGCAAAGACAAATATACTATAGTTGATAGTTCAACTGGTAGTACTCTCTTTGAAGGTATCAGGGAAGACAACATATATGTTTTCTATTTGTTGGAAGAAACTAACATTTTAGGTAGATGCTTAATGGCTAAAAGTGATGAGAGTCATCTGTGGCATATGAGACTCGATCATGCAAATATAGACACAATCTCAAGATTATCCACAAAGAAGCTAGTACGCGGTTTACCGGACATAACATTCAAGAAGGATTCGATATGCAGCCAATGTGAAAGGAACAAAGCTACCAGATCCACATTTAAGTCAGTAAACGCAGTATGTACTACTAGACCTCTACAATTGCTTCATATGGACTTATTTGGTCCTAGCAGAGTTGCTAGCCTCGGAGGTAAACTTTATGCTTTTGTAATTGTAGATGATTTCTCTAGATACACGTGGGTATACTTCTTAACACGCAAGAATGATGTATTATCCGAATTTATCGCCTTTTGCAAGAAAGTCCAGAATGAAAAAGGTTACATGATCACTCGTATAAGAAGCGATCATGGAGGCGAATTCGAGAATGCAGAGTTTGAGCATTTTTATGACACACACGATTTTGTACACGAGTTCTCCTGCCCTAGGACTCCACAACAAAATGGAGTTGTGGAATGTAAGAACAGAACTCTATCCGAAATGGCCAGAGTGATGTTAAACCAGTTTAGTCTACCCAAATATTTCTGGGCTGAAGCTGTCAATACAGCTTGCTTTGTTCTCAATAGAGTCCTAATTCGACCCAAATCGAAGAAGACTCCATTTGAGTTATGGTTTGATAGAATTCCATCATTTTCTTATTTTAGAATATTTGGCTGTAAATGCTTTATTCTAAATACAAAAGACAATTTAGGAAAGTTTGATGAAAAGGCCGATGAAGGTATATTTTTAGGTTATGCGGCCAAGAGCAAAGGATACAGAGTCTTCAACAAACGAACCATGATCATCGAAGAATCAATCAATGTCACCTTTGATGAATTGAATCAAATGACTATCGATGACAATGACGAAGATCCATCTGTACCAAGCTTAACTCCAGCTGATTCTCAACCCAGCTCAGCACTAGCTGATCCTCCTAGAGAAGATCCAGGAACCAGCTACCTTTAGAGTCTGCCGAAAAGATTAAAATTTACTGCTGATCATCCAAAGGATTTGGTAATTGGTGACATTACCAAAGGTGTAAGTACTCGTACATCCAGTAGAGATATTGTTTCTAATGTTGCATTTATTTTACAGCTAGAACCCAAAACTATTGATGAAGCATGTAGTAATAATTTTTGGATAGATGCTATGCAAGAGGAATTAAACCAATTTGAACGAAATCAAGTTTGGGAACTTGTTCCCAAGCCTATTGATCATCCGGTCATTGGCACCCGTTGGGTATTCTGAAATAAACTTAATGAGAATGGTTTAGTGACTCGTAATAAGGTTCGACTCGTAGCTCAAGGATACAATCAAGAAGAAGGTATCGACTACGATGAGACTTATGCCCCAGTTACGAGATTAGAATCCATTCGCATGTTATGTGCATTTGTATATTTTCATAATTTTAAACTATTTCAAATGAATGTCAAGAGTGCATTTTTAAATGGTTTTATAAAAGAAGAAGTTTTTGTAGCACAACCTTCAGGTTTCCCAGATTTTAAAAACCCTGATCATGTTTTCAAGTTGAAGAAAGCTTTATACGGTTTGAAACAAGCCCCTCGTGCTTGGTATGATCGTCTATGCTCTTTTCTACTTGACAACGGTTTTCAAAAGGCAAGGTTGATACTACACTTTTTATTAAGTCCTTTAATGGTAAGCTTCTTTTAATACAAGTCTATGTAGATGATATCATATTTGGATCTACTGATGAATCTCTGTGTCAAGAATTTTCTAAGTGTATGCAGAATGAGTTTGAGATGAGCATGATGGGAGAGCTGAAATTTTTTTTCGGACTGCAAATCAAACAAACTGACAATGGGACATTCATAAATCAAGCCAAGTACACAAAAGATTTGCTAAAGAAGTTTGATCTGGACAATGTCAAACCTATTGGCACTCCGATGGCAACTTCAACAAAGCTTGATATTGATGAACAAGGCAAGCCGGTCGACACACGTAAGTATCGAGGTATGATCGGTAGTTTACTTTATTTAACTGCTAGTCGTCCAGATATTATGTTTAGTGTTTGCCTGTGTGCACATTTTCAAGCTAATCCAAAGGAATCACATTTGTGCGCAGTTAAGCGTATCTTTCGATATCTTAAGGGCACTTCTTCTGTTGGCTTGTGGTATCCAAAACTAAGTCCTTTGACCTTATTGGTTATTCGAATGCAGATTTTGTTGGATGCAAAGTTGATAGAAAAAGTACCAGTGGCACATGTCATTTCTTAGGCAAGGCTTTAGTCTCATGGTTTAGTAAAAAGCAAAATTCTGTAGCCCTATCAACAACAGAGGCTGAGTATATTGCCACAGGACGTTGTTGTGCTCAGATTTTGTGGATGAAACAAACCTTAGAAGACTATAATTTATTTTATACACATATTCCCATATTTTTGTGATAACACGAGCACTATCAATTTGACTAAGAATCCTGTATGTCATTCTCGTACTAAACATATCGAGATTCGACATCATTTTCTTAGAAATCATCATCAAAATGGAGATATTGACCTTGTATACATAGATACTGAAAATCAATTAGCTGACATTTTCACAAAACCTCTAGCAGAAGATCGTTTCAATTATTTACGTCGAGAATTAAGAATTTTGGACGTCAATAATATTAATTAATTTTGTTTTATGATTATATTTCAATATGCAAAAACTGTGTTAGAGACAAGCTAATAAAGAGTCTGTCTGTCACCACAACTACGGTTGAAGCGAAGCGGTACTTAAGAGTTCCCCGGTGAACTTCCGCCAGCTGGAACAATACTCCTACAGCTAATCTAAAACAGTCGCTGTGTAATAATATTTAATCTATAAAATAATATTAATTATGTTAATTGAAGGCTGAAATTACTAATCTTTGAATTAAATATTTGAAATGACCCAATGAAAAAGAAAGTGTTCCAAACCAAACCCAGGAGAATTCAGCCAGAATTCGGCCCGAATTCGGCCCGAGTTCGGTTGAGGGTGTCAGGTTATATAACCAGAACCCGAGAGCCTTTCTTCCTCATTGCTTCCAAACCACATCAACAGCAGCAAGCAGCCGCGCGAGGAGAACCCCAAACCCTAGTTCTTCACTACCCCTTTTCTTCCAATCCAAGTGGTGAAATCAATCCAAACTTTGGATTCGTGCGGAGTTCGTCATTCTCTACAACATACTCCAATCTCGGGAGGTATAACTCCTTGTTTCCTCTCCGTTCAATTTCGTGCTATTTTCTTTTACTTTCACAAATGGCACCTAAGGGATTCAACCGCTTTAAGAGGAAGAAGACAACCAACCCAAGTGAGGAAGGTTCATCTTCGGATCCACACACTAATTCCCTATTTTTGCCAGTCCAATCTAGCGACGGCACGTTCGACGGGTTTTACTTTCAAACCCTAGACCAAGCCCTACTGTGGTATGGAGACTTCTCCATGAGATCCATATGCACAGGCGCACCCATCAAGTGGACTGTATTTTCTGACCATCGCCATTTCTTTGAGGCATTAGGGTTACAGCATTTTGTTAAACTCTCTTTTTTCGTAGCAACTAATGCCATTAGACTATTTTACTGCAATATCATATTAAACACTTTTGATGTAAGCACACGTGTTGGAGGATTAGATATCAATTTCAATGATGTTCTCTTAGCGGAGATCCTTGGTATTCCCAACGAAGGTGAACCGCTTGTTGACATCACTGAGTTTGATTTTCCCGAAGGCACGACACTTACTAGTTTCAAAGCGGAACTCTGTGCACCTGGTAGAGTTCGCTCTGGAAAGTTCAAGGCAAACAACTTGAACTTGTTTAATTATGAATTGCACCGTATCATTTATTCCACTCTCCTTCCGAAGTCTACTTCGAAGGATGATGTCACGTCTCTTGAATTATCTGCTATGTATCACATTCTTAAGGGGATCCCATTTTCTGCCCCTAAGACCATTATTCAGATGATGGGACGTTGTCGTGCAAGAGATAGAAATCTCTCTTACGCGATGATTCTTCCACGCATCTTTCAGCGTTTCGACATTGATTTATCTACTTGTGCTCAAGACCCTGAGCCCAAGGTTCTCAAGTTATCTCGTCACAGTATGACTGCATCTGCTCCTCCTACTGCTCCTGCTACTTCTCCACCTCCTCCACCTCCCCAGCAGTATGCTATGACTTTTGAGGGCATACACCAGCACCTTTCATATTTGTACGTCTCGATGACGGACATAGCCCGCGAACGTGAGTTCCGCGACGTCATCCGTTATCAGGCGATTGCAAATTCCTTAGCTGATCTTCGTTTCGCCCAGACTGGACATTCAGTCGGTTCCATCCCTAGAGATCCAGCTTTTTCTGGTTACCGCTATGAGGATGAGGCTGTTCATGCCTACTTCCAGCCCGGTAACGTATATGATCGGTACCGTTCTGACCGTGCTCCTCCTCGTGATTATGTCGGTGAGTTTTACACTGGCGCTCCTCCTCACCCTTCTGGCGTGGGTACCTCTGGAGTTGGTCCTTCTGGACATGCTGGTCATCATGCTGATGATGATGATGATGATGATGAGGAGTTGTGATATGTTGCTTTTTGAGACTTAGACATTATCTATTGTACACTTGGAAATGCTCCGACATTCCAAGTTTTTATATTCTTTAGACTTTATTATCAGTATATTTTGAGGACTTGTATTGGATTTATTTTATTTGATGTCATCTGAACATCTTTATCTGCATCTTTATGAGATACGTAGTTCACATCAGTTTATTTACTTATCTACAGCATATTTATCTGCTTTTTTTTATCATAAACTGCCTGTGATATAATTCTTTGTTTATTATACACTGACTGAGTACAAATACATGCCTGTGTCGTTATTCAATTTCTTTATAATTTTTATCATTTACCATGATTATTTTCTTGTATTTCTTCACCGTTTGTTATTTATGCATTGATTGCGGGGGAGTTTTCCTCCTTTGCAATTATTTTGCTAAGTGACAACGGGGGAGAAAAATAAAGATCTAATATTCTTTGAGATAATACAGGACATGAACAATTTTTGATTTTATTTCAGCTTTAATGTTATATCATTCATAGTTTGTCAATTATCAAAATGGGGGAGATTGTTGGCCCATTGGTCATATGGTCAACCTGATTTTAATAATTAATCAAACTCTGTCTCGATATATGAAACTAGTCAGGATGTATCGGACTCTTGGACATGAACAAGACCCTATCTAAACAGTTTAAGACCGAAGCTATGTTTGCCTGTTCGAGTCTGTATTTCCTTTGAGCAATATATTTTTCATTTTATTGAGTCTAGGAATACGTTGTACACCGAGTCGTACTGGCAAATAGGCTATTCCAAAATGTTTTCAAAATACTTTTAAAATATCCTTTATTTTGAAAAACATTCATTTAAACAACAGCTTTAAAAAAGGTTTTCAAAAATGTTTTCAAAAATTATCAAAAACTATATTTTAAAACCTGACCTAACCCTGACACAACTCGGCCAGAGTTCGGCCAGAGTTCGGTTGGTGGCCGTTTGATTTTTGAATCTTCTGAACTTGGTCCTCCTGCAGTTGCGGATTGGCCGAGATTTCCTCAAAGAGTTCTGCCCGAATTCTGCCCGAATTCTGTCAGAATACTGTCTTTGGAATTCCTATAAATAGAGAAGGATTTCGATCATTTCAACTCACTCATTCACTTTCAATCTTCTCTCTATCTAAAGCATTCAGTCTTCCAAAGAGTTTTTTCAAGCTTTAAATTTCAGATCCCAAGCCAATTACAATCCTCTAGTCGATTTGCCAGTGCGGTACGGTCTAGAAGTTTCTGAGAGATTGTAATCAGAAGGCTTGATTTGAGGAATACCTCTTCACATTTGAAGTTGGACGAGTTCTTCGTATCAAAGCTCGCGTTGTAGAAGTTGCAAGGACTTCGTAAGAAAACTTGCGGTATTTCCAATAGTGGATTCAACTGGTAGCAAGAGTTCTACCGACTGGATTAGTCCTCAACAGAGGGAAACCAGTATACATCGCTGTCTTTGCGTTTGCATTCTTATCTCTGCCTTTACTTTACTTAGTTGTGACTATTATTCTGTGATCTTGTTGCTAACATTTTTTAATTAGCAATATTCCGCTGCCAACTCTATTCACCCCCCCTCTAGAGTATTGTGCTTTACGATTTCGTTCCTACAACCTACAGTAGACTCGTGGCATCATTCTGACACGTTTTTATATAAAGTTTGTTAGATTTGGAGGACGTGGGCCCTGGCACGCATTTCGGTGCAAAACGGGCCCCACAATCCAGCTCAATGGAACTTTTTAATGTCGGCTCATCGGAATCCAATTCCGGATATAATGTTGAGTTCGTATCGTCATTCTGGACTCATTAACATATAATTTGATAGGTTTTAGTGGAGATTGGTTCTGACACATATTTCGGTGCAAGTCGGATACCAATATTCGGGTCAACGGGTCATTTTGAGATCGGCTCATCGGAATCCAATTCAGGACATACCTTTGAGTTCGTATCGTCATAATGAACTTGTTGACATATAATTTGCTGAGTTTTGAGGACATTGGCTCCGACATGCTTTTTCGTGCAAATCAAAATTTCAACGTCCTGGTCAACGGACCAATTTGAGATCGGGTCAACGGAATCCAATTCTGGATATACCGTTGGGTTCGTATCGTCATTCTGGATTCGTGGACATATAATTTGTTAGGTTTAGTGGACTAGTATTCTTGCACGTTTTTCGGTGCAAAGCGGGTCCAATACGGACACCATTTTGACCCAAAATTACCTTTTTGCCCCTGTGTCCAAATTGGACTTATGGATAGGCTATCCTAGCTGAATTAACCATTCTGGACACGTTGGTGATGTTTGTTTCATCATCCGACAATGTTGGTAGATATTTTTCTGTGTATTAACCTTTTATTATAATTAATTCTTATTAAGTTCGTATTTCAAAATTAGTACAACGAAACTGAGATCAGTCGATTCCAGTGATCTCACATCGCTGAAATTGGCAAGTTGATCGTGTGGATCACTGTGATAAGATTATTAACCTTATCGTTGATTATCTTATCTCGATTTGCGTGTCGTAGGATTCGATGTACAAATAACGAGGTACAAGTTGATATTTTAATTCTTAAATTAGAGTTGATCCTGTTTGACCAAGATATATGGTATCTTGGTAGGTAATATTAGGAATAGTATGCTTAGGCTAGTTTTGACCTCGGTTGACCAAGTTTGACTGCTTAACCAAAAGTCAACTATCAGTCAACACTTGGCCTAGAAATGTCTAGAACTTGACCAGAGTTGACCAGTTGACCAAAAGTCAACTATTAATCAACATTAGCCTAGTTTGACCTAGAGTTGACCAGTTGATCAAAAGTCAACTGTAAGTCAACCTTTGACCCAGTTTAACCTAGTTTGACTTGGTTTGACTTTCTGTGACCTAGTTTGACTAGTGTGACTCAGTGTGACCTAGTTTGACTTAGTTGGACTGAGATTGACCTAGCTTACATAGCTTATACTATATAATCCTGCCTAACATGTTGAACCATAATTAGCTTATATATATCTCATCTTTAGGTTTGTGGCATCACTCTGAGCATCGACCCCATTTGACAGCTTAGGACCGCAGGCGAGTACATTCACTGATAGTTTTCATTATCTTGATATCTGCTATATCCGATTCAGTTGTAGTGTCTTACTTGATTTTTCGACATGATGGTTCACGGACTATTATATGTCGGATCATGACATGAGATGTTGTTCCTGAATTTTCTTTGTATATTGGTATATTTACTGTCTTGTTCCTTGTTCCTTGTACTTGTATAGACACCGATTCCTGAGACGGAGTAGCTACCCTCTTAGGGAATTCCGTGTCATGACGTGTCACGTCCAGATCTATTATACTATTCGAGGATGAAAAATTATTAGGGGCTATGTGATCAAAGCCACCATGTTACTATATTCTTGTGCTTATGCCACTCTCACCTCGCGTAGGGTGTAGCGAGATCTTATTCATGTGCTCGTTATCCAAATTGGCCGGCATGATCCTTTCTAGAGATTTTTTTGTGATTGTCGGGCCAAGTGGATAGCCTGTCATGTACCTTTCCCAAGCCGATCACATAATGCTCTAATAATTCAATGCACGTTTTATATTTATTTATCTCATCGTATATCCTGCTCAGTTCTACATTCAGTACTTTCTCACCATGCTATGATATTCATTACTCACATGTTCTATATGCTCTTATGTTATACCTTGATTGGAAGCTAAGTTCTGTTCGGAAGAAGCATTACAACCCGTCTTTGTTTGGTTTACGGGTTGTAATTCGGCTTCCGAATAGCTCCCAAGTTATCATATATCTTTATCTTGTATTTTATTATACTGTCTCTTATAGAATTTGTCAATTCATATGGAACTGCTGTTAGTGTTTGTACTTACTCATTTTCCTGACAAGATAATCGTTGATGTTTACAGAGTACATGTTAGCTGATTGCTCTACTTTTTACGGGTATGGCCAGGATAGAGTTTGATGAGACATTACCCCTGGAGCCCGTAGATGATTTAGCCCCTGTTTAGACTGTTAGATAGGTTTGCCTGGACTGTGATCGAGCTAGTATTTTCAGACTGTAGTTTTATATTATATTTTGAGTTTCCGGGATGTGTTTATATCTCTGAGCTTGTGTTGAATCTTGAACTCCTTTCCAGTTTTCCTTTCTATCATATTTCTATTTCGTGCTATCTATCCTAGTTTGTCTTGTGATTGAGTTATACCATATTATACCTCCGTACGAAGATGACAGGTACCCATATATTTTGTCTAGTTGTAGTATTTATAGACGACCTATACAACGTTCTATCGTCGATTCTGCGGCGTAGGCTGGACGTAACCACGTACTCGTGCCCCTAATCAGGGTGCGGATCGTGACACATTTTTGTGGTGGTCCATGCAGGTCAGAGTCGCAACTAGTGCGATTTCATAGTGGTGCTTGACTTAGAGCGCTGCTACGAGCCTGCTATTAGGATATAGGTTCTAGGTTATGATAGGAGTTGCTCAATCACAGTTAGGAACTCTTGATAGATTCCAGGGATAACCCCTAATAATCTTATTTTGAAAACTCTTGAATCTGTTCCTACTTGCCTCCATTTACACTTTCTTGATTTGTTGTTGATTTTGATTCCTGATGTTCGTTGTTGACTTTGATCTTGCATCGAGATAAATTTTGTGGATTGAATTAAGGTATATAATGATCAGGTAAATGTCTACTTTTTTATGGAGTTTAGAATTTATCGCCGTCATACTAGCTAGCATGACAAGGACATAGAGCCTGATTTTAGATATGCTTATCCTAGTTATGGAATTTGGATTTTCTTGCAGCCATACCTGTTGGCGTGGTAAGAATTCTAGATGACATAATTTTAGGGTAAGAGGAGGTCATATAGGAGGTGTAGCGTTCTTAGTATTCATTACATCCTGGAACTAACAAGATGTACAAGGATCTGAGAGCCCACATATGGTGGTATGGTATGAAGCATGAGGTGGCACGCTTCATTTTTAGATGCCTTGTGTTTCAGCAGGTCAAAGCCGAGAGGCAGTGACTAGGGGGATTGCTTTAGCAATTATCGATTCTCGAGTGGAAGTGGGAACATATCACTATAGATTTTGTTTTCGGTCTTCCACATATGCAAGGGGGGAAGGATGTGATTTGGTTCATCATTGATTGGTTGACCAAATCGGCCCACTTTATACTATTTAAAGTGGGACTGTCTACGGAGAGTTTAGCAGGGTTATATATGAAGCAGATCATCAGGTTACATAGCGTTCCAGTTAGTATTGTCTCCGACCGTGATAGCAGATTCATGTCCCACTTTTGGAGGAGCTTATAGGCTAGCTTGGGTCCTCAGCTCAAGTGTAGCACTACATACCACCCTTAGACGGATGGAAAGTCGGAGAGGACCATTCAGGCACTCGAGGATATGCTTTGAATATGTGTGCTAGATTTTGGTGGCTCGTGGGAGGACCACCTTTACCTAGTGGAGTTCTCCTACAACAACAGCTACCAGTCTAGTATCCAAATATCCCCTTTCGAGGCTTTGTATGGCCGGAGATGTCGTACCCCACTATCTTGGGACGATATGGGAGAGAGAGCACTGTTGGGACCCAAGATGGTAGTGGATGCTGTAGAGAAAATAAATCAGATTAGAGAACGACTTCGCATGACTCATGACAGACAAAAGTACTGGGCCGACAGCCAACGAAGACAATTAGAGTTTGAGGTAGAACCTTTCTTAGTTTTAAGATTGTTAATATCGATAGAAATAGGTAATAACACTCTGTTTAAATCCAGGTTGGTAATTTGGTATTCTTGAAGATATCTCTGACACGTGGCATGATACGTTTCATAGGAGGTGGGAAGCTCAGTCCAAGATTCATCGGACCATTCGAAATTCTTGAAAAAATCAGAGCGATGGCACACCGACTAGCATTACTGCATGTATTGGAGGGAGTGCACAACGTATTCCACTACCCTAGCTTAGACTATATATAGCAGACCCCAGTCATGTACTAGATCATTCAGATATTTTGGTGAAACCGAACCTTAGCTACCAAGAGCAGCCCGTGGAGATCTTGGATCGCAGAGAGAAAGTATTGCGTAACCAAACATCCCATTAGCATGCGTTGCTTGGAGGCATCATTCTCCGAGAAAATCCACATGGAAGAGAGAGGACGAGATGCGCAAGCGTTATCCATAACTTTTCGAGCCATGCGGTATACTTCTACCGAGTGTCTATCCTTAAATTTTGAGGACAAAATTTATTTCAGGAGGGTAGATTTGTGAGCTCTTGAACCAAAAATTATTATTAATGTTATTACCATTATTGTTATTACTATTGTTATTATTATCATTATATTTTTATACATAAATTCCTAAAGGAATTACAGCACTACATACTATAGTAGACCGAAGGGAAGAGCAATTAGGCAAAGCATGCAAGTATAGGGGTTAACTGCAAATTTGCCAATTCAAATCTTAACGACCAGGGTAGATAGAAATCAATTTCGATTAGGAACCCTCCTCCTTATTCCTCGAGTATTTGAAACAGAGGTATAAGAGCAGAGTAATCGACCCTTTCAACCCAAACTCATCTATTCCCCCAACCCCAAACCCTAATTCAGCCGCAGCTCTTTTTTCTCCCAGATGAGACGATTCTGGTAGTTGTCGAGTGGAGGCAGATAGATTCCTCACGGGTAATTTTGTACCTCTGCAATCAAACAATCTGATTCTTGGATCTTAGTTAATTTTTGATCTTGTTTTCGATAGTAGTATAGGTAGTTGTGTTAACGTCTAAGAGAACGGGATAAAGATGTATAGACTCTGGGATTAGGTAATATAAGAGATGATAATGGTATCGGAATATTGAGTTGTATCAGCCCTAATATGGGTAGCCAAATTAGTAGGTGAATTAGCAAGTTAGATTGCATATACTTCCAGTCAGAAAACTATTAATACTGTTAGGGGAGTCGAATCTGTACAAGTCCTGCCTAAGTGTCAACAGGGGTATCTGGCCTAGGCAAAAAGTAGTTGTATTATGGTGATTGTACACCTGTGTACTGCTACTGAACCCAATAATATGGTAACCACGTCACCTAGTAGATAATACAACAGGGGTGTATCCAATGGGATACATGGGTATCAAGTAATAGACGAAACCCAGGTAGCAGAAATGTATAAGTCTGCGAACAGATTACACATTTTCTATAGTGCCAGTATAAGTACTGGGATGATTGAAGTATCTTGTGTATTAATATATCAGTAATATAGATGGCAGTTTAGAATGGGCTTGGCATGTATGGTGAATATAAAGTATCAATGAATCTGTATATGTGAAGGAGAACCTATGTAAGATAACCATTGGATTCGAGTTCACCTATGGGTGCCAAATAGCAAGGGGTATCATGTGTGCGTATCAGGTGTCTAAGGTGCGTAGCAGATGTACCTACGTGGGTGTGTCAGAGTATTACTAATGTGGCACAGGGTATACTTACATATATGTTGTTGTACTGTAGGTGGTTGATAGTGAACAGATTACCATTAAAGGCTAGCTTGTGTAGGCAAGGTATCGGATACAGTTTAGGATACATAACCCATAATAAGACAACTGTTGTTCACCTATACTCCTAGTGTTAGGTGAGAAATTGAGTTGCCATGATACTTGGGTAACAGCGGGCATTAACAGCAGGAAAAAGTGGGTGAAGGGATTGCTCAACATAATATACGAGTATCGGGGCAACTAGATACCACTGCATAAGTCTGTACAGGTACTTAATGTCTCCATGGCTGATGATTGGGTAACCACATCAGCTTCTAGGATGAATCAAGTAACGGAGATTGGGTACAGACCTATGAGTACTAGATTACCTATTCGTGGGCATGAAAGGTTGTCTTAGTGTGCCTATGTCAAACTGTGGTAAACAAATTGGGAATTCTCAGTACAGCAAGGATTACATTGGAGAGGATACACACAGTCATTACCTGTAGTGGCATCCTACTCATGGGTGAGGGTGTATCCAATGTGTAGGCATATGACTGAGCAACAAGGACATAGAAAAGCTAAGTATGGCAGCATATGCAAGTTACAGTAGCAATATAGGGGAACTACTTGCCAGATAGGTATCATATCCTAGGAAATTCATATGTTAAGAGTACACCATGTGTACCAAGAATCAAGTAGCAGGGTGTAGATGTACTAGGTGATTATCGGCATAACAGATAACTAAGAGGGTGAGGTGAGGTTGATGTGTGGGTTCTTACAAGACCTAGGTAAAGGAGTATGGTACCAACCTAGATAGGGGTACCAACCTCTGTGAATGGGAATATCTGGTACAGGTGAGATCATGACAACTATGTGTATATAGGGATTAATAAACCAGTGCAGTTCTTGCAACCAGTGGATTACTGATACGTTAAACTAATTAAGGATTACCAATTAGTAGCAGCAAATAACACTTAACAGTGACCTAGATTAATCCTGTGAGGAAGGTAGCAAACGAGGGGATAGGAGAATGTTCCTTCTGGTAAGTGCTGAGGTAGGGAGTGTCTGCAGTAGTAATACCCCATAGAACAAGATGTGCAGAACAATATTAGTATTAAGTTTCCAAGGGGAGGGTGTTAGGATTACATGAGTACAAAGATATCTAAACTAGGAGCAGTAGCTAAATAATATACTATATGGATCCTTAAGGCACATGTAAGTAGGTACATATATATATAAATATACCAATAGGCATATAAGTTATGGCCTGGAAAGTCAAGAGGTAAATAGGATAGGGTTTAGTTAAGGCTATATCTTCCAAATCCAAGGAATTAGTTGTAGTTTAACATATGGGTTGCTGTAAAGAACAATGGGTAGAGTGGCATTAAACCAAGAATACTATAACCGTAGGGGAATCATAGAAATGTAAGAGTAAGTAGATAGGTCCATATGGCTTTAATGAGGCATTGACATGTAAATTCATAAATATAGGTTTTGGAGACTCGGAATCTGACCCGTACCAGCAACTCCGGACCTCAGGTAAGTACATATACTTAATGTTTTCAATTCTTGATAGTTTTTTCATTACATGTTATACATATGCATCACCTACCATGCTGACACGCTTGTTACACGGGGTTAGTATCATGGATCCTTACAGGTTATATTTCTTGATTACCATTCACATGATTACCGTAATCGTGACCTGTTTGAGTTCTTGAGTACTAGTCGGACGAAAAAATATCTTAGTAGACGTGTGAACTATCCTTTCCATCACATTTGTCTTTCGTGGAGAATAGCAGCCGCACACGACACATACGGTTAGCCAAATTTACCCCTTAGTCGTTCGCATGTCGAACACGATATTTCAGCACACATAGATAAGTGTCGGTTCACGTGTTTTACCTTGTTTCCTTCACCACATGTCACCATATCTATATATTTTCTTTCTAGTTGCTATATCTTATTATAGAGTTTGCATGGTCCTTTTTCTTGTTATACCATGATGACTGTATTTCCTAGCTTAAATGTCATATACTATTTTTATGTTTTGCAAATTCTATCATGTTTTGAATAGTTTGTCATATGTGTGCTTGTTCCAATCATGACTGGAACTATTTTTAGGAGATGAGTTAGATGATTTTTGTACCACTTATTATGAGCACACTGCAGATATTGACCTCGGCATACAAGATGATCCAAACACGACCTTAGCAGAGTTGCCATCCGCAGATGATAGTTAGTTAGATGATATTTAGTTTGGCCAAGTTTGTCTCCGAATACCTTTTTAGTTATTTATTTATTTTATTTTGGGGATTATGTGAGTACGACAGTGGATTTGTCACTTAGTATTATTCGACTTTTCTTTGAGATTATTTAGTTTATTTTCCTATCTGTTCTCTTTAGCTATAGCTGATTATATATTAGTTTGATTTTGATTTATCTGTGGAATTGAAAGCAATATGGAAAATATATAAACTGTGTAGTTGTGTTTGACAAACTTTGGAGGTTTAGACAGTTTTCTACCACCGACACTGCGGCATAGGCTGGACGTACCCACAACTTATACCCAAATTCTGGGTGCGGTTCGTGACAGTGCCTCAGCATCAACAGTATCGTCCGAGAAATCAAGTTCCAGCAGGTCAAGCACATCGGCCCGCACCGTAAAATAGCCAAGACCGTCGTCCCAATCCCCATGGCCGCATCTATGCTATGACTTGAGATGAGGGTATATTACTCTTCAATAATAAGCATGCTCGTGTATTGTTTGACTCAGGTGCTATGCATAGCTTTATATCGGCGGATTTTACTGCTGAAAACTAATTTTCTATGACACTGTTAGGCCTTAACCATAGCGTTAATGTACCGTCGGGCACGTCACTACTTGCACACCTAGCCTGCAAAGATGTAATCATTTGTACCGGAGGTAAAAAGGTCTTACTTGATATGATAGTTCTAGACATTAAGGACTACGTCATCATACTGGAAATGAATTGGCTTGGCCCATGCAAAGCCATCATTGACTGCACAGGAAAGAAGGTCACTTTTCGCATACCTGGAATGATCAAATTTTGCTACTCGTGTGGTGAAGCATCGCCGACCTGTATGATGATCTCGACAATTTTTGCTCGAAGGATGTTGTATTCCGGATGTGAAGGCCACTTGGCGTCCGTTCAAGACATGCGACAGGATGGTGCAAATGCGGGTCAGACCGATGTTGTGGTAGAATTTTCTGACGTATTTTCGGACGAGTTACCCAGCATACCACCCGACCGGAAAATCGAGTTCAGCATCGACACATTCTCCGATACCCAACCAATTTCTAAGGCCCCGTACAGAATGGTCCCTGTAAAGCTGAAGGATCTCAAGGTCCAGTTGTAAGAGTTGCTCGACAATGGATTCATTCGACCTAGCGTTTTGCCATGGGGAGCTCCCTTGTTGTTCGTGGAGAAAAAAGATGAGCTAATACGTATGTGCGTCGACTACCGAGAACTGAACAAAGCCGCCATCTGGAACAAGTACCACTTCCCCGTATAAATGACTTATTCAATCAGTTACAATGTGCATCAGTGTTTACGAATATTGATCTCCGCTCAGGCTATCATCAACTCAAGATCAAGCCAGACGATGTGCTGATGTCATCCTTTTGCACTCGATACAGCCATTATGAGTTCCTGGTAATGTCATTCGGCCTAATAAACACCTCCACTGCCTTCATGAATCTAATGAATCGGATGTTTCTACCCTTCCTTGATAAATTCGTACTGGTCTTTATCGACGATATTCTCGTCTAATCGAATAACAGAAAATAATATACAGAACATCTGTGGACTGTGCTCTAAACACTTCGAGAGAATCAGTTGTATGCGAAGCAGAGAAAGTATAAATTTTGGCTGAGCAGCGTATCATTTGTTGGATACATCATTTTATCCGAAGGCATTACAGTCGACCCGAAAAAAGTTGAAGTCGTTGCTGATTGGAGGCGGCCGACATCAGCTAGTGAGATTCGAAGTTTCCTTGGTTTTGCAGAATACTGCAGACGTTTCATGAAAGATTTTGTGAAGATTACATCGTCATTGACTCGCCTCACTCAAAAGGGAGTCGTGTATGAGTGGTCGAACGACTTTGAAGCTTCCTTCCAAGAGCTGAAGCAGCAGCTCGTTTCGTCCCCTATGCTCGCACTTTCGATTAGGGTAGAGGATTTTCAAATATTAGCAAAGCTTCAAGCCTGGGCTTGGGATGTGTGCTCATGCAGCGAGACAAGGTGATCTCCTTCGCCTCAGACAATTGAAGCCGCATGAGAAGAACTATCATACGCATGACTTGGAGTTAGCAACGATTGTGTTTGCATTAAAATTGTGGCATCAGTATCTTTATGGCGTGGCATGCGCGATCTATACCGATCACAAGAGTCACAAGTATCTTTTTACTCAAAAGGAGTTGAACTTACGGTATAGGCGTTGGCTAGAACTGATCAAAGACTATGACCTGATGATCGACTACACGTTGGACAAGGGAAATGTTGTAGCAGACGCTCTGAATCAAAAATATCTTGCCTCATTGTCCATCAATAGCAGACTACTACGGGACCTAGAAGAGATGGACATCAATCTCTGGGTTTGATTCAGGGATATGCAGTTAGCACAATTACAGTTAGAGCCGAGCTTGTGGGAAAAGATCAAGACCGCTCAGAAGGATGATCCGTACCTGAAGAAAGTGCGAGAGCTAATTTCAATAGATAGGACGACCGACTTTGCTAAAGATGAGACCGACGTGCTATGATTGAAAGGTCAGCTATGCATTCCGAATGACTCAGAACTGCGAAAGGAGATATTGTCGGAGACACACTATACAAAATATACCTTGCATCCAGGCAGTACCGAGTTGTATAAGGACCTCTACATGACCTTCATGTGGCACGAAATGAAGAGAGATATGGCGCTCTTCGTGTTGCAATATATGACTATCAGCAGGTGAAAGCTGAGCATCAGAGGCCGAGCGGGGAGATACAAAACCTGGCGATTCCGGAATGGAAGTGACATCACGTGTGCATGAATTTTATTGTTAGCCTGCCGAAGCTGCCACGGGAAAATAATGTCATCTGGGTCATCGTCGATCGACTAACCAAGTCAGCACATTTCATTGCCATCAAAATTATTAGGAGCGTCGATCGCCTTGCCTAAATTATCTTGACGAGATAGTGCGGCTGTACGAAGTTCCAGTATCCATCATCTCTGATCGGGATGGACGGTTTCTATCGTACTTTTAGAATAGCCTTCAGTCGGCTCTGGGTAATAAATTGAACTTTAGCTCTTCTTACCATCCCCATACCGATGATCAAACGGAGCGCGTGAATCAGATTCTCGAAGACATGCTAAGGCTCTGCGTAATGGACTTCAAGTCGAGTTGGGACGTCCATCTACCACTGGCCGAATTTGAATATAATAACAGCTATCAATCCAGAATTCAGATGGCATCATAGGAAGCCTTGTACGACAAAAGTGCAGATCATCCATTTGTTGGGACGAAGTCGGGGAATGACAGATTCTTGGCCCGGAGCTAGTGTAACAGACCGTACATAAGGTCAAGCTCATTCGAAAAAGATAGAAGATTGCACAGAGTCGACAGAAGAGCTACGTCGACACCCACCGAAGACCACTTGAGTTCCTGGAAGACGACCATGTGTTTCTGAAGGTAATGCCCATACAAGGAGTCACCAAATTTGGACCAAAAGGGAAGCTGAGTCCAAGATTTGTCGGTCCCATCGAGATACTTAAGCGAGTCACCCCAATAGCTTATCAAATCGTATTATCGCCAGTATTGTCAGATGTGCACAATCTTTTCCATGTTACACAACAACAAAAAAATGTGCACGATCCGAGCCATGTGGTAGATTTGGGAGAGCTAGATCTGACGACAGACTGATCGTACATAGGAGAACCCGTACAGATCTTGGAGGGCAAGGATAAATTTCTTTGAAAGCGCTCGATCGCTCTCGTCCACGTACTCTAGAGAAACCATTCGGTCGATGAATCGACATGGGAACTCGAACCAGAGATGAAGGAGAAATTCCTTTCATTGTTTTCTTAGAGGTAGTTTATCCTTAACTTTCGAGAATGAAACTTTTCTTAGTTAGTTATGGTGTTGTGCCCCGTCCTAACATTATGCCCCATTTCCTGTCCATGGGGTACACGAGAAAGGAACACTATCGCTATCAATTTAGTCGGAACCGATTGGTCGGAATCGATTGAACGGGACCGATTGAATTAAGATCATTTCCTCGTTATGGAATGGTTTCTTAGGAATCATGTCCTATCTTTAGCGATTGCGCCTCGAGGATAGAATCTGCGGCTAAGTCGAGAGAGACCTCCCTTTGATCTGCTTTTTATGCCATAATTGCTTCTTTGGCTTTGGTTTTCTGAATGTGTTTTCGTGAATGTGTTTTCATGAATATTTTCGATGGTCTTCATGGCTTGCGTTTTCGAACTTCGCATTCGTATCAAACTAATTGAATAAGAAAGTGTTCTAATCAGTTGCTTATGCGATTTCAGGTGATCGCGTAGGCGCCGTCTAGTACAGCCAGTGGATCTCTTGCCTCAATCAAACAATTAAGGTGAGTGGCTGGCCCTTCTCCCCCCCGGCCCTCTTTTCTCTAATAGATTTTCGATATCAAAATATGCTATGCTAGATGTAAATGCAATGACACAAAGATATATTCCACTAAACTGTTGTACGACATCTCACGTATACGGGCTATATAACTACTTATCATATAACTATTACGTGCTTGCTTAATACCATGCTATATAGAACTATGCTAAGCAAAGATCGAATCGATTATATGAATGTCGCAACGATACCATAAAACATGCCTGCATAACTTGTTAACTTAGCACGGTCATGGACAACTTGTGCACAGGGGCGATTATTTCTTCAGACGGTATCCCGGGGCTACGGGACCGATCCAACCTAGGAAGAAATACGGATACCTATGTTGGTTGCATGCCATGGTAGACAATGACTTTCAACGGGGCTCGCTACCTACGCTGAAGGACCTCTGTCTTACCAAGCTTTATGTCCAGGATGGCTTGTCATGCCAGTGACCTTCACAAATTCACTCTATCGTATTTCATCATTATCAATATGACAAGGAAAGACATGGTAAGCATTATACTGCAATGGCACGCTCTGCCGTGGGTAAGAACTATCATCGTTGAACTATTCGTACCATGCAAATGCTTTCATGAATTGATTAGGATGGCTAGAATTCACCAAATATTAGTATACTTGTTCACTTAATTCTTGACCCAAATGAGAGCACATATATAATTAGCCACCCACCAATACACGTGTAATGTACTGACCCTCGCTCTCCACAGGTGCTATGAACCAGGATAGCGTGCCAAGGAACTAAAGACGCACGCCTGTTTTGAAAGTCTTGCTAGTGTGAAGGCAAATTCTGTAACATTTTGAAGATTCTGATCTACAATGCGCTTTGTCGCATCAACCCTCGCCGATCTATGGTCCAAGCGAGCGATTTTACTACATGTATAAAACGATGTAAATGTATGGAACGACTATCTCATCTGAGTCAGTTTATAAGTCCGTGCGGCCTCTTTTGTAATTGAGTTAGTAAACAAGTTTATTATCAATGAAAGACAAGTTCCTTCTATACCAATGTGTTCAATTTCTCTGCGTACTGGATGTGAATGTTGGGTTTTAGATAACCATATGAAGTTGCCTTGTGCGAGCACAACTGAGGCTCGCATGGCATCACACTTGGGGGACGATTATCGATTCTATTGAATCAGAGAGTGACACCGCTTCCTAACATCTTGGCCTGCCCCCCTCACCTTAACCCCTTCTCAAGACACTTGCTAACCCTGAGTATATCTTGGAGCGTTGCTTTCAGACGATCTATATGTCGACTTTGTTTGAGTTGTTTATTCGTACGGTGCACCAAAATTGTGGACCAACCATTATCCTCCTCTTGAGGCTGCTCGACATCAACCTGCGAAGAGTCACCCAGATCCTTGCCACCAAAAAGCCGAGAGGCAAGGCTCCAATAAACCTTTTCCGTCGTCTCCCTTCTCTGCTTATATATATATATATATATATATATATATATATATATATATATATATATGGAAGCGGATCAAAAGTCCCCCTTAGAAAACCCCCTAAAAATCCCCCTCACTCTAATCCGTAATTTAATGTTAATATTAATGTTAACATTAAATACTAAAATTAACATTAAACTTAACATTAAAATTAATATTAACATTAACATTAACATTAATATTAACATTAACATTAACAATAATATAAAAAAAATATTAACATTAACATTAATATTAAAATTAATATTAACATTAACATTAATATTAACATTAATATTAACATTAATATTACGAATTAGAGTGAGGGAGATTTTTAGGGGGTTTTCTAAGGGGGGCTTTTGATCCGCTCCCTATATATATATATATATATATATATATATATATATATATATATATATATATATATATATATAATATAAGTGGAGAAGGGGCGAAGGGAATTACAATCGAACTTCGCTAATAGGAAAGCAATATATTATATTGCTCTCATATTAACAAAGTTCAGTTGTAATCGCTTTGACCCCATCATTTATTAATAAAATAAAACTAATTACAAAATACTAAAGAGAGGAAAATCAGGTCAAAACAAGACTAGGTCAGCCTGAGCCGGCCCACCCAACGACATAAACTTAAAAGAGAGGACTGTCGGGCAATGCTACTCTTACAACCAAAAGTGGTTGTAACAGCTTACAACCGCCATGTGACGACCTTCCATTAGGGGAAGGGGGAAGAGTAGGTCCATGTTAGCACAGAGGAGAGGGGTTGTAAGATGGTTGTAGGCCTTTGGTTGTAAACTTAGCATCTTTCAAAAAACAATGCTCAGAAAGGCTTAAACCAGAGCAATATCGACCAAACAACTCACTAGGACAGGAGTCCTGATTCTGACAAAGTCCCACAAGGGTACAATGGCCTGATCTAGCAGCAGCCAGCAGCAACTGACAATCTCTGGATCAGCCAAGCGTAAGCTATGGTCCTATGGAGGACCCCCACTAAGAGCATCTCCAACCCTATTGTGAGTTTAGAAAAAATCGTTGCCACATAGGAATGACAAACTTTCATTCCAAAAATTCTTCTCCAATGCATATGTAGAATAAAACATGAAGTTGACATGGCAATGACATGGCAAGGAGAATGTGAAGTTGGTTGTCTAGATCTAGACAATGTACTTCACAATGACTTTGTCTCCACATCATCAATTATGAATAGAAATATTTATAAAAAAGTTGAAGAAGTTGAGGAGTTGCCTTGGAAGTTGAAAAAAATACTTTTTATTGTCTCCTCAATACTTTTGCATTGGAGAGAGTTTTTCTATCTCATTGTCTTTTGAGATATAGTTTTGCCACATAAACAAGACATTGTCTTGTGGCTCATGCCACATAGGAGCCACCTAAGACTCACAACACTTAACAAGACAATAGGGTTGGAGATGCTCTAACAATAAACAGTCGCCTTCAAACCATTGTCCATATGTTCAGCAATCACTATCCCCCTAACCAAAACCTCATACTCAAGAGAGAGAGAGAGAGAGAGAGAGAGAGAGAGAGAGGACATGGTTAAAATCAACTGAATCCTCCTCCTTTCCTTTCTCAGCAGTAAAAAAAAATAAAAAATACATAGGCCTGCCTGCATGCATACCTTGGACTTTTCTTCTTCGAGTAGTGCAAAGGAGAGCTAATTGAGAGGCCCTCCTCAACAGTAAAGTTCATTCACAACTCAATATTTACATGAGTTAAAATGAGTTAAAAGACAATCAAACCCCCTCCTCAAGAGTTCAAGGAAAATGACAACTTTGTGCTCCTATCAGCATAACATACACACTACATTGAGCGCAAAGGAATCCTTGTGGCAAGGGGGGTGATCAAGCGAAGTATTGAAGTATTGCTGGTGAACCTAAAACTGACCAACTGTTGCATAATTATGGAATGAGGAATCATGAGGCATCCTTGGATATAAGTAGTATGTAGAAAGTTGATTAAAAGATGACCAACCAGAACTGTACAGAAGGAAAGAGAACTCAAAATATGCAAGTGATTTGCAGTTATAACTGTAATGAAATAAGATGGATATTTGATTTGGCAGAACAGTAATTGAAGTTCCCAATCATGAAATGCGTATAAAGAAACCAATTTCCTTAGTAAACCACCATCCAGAAAGAAAGAAAAAAGGAAGAAGAAGAAGAAGATATCAGAGCATGAGTTTCGGCAAATTTCGTGGACTGAACTCCGAGCCAAAAGGTTCTTACAAAGTTGGGCAGCTCGGAACGCTTCTATCAAAAGAACGCCCCTATTATTAAGGGGTAAAATGAGCTAAAGCAGGTGATACGTACTTTTTATTTAAATTCAAGGGTTAACAAAATAAGATTAGGAACAAAAGGCAAAGAAAAAGTTAGATCTCACTGAAGATGCCATGTTAACTATATACCCTTTAAGCAGGGGTAAAGCTACATACTCTTGATAAGGGAAAATTTATGAAATGCCCAAAAAATGAAAAAGTTTTATGAAAAACCTACCGCGCAATAACATTTCATCACGTGTCCAGAATTAGCAAAAAAATATATAAAGAGGGTTCCGAATGACCTTTTTGCCCTTCCTTCTAATTTATTGAAAACACCCACGAAACTACCCTTAAAAAAACGTTTTCATGCTTCATCTTCTTCCATACGCTGCTTACTTTCGAATCTAGATTTTCTCCTCAAAAATCTTCAAAAACTCGTCGGAAAATTTCGGAAAGACCGAGAAAAACGGCAAAAGTGCTAAAACGGAGGTCCAAACATCATTTTTTTTGCGATTCTAAAATTTCGGCAAGCCGACTAACGAAGGAGCGATTAATCTCAGGCTCCTCGAAGATACACTCATTTTGCGACAAACCGGGCCTCGTTTCGACCTCCCAGTCAAAAGTTATGGCCCTACAAAATTTCAACTGACCATAAAATGCAAGAGAATGATCATTCCCCGTGTTAGAACACGAAGAATGTTAATTTCGCATGAGGGTGGCAATTCTCCATGTTAGTAACACGGAGAATGACATTCTCCGTCTTAATTTATACAGAGAATGGTCATTCTCTATGTTAGTAAAATGGAGAATGACATTCTCCGTCTTAATATACACGGAGAATGACCATTCTCTGTGCTAAACTACACGGAGAATACCATTCTCCGTCTTAATTTACACGGAGAATAGCATTCTCCGTCTTAATTTATACGGAGAATGACCATTCTTCGTGCTAAATTACACGGAGAATGGTCATTCTCCGTGTAATTTAGCACGGAGAATGGTCATTCCAGTGTTAAAACGCCTGGGAATGGCCATTCTCCGTGTTAGAAACACGAAGAATGTCATTCTCCATGTTACATAACACGGAGAATGGCATTCTCCGTGTTAATTTACATGGAGAATGGCCATTCCCAGTGTTAAAACGTAGAGAATGGCCATTGTCCGTGTAATTTAGCACGGAGAATGCCATTCTCCGTGCTAAATTACACGGAGAATGGCCATTCTCCGTGTTAAATGACACGGAGAATGGTCATTCAAATGTTAAAACACAGGAGAATGGTCATTAATTCTCCGTTTTAGTAACACGGAGAATGCAGGAGAATGACTATTCTTCGTGTTATATCGATGGAGAACTGTTGACAGAAACATTATTTTTTATTTTTTTTGTTTTGTTGAATGAAATTTGACATGAATAAATATTCAAGAGTTTTCGTTTTCTTTCAAAACGATGCTAACTCTTAAGGAAAAGAAGAAGATCTTCTCTCCATAATTGACTTAATTGTCGGAAAAGAAGAAGAAGAAGAAGAAGAAGAAGAAGAAGAAGAAGAAGAAGAAGAGCGATGATCGGAGTTCGATTGAAAAAAACCATGGTGAACTACGAACGATCTTTGTACTCTCTGCTGAAGAAGAGAGCAATGGAATTCAGATCTCTCGTGAAGAAGAAGAAGAAGAAGAAGACGACGAGAATCGCAATCCAAATCTGAGTTTGTGCGGAGGGGTAGTTATGGTATTAATTTTGTAAATACAGAGCATCTAAAGGGAATCTTAGAATACTTAACGTGGAGATATATAATTCTGGGCATTTCATAAAACCCATCATGCGGGTGAATTTTTCATAAAACGAACTCCGAAATTGGGTTTCTCAGCAATTTTCAGTTCTTGATAATCAAAAAATTTATCACGACTTTGCGAACCAGCAGGTTTACCCTTCTGCAGAAAAGGTCTGGTAAAACAAATCAACCCATCACGTTTTCAGAAATGATTTTTCATATATGGGAGCAGAAAGCCAGTGGCATGGCTCAAAAGCCTAGGCATATCTGAGAAGGTTCCATATTGTATGATATTTGCTGATAATATTGTATTGGTTGATAAAAGTATAAAAAAAAGAAGAAGTAAAATACTAAGACAGAAGTGTCAAAAGTGACTTTGAAATCTAAGAGAGATACGAGACACAGTTATGAAACCTAATTTTGGTATAAAAGTTTTGTTGTTGTTGTTGGGAGCAGAAAGAAGCCAACTTATACTTGCTGGCTGGAACCAAATGGACACTATTCTATTTGTGTAATATTAAAGGGGAAGACGTTACAAAAAATCATCAATATGTCTTGTGTTGTATCGAAGCTTAACAATATATAGCTATTATAGTTAAATTTGCCACCATTCTACTTGGACTTGAATGATCAAACCACCACCAACATGAACAGCCGTAACATGCAACCATGCAAATTACCATTCAAATAAGATGGCACTGAAAGAAAAATTATATCCAGATTTGAAACAATATAAGTCAGATGTTTGGAGTTGGAAACAATTAAGCAAGGACTATTATAAGAGATTATTTTCCAAACTTAATCAATATCTAAGCTGAACAATATAGCTATTAAAGTTAAATTTCCAACTGACATGAACGATCAAATGACAACCAACATGAGCAGCAGTATGCTTATAAGTCGATATTTGGAGTTATAAGTCTGTTTGCAGCACCACTAGCATTTGTGGCAATGAAAGAAAAATTAAATCCAGATTTGAAACTATATACGTCAATGTTTGGAGTTAGAAACCATTAAGCAAAGACTATTATAAGAGATTAATTTCCTAACTAAACCAATATCAGACACCAAGGACAGTACTAATGAGTAAATGTATATATGATCATCCCAAGTAGCGTGCTGATTACTTAACATATATTAGGATCAAAAGACAATTTCCACAAGCAAGAAAGAAGAAACAATTTGCTGTCAAGTAAAAGAACAATCAAACAATGCTAATTAACAATCGAAACAAAATAACAAAGAAAGTAAAGGCCCTGCTCAGCAAATTGCAACTCAGTAATAATTTTCTAACAAAAAATAGGAAGAAGCAACTTTAACCTGTCTATTGATCTGTTGGAGTTTGGTCTTTTTCTAAATGAATTTTAGTCCCACATCGCCTAGACCAAAGGAGTTGTATCTCTATATAATAGCTTTCCTATTTTAGAGATGCACATGTGGTGTGGAGGTGCACATGGGTGTGCCATGTGGGGTTATTTTTCTAATGGAAAAAAGGCTAAATCAACAATAAAAGCATTCATGCTTTTTGCTCTTGGGAAATTCATTTCCATGGGAGCTAAGCCCAGCGACTCGGACTCGTGCTCATGGGCTCATGAGGCGTAATGTGGCGTTTTGTTGGCGCACTTTGCACTTCACGAATTCTAGCAGCCTTCGAGAGAGAGGAAAGGCGTCGCACCAGCGTTGCTTTTAAACGGGAATTCGTGTCCATCCGAGGAGTCAGAAGAGCAGGAGTGTTCCAATTCTCCGACGAACTTGCTGGTTCCTGGAAGCTGTTCGTGTAGGGCGAATAAAGCTTTGAGCAACGGTGATCGTTCACCCCAGCAGGCCATCTTCCATATTTCCCCTGTCATCTTCTTCGCTGCTGTGATTACGAAATCTTTTTAGATTCTCGTAATATCATAACGATATCTTTTTAGATCTTCGTTATACTTGCGCAACCTTCCTAGAAGTGTTGCGTTGGAACATTGTTTTTACAATTGTTTCATATTCTCAGTTTTCCATCAAAAAATTGTGCCCCAGCACTAACATTCTCAAAGTTTTATTGCTACGATGGAAAACTTTAATGCTTCACTCCTCAACACTGACTTCTGTAAGTTAGAAAAGTTTGATGGAGAGCATTATCAAGTCTGGAAGAGGAAGGTTTATCTCACTCTTCAACTCAGAGACGTTGATCACGTGCTGCTTGAAGAGGAACCTACTGTTCCAGATACTGGGTCTGCTGCCGCCATTACTGCGGCTACTAAACTTCAGGCCAAGTGGAGAAGGGAGAATAGCATTTGCAGGTTGCTTATCCTGAATGCTATGGAGGATTCTCTAGCAAAATCCTACAGTATACTAAGAAACCAATTGCCAGAGACATATGGGAGTCTCTGGAGAAACTGTACGAAGAAGACAAAAACAGGAGCAAGATATTTGTGGTTGAAAAATATCACAAATGGCTCTTTGAGGACGAGAAGTCCATGCTGCCGCAGGTAAAAGAATTTTTGAAGCTGCGACAGAAGTTGGAAGACGAGGCGATGCCCCTCCCCGACAAGTTTGTTGTTTGAGGGATTGTCTCAAAGCTTTCCGCTGGGTGGAGTAAGTTCTATGTAAACATGCATAGGAAGAAGTTAGAGATCAGCCTTGAAGATCTCTTACAAGAAATCTATGTTGAGGACCAGATGCAGACTCAACTGAAGGTGGACACACTGTCCAAGCAATTGGCTAACGCCAATTTGGTTCATACCAAGGAACCAAGGGGAAAGCAGGCGGCTTCCCACAGCAAGAAGAAGGACCCTAACAATCTTAACGTGAAGGGGTCTTCCTTCAAGCGAAAGAAGGCAAAGTCTCAAATGCCTTGTTTCAAGTATGGCAAGAAGGGCCACTTCAAGAATGAATGCAAAGCAAAGACCAAACAATCAGAGCAAGGAGAGCCTAGTAAGGTATCTATGATCATTGACGTTGTTGCTATGATTGCACAGGTTGATGCGGTAAGGACTGACTCTAACTGGTGGGTAGATACTGGAGCATCCTGTCATGTCTGCTCCAGTAAGGAGTGGTTCACCACCTACACCCCTACTACTGAAGTGGTTATGATAGCGAACCAGGCACAAGCTGAAGTGCTCGGGATCGGGACGGTGGTGTTGAAGCTGACTTCGGGGAAGTCTATGACGCTTCAAGGCGTGAAGCACGTACCTGCTATCGCCAAGAACCTGACCTCGGAAGGCCTACTCTGCAATGCAGGCCTCAGGATGGACATAAATGCTGGCCAGATGGTGATGTCTATCAAGGGAATATATTTCGGGAAAGCTTTTTATACCGAAGGAATGTTCAAAATTCAGCTTGTAAATCAGTCCAATGTAATTAATGTGATTAATAAAATCACTCCTTCTGCTTATACTCTTGAGTTGTGGCATAATAGGCTAGGACATGTTCATTGTAAACGAATAAACATAATGTCTAGTCTAGGACTTATCTCCAAATGTGGGGGTAAGGTAGAGAAATATGAAGTTTGTGCTCAAACAAAGATCACATGGAAACCCTTTCCTCGGGTTAATCGAAGTACAGATCTTCTGGAGTTGGTACACTCCGATATCTGTGACTTCAAACAGTTCTCTACAAAGGCCGGGATGAAGTATTTCATACTCTTCATCGATGACTTCTCAAAGTACGCGTTCGTCTATTTGTTGAAGGCTAAAGACGAAGCATTCGAGAAGTTCAAGGAGTTCAGAGCCGAAGCTGAGCGGCAGACTGGACAACAACTCAAAAGGATAAGAAGTGATCGAGGTGGGTAGTACAGGTCTCATGAATTTGCATCGTTCTGCAAAGAACATGGAATTGTCAATGAGACTACGGCTCCGTACTCTCCTCAATCAAACGGAGTAGCAGAGAGGAAGAACAGAACGTTAACAGAAATGATTAACTCAATATTGTTGATTGCTGGTCTTCCTAAGTGCTACTGGGGAGAAGCTACATTGACGACCACTTTTATTCTAAATAGAGTGCCTCATGCAACTTTTGTCGACGTTACTCCTCATGAACTCTGGTTCATGGTCAAACCTAACTTGAATGTCATTCGAGTGTGGGGGTGTCTGGCGTATGTCAAGCTTCCAGATCTGAAGATTCAGAAGCTTGGGACAAGGACTACTAAGACGATCTTCTTGGGGTATGCCGAGAAGAGTGATGCTCGGAGATTTTTTGATATTGAGTCAAATCATATCATTGAATCTCGCGACGCAGAATATTTTGAAGATAAATTTGCAAGGCACAAGAATATTGTTCTTACGGATGTACCGGAGAACAATGAGGGTGCGCAGGAAACTGAAGTCTTCAATGAAGATGTGGTCAAAGAAGATGTTGTTGTTGAAACAACGGTTGAACCAGATCTCGCTGAGCCGTCAACGAAGCGAGTGAGGAGGCCGAAGGACTTCGGAAGTGACTTTGTCACCTATCATGTGGAAGCAAATCCGCTTACCTATGATGAGGCGATGAAGACAAGAGATGCAGTTATCTGGAAGGAGGCGATTGACAATGAAATTGATTCCATTACCTTAAATAACACTTGGGTGTTGGTTGATCTTCCTGAAGGAGTGAAACCCATCGGATGTAAATGGATCTTCAAGAAGAAGATGAAAGCAGACGGAACTATTGACAAGTTCAAGGCTAGGTTGGTAGCCAAAGGGTTTTCCCAGAAGCAGGGGATTGACTATTTTGACACGTATGCTCCAGTAGCCCGGATGACCACCATCAGAATGTTGATTGCTCTCGCAGCAATACATAAGATGGTGATACATCAGATGGATGTGAATACGACTTTTCTAAATGGCGAGCTGACCGAAGAGATTTACATGCAACAGCCAGAGGGATTTGTCATCAGGGGTCTTGAAGACAAAGTCTGCAAGTTGATAAAATCTTTGTACGGTCTTAAACAGGCTCCTAAGATGTGGCATGAGAAATTTGACAAAGTTATAAGGTCAAATGGCTACATGGTCAGCGATACGGACAAGTGTGTTTACACAAAGTTCGCTGATGGAAGAGGTGTGATCGTTTGTCTGTACGTGGACGACATACTTATCCTAGGTACGAATATTAGCTGTGTCACGGAGACAAAGAAATTCATCTCAAGCAAGTTCAGTATGAAGGACTTGGGGGAAGCTGATGTGATCTTAGGAATCAAGATCATCCGGACAGACACTGGACTAGCGCTGTCACAGTCTCATTATATTGAGAAAATGATCACTCATTATGGGTATCGGGATCTTCAAGGGATCGATACGCCGTACATGTGTGATCTAAAGCTGAAGCCTAATTCAGGGGAAAGCGTCAGGCAGCTGGAGTATGCAAGAGTAATGGGAAGTTTGATGTATGCTACTACTGCCACAAGGCCTGACATAGCTTTCGCCGTGGAAATGCTGAGTCGTTTCATGAGCAACCCAGGTGCTGAACACTGGAAAGCTGTGGAACGGGTTATGAGATATCTCAAGAAGACTCAAACATATATACTGTACTACAGCGGAGATCCACCGGTAGTAGAAGGCTTCAGTGATGCCAGCTGGTGCTCAGAGGTGGAGAGCGAGAGGTCCACAGGTGGATTCATTTTTACAATGGGTGGAGCTGCTATATCATGGAAATCAAAGAAGCAGACTATGCTCTCGCGGTCATCCATGGAATCTGAGTTCTTTGTACTTGATACCGCAGCCGAGGAAGCAGAATGGCTTCGGAAGCTCATGTATGATCTTTCAGTGGTTGGGACGCAAATACCGACGATACCGATTTACTGCGACAACCAGGTAACTACGGCGGTGGCATCAAATGACCTCTTCAACTGAAAGAAGAGGACTGTGCGGTTGAAGCACAGGGCAGTACACGATCTTATCAAGAGAGGTGTTATTGCAGTGATTGATGTTCGGAGTCAGGAGAACCTGGCGGATCCGTTCACCAAGGGCCTCAAGCGCCAGCTGGTCGATGACACAGCTTGTAAAATGGGCTTGAAGGTATTCTGATATTGTATTATTTTATTTCTACCATAAAGTTTTATGCTATTAGTTCAAAGATTTATCTACTAGGCATCTAGCTTTTGGTTTAAGGGAGGATCACTAATCGGAAGAATATCAGAAACGGTGGGTACATGTTCTATTGGGCATGGAGAGGTTACGGACCTATAATCACTGTTGTCTACTGTTGTTTTCTGCGAAAAACGGTTCCTGTGGGAAGGTTGGCTTAATTGCCTTAATGAGTTCTCAGGCAGAGTGAATGCCTGGTGTGCTTTACAGGAAGCACGGTAGAGCAGCACTACAAGGAGTGAAACTCTAAGCTACAGTGGGGTGACTCCACAATGAGGTTCCTATATGTAGGGTGCTTCCCAGGAATAGGATAAAGCCTCGGCTTTGCAGGCCAAGTCACAGCGGCGTAGCACCGCAAATATGCAGTTAGCCTAATGCTGTATGTTAAAATAAAGAGGGGTGTAGTCAGCACTACAAAGAGGAGGAGTTCCTCATGTTACAGTGGCACGACACCACGATGAGGTACCCAGTTAGGGATAAAGCCTCAGCCTTGCAAGCCATGTCGTTGCGGCGTAACACCGCAAAGGAGCCTAAGGCTTCATGTTGGGTAGTTTGGCACTACAAAGAGGCAGTTGCCTCATGCTACAGTAGTATGACACTACAAAGGTTCCCAGATATGGAGTGATTCCCAGAGAGGGGTAATGCCTTGGCTGTAAGCTATGTCATAGCGGCGTAGCACCGCAAGGAAAGCGCAAAGCGCTTCATGCCATGTCTCTTTATAATGAACTCACCTATAGTGTATGGACAAAGAGATATCAGGCCATCTCTTGAGGGTAAACTTGTAGACGCCCAAAAGTATACACTGAAACCAGGCTGGCACAGGGCCTTTAATGTGTAGCCAGAAGCACACGTAACTACATTATGCGAGTGGAAAGAATTTCAGCTATGATGCAGAATTCAAGGCTTAGTCCATTCTTGTATTATAGTCTGTTGTTTGACCCACACGGGAAGATTCAAGTCGTAAGCGACATCTCTCCTAATGCATGATGGACAGTTACTGTGGGGAATACTTATACCCATATATATATAGGTATATGTGGGAGATTGTTGGAGTTTGGTCTTTTTCTAAGTAAATTTTAGTCCCACATCGGCTAGACCAAAGGAGTTGTATCTCTATATAATAGCTTTCCTATTTTAGAGATGCACATGTGGTGTGGAGGTACACATGGGTGTACCATGTGGGGTTATTTTTCTAATGGGAAAAATGCTAAATCAACAATAAAAGCATTCATGCTTTTTGCTCTTGGGAAATTCATTTCCATGGGAGCTAAGCCCCGTAGGGGCTTAGCGACTCGGACTCGGACTCATGGGCTCATGAGGCGTAATGTGGTATTTTGTTGGCATACTTTGCACTTAGCACGTCAGCATCGTCGCTAGACGCATAGTACGCTTTAGTTGCGCTCGTTGCGCGAGCCACTTGTGCTGCCACATTGCGTAAGCCCAGTTGCGCTACCCAGTTGTGCATGCCAAGTTGCGCAAGCCCAGTTGCGCTGCCCAGGTGCGCACCCAGGTTGCGCTCAGGTTGCGCTGGGTTGCGCTGGGTTGCGCAGGGTTGCACGGGTTGCTCGGGTTGCGCTGGTTACGCTGCGTGCGCAGTGAGCGTAGTGTACACAGTGCGTGCAGTGTGCGCAGGTCAGTGCGCGCTCTATCGCGCAGAGTGCAAGGAGCGCTGGATGTACGCAGTTGGCAGCAGAACGTGCGTTTGTATGTTCTGGGCGGTTGCTACATGTTCGGGGTAGTTATTACCACGTCCCTAACTTTGTGGCAACCGACCAGTTGCTGCAGGACCTATATAAGGCATCCTCTCTCTCAAGACTGATACACAGAATAGAAAGAGAAGCCACCACAGATAGTTTATGAAGTGTTCTTTAGCACAAGTAAACAGAGAATTCAGACGTGTTCTTTAACACAGTTCTGATCGGAATTTGCTTGCAAATTCCAGCAACCTTCGAGAGAGAGGAAAGGCGTCGCACCAGCGTTGCTTTTACACGGGAGTTCGTGTCCATCCGAGGAGTCAGAAGAGCAGGAGTGTTCCAAGTTCTTCGACGAACTTGTTGGTTCTTGGAAGCTGTTCGTGTAGGGCGAATAAAGCTTTGAGCAACGGTGATCATTCACCCCAGCAGGCCATCTTCCATATTTTGCCTGTCATCTTCTTCGCTGCTGTGATTACGAAATCTTTTTAGATTCTCGTAATATCATAACGATATATTTTTAGATCTTCGTTATACTTGCGCAACCTTTCTAGAAGTATTGCGTTGGAACATTATTTTTACAATTGTTTCATATTCTCAGTTTTCCATCAAAAAATTGTGCCCTGGCACTAACATGATCATCTCTGGTGAAACAAGTTCTATACTGGAGTCTGGTAAAGCAAAAGATAAAATAAAAGTCACCATCAATACTTTGACACACGATTTTTCCTATCAGGATACCAATTTCCTATAACCACCAAAAAAATCCACAAAAAAATCCTCCAAAAAAAAAAAACAAGTCAAAGATCTCTAAAGAGACAACACATCAGGAAGCAACTTCAAGCCTCAGTTCAAAGCAAAACCCGGAGAAGAGCTGAAGGGGAAATCTCTTAGTCTCAGGGCATTTCACCGACCATTTCCACCACTTATGGTTCGTGTCGAATACGAACAGAGCCGTCGCACCATAGCTCTGGATGAAGATGAGGTCATCAGATCCGCTACTAGCAAAGACATCATCGAGCTCCCCAAAACCTTGGAAAAACCTGTGAGGCATTTTAGCGATCTCGCGCCACTCCTTCCTGTGAAGCTCCTATATGCTTATTCCCTTGATAATCTATGGCCTATCGTACTTTGCAATGACACCAACGATCACCAGCCTATCCTTGACGTTCATCAACCGTCCACAAGTGCAAAAATAGGGAGCCAGTATCAGCGTCTGTATCAAAGAAGCACGGGGCGATCCGGAAGAGAGATCATACACGATGAGAGCGTGTCGGTTGTCAGAGTTCCAGCAAACATTGATCCGATGGATCAAGCAGTACAAAACACCATCACACACAACACTCTCATCGCCTCTGCGCCAACCAAATAAAACCTCATTAATGGCCATGACCCACGATCCACTCTCGAAATGGCATGCATGTATGGAGAAATCCTACCGAAGGTAATCATTCGGAGTCTGCTTGGACTTGGCCACGGTGACAGTGTACCGATGGGACTCCCGATCCACGGATATCATGAGGGAGCTGTAGTCGAAGACAAGTATGCCCGGGGGCTGTGGGAGCCTCTTCCAGTCGCTCGTTATTGGGTTACAAATGAAGACGGGGCTCCTCGTGTCATTATCCCTGAAACAGACCAATCCGCAAGATGAGGATATAGACCAATTGCTCTTCTTGATGCAGGGGAGGTAAAGATTATACCACTTCTGGAGTATCAGATCGTAGGCATAGCCGGAGGCATCCTTGTTGCAGGTGAACATGAAATACAACGGCTTCTGTGGCAGATTGGCGGTCCAGAGGAACCTTCGCAAGCGGATGATGTCGTGCCACCTCCTGCACACAGCCGACACGTAGAACACGCTTGCCACGGGTAGGATGGAGAGGATCCGTTCGAGAATGTCGTTGGGGAGGACGTTGTCAATCGATATTGCAACATCGACATCGTCGTTATTGTTGGGTTTTGGCCTTTATACATTGGAACTTTAGTCCCACATCGGCTAGGCCAAAAGAGTTGTATCTCTATATATTAGCTATGCTCTTTTGGAGATACACATGTGGTGTGGAGGTGCACATGGGTGTGCCATGTGGGGTTATTTTTCTAATGAAAAAAAGGTTAAATAAACAATTGAAGCATTCATGCTTTTTGCTCTTGGAAAATTTATTTCCATTAGAGCTAAGCCCCGTAGGGGCTTAGCGACTCGGAAACGGACTCGTACACGGACTCGGGCTCATGGGCTCATGAGGCGTAATATGGCATTTTGTTGGCGCACTTTGCACTTAGCACGTTAGCATCGTCGTTAGGCGTGTAGTGCGCTTAAGTTGTGCTCGTTGCGCAGGCCAGGTTGCGTAGGCCAGGTTGCATGACCAGAAGCGCTGCCAGGTGCGCGGCTCAGGTTGCGCGGCCCAGGTTGCACCCCCAGTGGCGCAACCATTTGCACGCACAGGTGTGCGCACAGTTGCGCGGTTGGCGCAGGGTGCAAACGGCGCGCAGGTGACGCAAGTGGCTCTGTGCGCATTCAGCGCGTGGTGTACAAGTCGCGCGGGTTGCGCGAGATGCGCAACTTGCTTCAAATCGTGCCTGTACATGATCTGAGCGGTTACTGTACGTTCGGAGTAGTTTTTACCACGTCCTGAATGTTGTGCTAACCGGACAGTTGCTACAAAAAAGCAGGAGTGTTCCAAAGTTCTCCGACGAACTTGCTGGTTCTTGGAAGCTATTCTTGTGGGGCAAATATAGCTTTGAGAAATGGTGATCATTCACCCCAGCAGGATATTCATCTATCAATCGCCTGTCATCTTCTTCACTACTGTGGATTACGAGATCTTTTTAGATTCTCGTAATATCATATGCTGCTGTAATGAGATCTTCTTAGATCTTCGTTAAACTTGCGTAACCTTCCTAGAAGTGTTGCGTTGGAACATTATTTTTACAATTATTTTATCTTCTCAGTTTTCCATCAAAAAATTGTGCCCCAACAATAACAATCTCAAAGCTATATTCCTACGATGGGAAACTTTAATGCTTCACTCCTCAATACTGACTTTTATAAGTTAGAAAAGTTTGATGGAGAGCATTATCAAGTCTGGAATAGGAAAGTTTATCTCACTCTTCAACTCAGAGATGTTGATCATGTGCTTCTTGAAGAGGAACCTACTGTTCCAGATACTGGGTCTACTGCCGCAATCACTGCGGCTATTAAACTTCAGGCCAAGTGGAGAAGGGAGAATAGCATTTGCAGGTTGCTTATCCTGAATGCTATGGAGGATTCTGTAGCAGAATCCTACAGTAAGAAGACTATTGCCAGAGAAATATGAAAGTCTATGGAGAAACTGTACGAAGAAGACAAAAATAGGAGCAAGATATTTGTGGTTGAAAAATATCACAAATGGCTCTTTAAGGACGAGAAGTCCATGCTGCCGCAGGTGAAGGAATTCTAGAAGCTGCGACAGAAGCTGGAAGACGAGGCGATACCCCTCCCCGACAAGTTTGTTGTTGGAGGGATTGTCTCGAAGCTACCCGCTGGGTGGAGTAAGTTCTATGCAAACATGCGTAGGAAGAAGCTTAAGATCAGCCTTGAAGACCTCTTGTAGGAAATCTATCTTGAGGACCAGATGCGGGCTCAACTGAAGGTGGACGCACTGTCCAAGCAATTGGCTAACGCCAATCTGATTCATACAAGGGAACCAAGGAAAAAGCATACAGCTTGCCAGAGCAAGAAGAAGGACCCTGACAATCTAAACGTCAAAGGAACTTCTTTCAAGCAAAAGAAGCCAAAGTCTCATTTGGCTTGCTTCAAGTGTGGCAAGAAGGGCCACTTCAAGAGTGAATGCAAAGCAAAAACCAGGCAATCAGAGCAAGAAGAGCCTAGCAAGGTATCTATGATCACTGACGTTGTTGCTATGATTGCAGGTTGATACGGTAGGGACTGACTCTGACTGGTGGGTAGACACTGGAGCCACCTGCCATGTCTGTTCCAGCTAGGAGTGTTTCACCACCTATACACCTACTTCTGAAGTGGTTATGGTGGCGAACTAGGCACAAGCTGAAGTGCTCAAGATTGGGACGGTAGTATTGAAGCTGACTTCTGGCAAGTCTCTGGTGCTTCAAGGCATGAAGCACGTACCTGCTATCGCCAAAAACTTGATCCCAGGAGGCCTACTATGCAACGTACGCCTCAGGATGGACATTAATGCTGGCTAGATGGTGATGTCTATTAAGGAAACATATTTCGAAAAACCTTTTTATACCGAAGGAATGTTTAAAATTCAACTTGTAAATCAGTCCAATGTAATTAATACAATCACTCCTTCTGCTTATACTTTTGAGTTGTGGCATAATAGACTAGGACATGTTCATTATAAACGAATAAATAGAATGTCTAGTCTATGGCTTATCTCCAAGTTTAGGGGTAAGGTAGAGAAATGTGAAGTTTGTGCTCAAACAAAGATCATAAGAAAAACCATTCCTCGGGTTAATCGAAGTACAGATCTTCTGGAGTTGGTACACTCTGATATCTGTGACTTCAAACAATTCTCTACAAAGGCCGGGATGAAGTACTTCATAACTTTCATCGATGACTTCTCAAAGTATGCGTTCGTCTACTTGCTGAAGGCTAAAAACGAAGCATTCGAGATGTTCAAGGAGTTCAGGGCCGAAGCTGAGCGACAAACTGGACAACAGCTCAAAAGAATAAGAAGTGATCGAGGTGGGGAGTACAGGTCTCATCAATTCACATCATTCTGCAAATAATATAGAATTATCAATGAGACTACGGCTCCGTACTCTCCTCAATCAAAAGGAGTAGCAGATAGGAAGAATAGAATATTAACAGAAATGATTAACTCAATGCTGTTGACTGTGGGTCTTTCTAAATGCTACTAGGGAGAAGCTACTTTGATGGCCACTTTTATTTTAAATAGAGTACCTCATACAACTTCAGACGTTACTCCTCATGAACTCTGGTTCAAGGTGATACCTAACTTGAATGTCATTCGAATGTGGGGATGTCTGGCATATATCAAGCTTCCAGATCTGAAGATTCAGAAGCTTGGGATAAAGACTACTATGACGATCTTCTTGGGGTATGCCGAGAAGAGTGATGCTCGGAAATTTCTTGATATTTAGTCAAATCATATTATTGAATCTCGCAACGCAGAATATTTTGAAGACAAATTTGCAAGGGACAAGAATATTATTCTTGCAGATGTACCAGAGAACAATGAGGGTGCGCAGGAAACTGAAGTCTTCAATGAAGATGTGGTCCAAGAAGATGTTGTTGTTGAAACAACGATTGAACTAGAACAAGTTGAGCCGTCAGCTAAGCGTGTGAGGAGTGTAACACCCAGTTTTCCATCTGAGGGTATTTTTATCATTTTTGGGGTTATTTGAATTTATTAGAATTTATTTGAATTTATGGGAATGTTTAGGAATTATTTTGGAATTGTTTGAACTAGATTGTTTTTGGCTAGTCTTGACCCTTGTAGACCAACCTAAAAGCTAACCCTAGTTAGTATAGACTTGGTTAGGTTATATGACTCTAGTCTAACCTAGCCTAATCCTTGGTTTGGTCATTAGTCTCTAATTAGCAATAGGAATTAGAAAGTCATAAGTCATGGCTTATGATTTAGAGCCTTTGGTTAATCATTTAACACATAGCCTTGTAAGTTGGCCCAAAGCCCAAGACAAATTCCAAAACCCTAATCCCTAGACAAGTGGCCGGCCACCCCTATCCTTATTGGGATCATCACCCTATATAATCCCTCCTAAAATTTAGGGTTGCCACTTTCTTAGGAAAGCTCAAAGTTTAAGGAAAGGTTTGTTTCTACTTCTTTTAATCCATACAATTCCATTCCTCTTCCTTTTTCATTCAAATCTTCTCCATTAGGTTCTAATATATGCACTCTTGCTGCTATTGAAGTTTTATTTCAGTTTGGCATTGTTTTGTGGGATTGGGACATCAAGAAGAACTATTGAAAGGGGGTTTTCTTGAAAGTTCAAGAATAGGTAACTTCTCCATTTCTCCATGAAATTTTGATTTGTTTTCATATTTAGGAAGCCCTAGGAGCCCCCTAAGTGTCTGCATTGGTTTCGTGTCGGATTGCATTAGTTTCGTGTCCGTTTGGACACGTGTCAGGAGCTATCCCTAGGTGTTTGTCAAAATGCCCCAAAGGGCATCTCGGTTTTCTAGAAAGTAATTGATTGGAAAATTGTAATTAGGTGTTGCTTACATGTTCCTATTGATTTGATATTGATTTCGGGTCGTGTCGAGCTATTTTGGACACGTGCACACGCTGACACGCACGCGCGCGCACGCTACAGTACTTTCCTGCTGTTCGGGGGCTCTGGAGGACACGACACACATTTTTATGACACAAAACTTGACACGAGCCATGGGGCACTGACTGACACGCCACGTGTCAAGTCTCACGTGCCCACGTGGCATGTCGGGGGAGAAATCTCCGTCGCACTGGGATTTGCCTGACACTGCGTACTATTTTTCCCCCCACTGATACGACTCTCGTATCCGACACTGACACGACGTGGACACTGGCCAGTTGGCCTATGAGATAGCCCTATAGGTGGGCTATCTATGTGGATGACCACGAGACACTGTTGTGTCCTGTGTCGTGTGCACGACACGAATGCACGTGTGCACGAGGCAGTGCACTCGACAGTGCACTGTTATACTCGTTTTGGGTTTTAGGAGTTTGGACACGTTTGTGTCCTCTAGTATGGACACAAACACCTAGTGTGACACCTATGCATTGTATGTTTTAATTACCAACCTATTGAATTGTAAATTAGCTACTATTTCTAATTCGAATTTGTCATTCCTAAATTTTCTGATACATGAACTGTCAGTTGGGTGTTCTGAGGATTTGAAAATGTTAACCTGTTTTATGTGTTTAAATCGATTGCTTGTACACCTATATGAAATCTGGAAGTTAACCTACATATTAGGGTTATGTTTGGCATAGGAATTAAGTTTTCAGATTCTTCTTTTGGCCTTCGAATTCACATTTGAACTGTTGGATTCATCCACACTGTTAACCTGGGAATTGTATCATTGTTGTAGTATAGGACTGAAATCTGATAATGTTAACAGTTTTCTCTGGGTTTGTTATGAAGCTAAGATGATTTTCCAATATAGTATTAACCTGAGAATGTTTGATATGTAGACTAAACTTGGGATTTTGTTATATGACTAAAAACTGAACATGAGTACCCTGATTTTAGTTATGATTGATTTTAAATCTGAGGATAGGTTTCAAAATCTGAGAATGAAGTTTGGGTTTTACCTTGGCATTAGGACTTGACAGTCCACTTTTCTCAGTTTTGAATTTTGCTTTGAATTGGAAGTTCCTGTTAACTATTCAGGAAACTGAACCATGTAATTTTCTCTTTACACACAGTCACCTACACAACACACCCTTAATCACACACCCCCTCTTTCATACACACACATACCCTATATGCATTGGCACACACACACAGTATTTTCACTCACATTTCACACACATTCCTCACTTTTCTCTCACATCGCACACACACACACTTTTACAGTTTTTCCTGTACACACTAGTTCTCTCCACACACATGTCTAACTTCATACACTCACTCACTATCATATTACACCTAACACCCTCACATTCCCTCATCACTCACATTACACACACACATTACATTCTTGCTCTCACCACACACACACACTTTTCTCTCTCTCTCTTCACTGTTTTATTTCTGCACACAACTGAACACTCTCTCATTCGCCCTACACACACACACACCAGGGTCCTGTCACATGGACAGCCCTCACTCACTCAACCTCTATTTTCTAACCCTCTCCATTATATGTGATGCATATGACTAAGGGATTTGTGTGTATAATGTAATGTATGCCTTAATTGTGAATCTATATATGTAGATAAGTTGTGTATTGTATATAGGTACCTAATATAGATATTTGCAATGGGTTTATAGGCTATGTTAGTTTATATATATAAGTATCATATATGTATAACTTGTGTGTGAACTTTATATATGTATTTCATATATATGTGTGTATGGTTAGATTTCATAAATATATCTAGAGTGTTAGGTTTTAGATTTAGATTTGTCTTGTGAATGTGTTAGTGATGGCCTATAGGCATGATATAGCCTATGGCCTGTATGTGAGTCTGTTTGGCTAATGAGCCTAGATTGAGCTTGTATAGCCTTGTTAGACCTAGAATAGACTTGCTAGAATAGTCTAGGCTAGTTTGACCTAGTTTAGACTTGTTGACTTGGTTGACCTAGTTTGACTTCTAGGGTTGACCAGAGTTGACCAAGAGTTGACTTTGGCCTAGATTGACCTAGAATCATGTAGAATGCATAGTAGAACTTTATTATACCATTTTGGACTCGTTGTGACTTGTGCTATTCTGATTAGGAGCCAGACACCACTCCTCGGACAGTACTTTCATATTGGACACTCAGATACCAGGCGAGTACATTCTCTGATCATTTCATATCCTGCTTAGAATTATTTCCTGCATTAAATTACTTTACTTGTTACTGTCATGTTGGTCACACGGATTGGTACTATACGGATCCCTCTTGAGATGTTATCCTTAGGGAGCATCGGGTACTACATGTTCTGTGCGTTTCACTTACATGACTTATCACTATGCTTCACAGGTTCTTTGATCACTTGTGACATATACCCTTATGATCACAGAGTCTCCTAGATTCTCTTATCCCATTTACTGGGTATCCTAGAATCTCCTAGAATTCCCATTTTTGGGACATCCATGTATCACCCTTCGGGGGCTTTGCGTGAAATCATAACATAACTTGGTTGGATCCTTGTGTACTGATTGAGGGTACGGGGGAGTAGAAATAGACATGTGAATACTATCCAAGTAGTGTAGCATCAAAATCTCTTTCATAGTGTAGCATCAGAATCTCCAATGCTATTTACATGTCTATATTGTACTCTGACTCACTAGCCACTGTTAGTCTCTATTTATAGTAGATAATTCTATTACAGCTCTCTTTCTGTTTACATACATCATTTCTTTCAGTACTTGTATCTTACTTTACTGCATGATTATATTTTCTAACCTGCTATGAACTGTTGAGATATACTGTACTCGCTCCTGTCCTAACTGGACCTGTTGAAAATATTACAGAGGACAAGGAGGAGGCTTGTCTGGATACTTACTACGGGGCAGCCTTAGATGACACTTGCGTGCTGGACCCTCAGGAGGACCCGGCTCTAGCTGAGGACATCACCCCCATTGCCTAGACTAGTCTAGTTAGGCTTATCTTTTTATGTAGTCTTGAGACATGTTTTAGCTAGACTTTATTCTGTTCTGAGTTGTATATATTCTTTTATTTTGAATCTGAGACCTTGTACTTCTGGATATTTGCTGGGATTATCTTAGACTACTTTTCATCTATTTGTTTCCTTGAGTTCTATTTCATATCGTGCTATCTCTTCCCTAGTTGTGATTGAGTTTATTACTACTATGTCACCCCCATTCGGGGAGTATAAACTGTTTAGATATATATATTGTCAGATGTATATTGACCTAGGACAGCGTTCTACCGCCGACACTGCGGCGTAGGCTGGACGTACCCACGTCTCGTGCCCTTACTCTAGGGTACGGGTCGTGACATGTTTTTAGTGGTGGCCCATGCAGGTCGAGTTTATGTAGTGGTATTCGAACTAGAGTATCACTACAACCTGCAGTAGGATTAGGATATTTTGAAGCTACTCAATCACATTAGGAAAAACTCTTTATCAGATTCCTTTTATCTAAATATGCTACTCGTTGTTTTCTTGAATATAAACTGTCCTCCTTGAATTTTTGCTTCATTCTCAGAAATTGTTTCTTGTTTTGATCTGTCTTCATGATGATTATGAAGGCACGATCTCATCGCTTCGGTTCAGGGGATACTATCGAGAGGCTGGCCACCTCTCGTCCTGTTCATCAGGGCCTCGAGACCGCAGTTTCTATTGTGCCGACTTAGGTTGGCGTTTCTGCTACATAGGAGGTGCACCTCTGACTGTACAGGGACTTTTTCTCGTCATTCCCAATTTCTCTCAGCAGCAGCGGTTCATGCAGCATCAGCAGCAGACCAGAGAAAACCAGCAGGGGCGAGCTATCGTCAGGACAATCGAAGATGCACAGGCCATTGGAGATCTTGCTGCAAGTTTCGTTTTTCTCAATTTTATTCCCGAAATTGTCTTTTATAACTACCTTGAAATCCGATTCCATCTGTTCCTTGTTGATTTATTAATTTTGTTATGTTACTCTTTTGTTATGTTTGTTTTCTTTATCTTTTTTTTCTTTCTTTCTAAGGAAAATCATATGGGCTAGGTCACCTCAGTTATGGAATCTAGAATCTTCGATGGTCGTGTTAGTTGGCATAGTGAGGACATGTAGTCAGATTTTGGATGTATTTCTCGGGTATGGGAATTTAAGATTTTTGCCGTCGCATACGGCAATGTAAAAATTTTAAATACCATGTACCTAAGGTTACGTACCTTAGTTAAGGACTCTGTGATTATCGTAGCATTACCCACTAGCATGATGAAGACTCTGGGCAACATGATTTTGGACAGACGCATATGATTAACAGGTTGTATCTTGAGAAGGTTTTAAACATCATACCCTTCTGTTGTTATGAATAACTTAGGAGTAGGAGTATGAGTAGGAGTAGCTTAGTTGTTATTATAACCTTGTGTAACTTCTTGCTATAAATACTTCCTAATGCAATGAATCGGTGATTTTGCTAGACCTTGACTTAGATTTGATATTATAACTCTGGTTTCAAATGGTTCCTTCTTTTAAACAGATAAGCAGAACAGGTTTTATCATTATTTTTCTTCTTGCCATTAATTCTTGTATTTCCTTAAAATATATATAATGTAGTGGACACAGATGCTTGCCTGACACGTATGCATGCTACACTTGATCACCAACCTATCTAAATGCATATTAATATGTTGATGTTAATTTTTTAAATCCTAATGATTCTAATATAGGACAGTATTAGTGACTAGTTTTTCCAGATTAAATTCGTAAATTAAATTTAAATTTCATGTTATTAGTTGTTGTTTATATTACTGCACATGTACGTTACATGCAGGGTTTCAAGTCTTAAAGAAAATTGGTTGAGTTTGGTATTAAATTTGTCAAACCTGAGACTGTGTACATAATAACCCTTTAAGCCTGAATTCTAAGTGTTTAGTTCATTTTGCAGTTTTAAATTATAATGTTTGGAGCCATATACATTATTGTATGTAGGAATATAATGTTAGGTTTCATACTATTGCATGTTAGGTTGTTGTTGTGGTAAACCTTGAGTTGGTTTTGATGTTCGAATTTCTCCAAAATTTTAAAAATTGAATACATGTTAACAATTTTTACATTGCTTTCAAATGTGTAGTTCAATTTCAGATCTAATATGTAATGTTGAGCTAAACTGAATGATTGAACCCTTCATTTCAAGTTTTAACCCATGTACACTTGACACTCTACACTAATGTTCACCACTGCTATGAAAACCTAACCCTTTATCTCTATGTTATGTTCATATAGCTATATAGATATATATATATATATATATATATATATATATATATATATATATATATATATAGTTCTGTATACATGTTATAATGTATATAGATGCAATTAAAATCTCTACCTCTCTATACATATAAATATACATATATATATATGGTTAGCTATGCATGTTATGAGTAAATAGCTTGTGCCTTGCAGACTGCTTAACCAATATGCCTTGAATAGTGTAACTTGATAGCTATAGTTGAGACACAGATCCTCTTATGCACTTTTATGTATAATTCACACAAACCACATAACCTTTACATAATGCTAGCTTTTCCCTCTCTAATGCTATATATATAAATATATTGTGATTGGATTTAAATGCAACTGACTTTCATTCTTTAACTTCATTTTTTTTAATTTTCTTGAATAGTGTTCCTTAATAGATAATTGGTGGTATACCTTTATTTTATTTTTATAATAAGTACCAATTTTCTGATAGGATGGTAGACTGCCTTATAGCCTTGATGATTGTTGTTTTCTTTTTCCTTTCCAGTATGGTACCCATGACCCGAGCCCGTCGCCTGAGAGCAGCTGCAGCTACTGAGAGTGTGCTTCCACCTCCTACTGTTCAGGAGGTAGTGATCCCTCTATCTGATCAGGGGGTGGTGGCACCTCCTGCCCTTGAGGAGATGGTGGTAGCGTCGCCAGAGAGTCTTCCTTCATCTCCTGTCATTCAGGAGAGAGCTGCAGATTTGCCTGAGACCGAGAGCCTTTCCCTACCCCTTAGGATGGTACTCCCTACTGTACCACCCAGAGGTTTGTTACTTGACGCAGCCCAGGTGTTTGGATATTTCCAAGAGAGGCTGTTGGAGTCACAGAGAGTTCATGAGGAGGCCATGAGGGAGCAAATCCAGAGGTTGCTACGTCTGCGGGACTCTGTGCTTCCAGGAGGAGAGCCTAGCTCCAAGAGGGCGAGGAGCAGTACCCAGTCCTACCCAGAGTTTGAGGAGTACCTATTTATCCAGTCGATATCATCATACCCAGCCCAGTCTCCTGTCCAACAGAGGCCAGCTGAGCCATAGCCTATCTGTGCCTACTGTAGGAAGTCTGGGCACAAGTGGAGCAACTGTAGAAAGAGACTAAGATTGTGCCTATTCTGTGGGTCAGCTGCGCACTGGGTGCAGCATTGTCCTGATGCACCTACCAACCAGGGCCCTGCTTCCAGAAGGGAGTTCTAGTTCTCAGACCTAGCTGGAGGTGAGTTTTGACCCAACCTTAGTATCCTTTTTTGTGAATATTTGATGCATCCCTTGTTTGTATGTTTTGATACCTTGTGATTGCCTAGTACTGTAGCATGTTGGTGTAACTAGATGAGACCCCAGACTGATATTGCATGCCATGACCCTGTATGCCGTCCTCTTAACTTGTATGATTGATTAGGTTCTGAGACTTTGATTGTGGGGGTTTGACCTAGAAGGAGTGCGATCACCTTTAATTTCGAGGACAAAATTTTTATAAGGTGGGTAGGATTGTAACACCCAGTTTTCCAGCTGAGGGTATTTTTGTCATTTTTGGGGTTATTTGAATTTATTAGAATTTATTTGAATTTATAGGAATTTATAGGAATTATTTTGGAATTGTTTGAACTAGATTGTTTTTGGCTAGTCTTGACCCTTGTAGACCAACCTAGAAGCCAACCCTAGTTAGTATGGACTTGGTTAGGTTATATGACTCTAGTCTAACCTAGCCTAATCCTTGGTTTGGTCATTAGACTCTAATTAGCAATAGGAATTAGAAAGTCATAAGTCATGGCTTATGATTTAGAGCCTTTGGTTAATCATTTAACACATAGCCTTGTAAGTTGGCCCAAAGCCCAAGACAAATTCCAAAACCCTAATCCCTAGACAAGTGGCCGGCCACCCCTATCCTTATTGGGATCATCACCCTATATAATCCCTCCTAAAATTTAGGGTTGCCTCTTTCTTAGGAAAGCTCAAAGTTTAAGGAAAGGTTTGTTTCTACTTCGTTTAATCCCTACAATTCCATTCCTCTTCCTTTTTCATTCAAATCTTCTCCATTAGGTTCTAATATACCCACTCTTGCTGCTATTGAAGTTTTATTTCAGTTTGGCATTGTTTTGTGGGATTGGACATCAAGGAGACGAACTATTGAAGGGGGGTTTTCTTGAAAGTTCAAGAATAGGTAACTTCTCCATTTCTCCATGAAATTTCAATTTGTTTTCATATTTAGGAAGCCCTAGGAGCCCCCTAAGTGTCTGCATTGGTTTCGTGTCGGATTGCATTAGTTTCGTGTCCGTTTGGACACGTGTCAGGAGCTATCCCTAGGTGTTTGTCGAAATGCCCCAAAGGTCATCTCGGTTTAATTTCTAGAAAGTAATTGATTGGAAAATTGTAATTAGGTGTTGCTTACATGTTTCTGTTGATTTGATATTGATTTGGGGTCGTGTCGAGCTGTTTTGGACACGTGCACACACTGACACGCACGCGCGCGCGCGCACGCTACAGTACTTCCCTGCTGTTCGGGGGCTCTGGAGGACACGACACACATTTTTATGACCCAAAACTTCACACGAGCCATGGGGCACTGACTGACATGCCACGTGTCAAGTCTCACGTGCCCACGTGGCGTGTCGGGGGAGAAATCTTTGTCGTACGGGGATTTGCCTGACACTGCACACTGTTTTCCCCCCCACTGATACGACTCTCGTATCCGACACTGACACGACGTGGACACTGGCCAGTTGGCCTATGAGATAGCCCTATAGGTAGGCTATCTATGTGGATGACCACGAGACACTGTTGTGTCCTGTGTCGTGTGCATGACACGAGTGCACGTGTGCACGAGGCAGTGCACTCGACAGTGCACTGTTATACTCGTTTTAGGTTTTAGGAGTTTGGACACGTTTGTGTCCTCTAGTATGGACACAAACACCTAGTGTGACACCTATGCATTGTATGTTTTAATTACCAACCTATTGAATTGTAAATTAGCTACTATTTCTAATTCGAATTTGTCGTTCCTAAATTTTCTGATACATGAACTGTCAGTTGGGTGTTCTGAGGATTTAAAAATGTTAACCTGTTTTATGTGTTTAAATCGATTGCTTGTACATCTATATGAAATCTGGAAATTAACATACATATTAGGGTTATGTTTGGCATAGGAATTAAGTTTTCGGTTTCTTCTTTTGGCCTTCGAATTCACATTTGAACTGTTGGATTCATCCACACTGTTAACCTGGGAATTGTATAACTGTTGTAGTATAGGACTAAAATCTGATAATGTTAACTATTTTCTCTGGGTTTGTTATGAATCTAAGATGATTTTCCAATATAGTATTAACCTGAGAATGTTTGATATGTAGACTAAACTTGGGGTTTTGTTATATGACTAAAAACTGAACATGAGTACCCAGATTTTAGTTATGATTGATTTTAAATCTGAGGATAGGTTTCAAAATCTGAGAATAAAGTTTGGGTTTTACCTTGGCATTAGGACTTGACAGTCCACTTTTCTCAGTTTTGAATTTTGCTTTGAATTGGAAGTTCCTGTTAACTATTCAGGAAACTGAACCATGTAATTTCCTCTTTACACACAGTCACCTACACAACACACCCTTTATCACATACCTCCCCTCTTTCATACACACACATACCCTATATGCATTGGCACACACACAGTGTTTTCACTCATATTTCACACACATTCCTCACTTTTCTCTCACATCACACAAACACACACTTTTATAGTTTTTCCTACACACACTAGTTCTCTCCACACGCATGTCTAACTTCATACACTCACTCACTATCATATTACACCTAACACCCTCACATTCCCTCATCACTCACATTACACACACACATTACATTCTTGCTCTCACCACACATACACACTTTTCTCTCTCTTTTCACTGTTTTATTCCTGTACACAACTGAACACTCTCTCATTCACCCTACACACACACACACACCAGGGTCCTGTCACACATGGACAGCCCTCACTCACTCACCCTCTATTTTTTAACCCTTTCCATTATATGTGATGCATATGACTAAGGGATTTGTGTGTATAATGTAATGTATGCCTTAATTGTGAATCTATATATGTAGATAAGTTGTGTATTGTATATATAGGTACCTAATTAGATATTTGCAATGGGTTTATAGGCTATGTTAGTTTATATATATAAGTGTCATATATGTATAACTTGTGTGTGAACTTTATATATGTATTTCATATATATGTGTGTATGGTTAGATTTCATAAATATATCTAGAGTGTTAGGTTTTAGATTTATATTTGTCTTGTGAATATGTTAGTGATGGCCTATAGGCATGATATAGCCTATGGCCTGTATGTGAGTCTATTTGGCTAATGAGCCTAGATTGAGCTTGTACAGCCTTGTTAGACCTAGAATAGACTTGCTAGACTAGTATAGGCTAGTTTGACCTAGTTTAGACTTGTTGACTTGGTTGACCTAGTTTGACTTCTAGGGTTGACCAGAGTTGACCAAGAGTTGACTTTGGCCTAGATTGACCTAGAATCATGTAGAATGCATAGTAGAACTTCATTATACCATTTTGGACTCGTTGTGACTTGTGCTGTTCTGATTAGGAGCTATACCCCACTCCTCGGACAGTACTTTCATATTGGACACTCAAATACCAGGCGAGTACATTCTCTGATCATTTCATATCATACTTAGAATTATTTCCTGCATTAAATTACTTTACTTGTTACTGTCACGTTGGTCACACGGATACTATACGGATCCCTTCTTGAGATGTTATCCTTAGGGAGCATCAGGTACTACATGTTCTGTGCGTTTCACTTACATGACGTATCACTATGCTTCACAGGTTCTTTGATCACTTGTGACATATACCCTTATGATCACAGAGTCTCCTAGAATCTCTTATCCCATTTACTGGGTATCCTAGAATCTCCTAGAATCCCCATTTTTGGGACATCCATGTATCACCCTTCGGGGGCTTTGCGTTGAATCATAACATAACTTGGTTGGATCCTTGTGTACTGATTGGGGGTACGGGAGAGTAGAAATAGACATGTGAGTACTATCCAAGTAGTGTAGCATCAGAATCTCTTCCATAGTGTAGCATCAGATCTCCTATGCCATTTACATGTCTATATTGTACTCTGACTCACTAGCCACTGTTAGTCTCTATTTATAGTAGATATTTCTATTACAACTCTCTCTCTGTTTACATACAGCATTTCTTTCAGTACTTGTATCTTACTTTACTGCATGATTATATTTTCTAACCTGCTATGAACTGTTGAGATGTACTGTACTCGCTCCTGTCCTGACTGGACCTGTTGAAAATATTACAGAGGACGAGGAGGAGGCTTGTCTGGATACTTACTACGGGGCAGCCTTAGATGACACTTGCGAGCTGGACCCTCAGGAGGACCCGGCTCTAGCTGAGGACATCACCCCCATTGCCTAGACTAGTCTAGTTAGGCTTATCTTTTTATGTAGTCTTGAGACATGTTTTAGCTAGACTTTATTCTGTTCTGAGTTGTATATATTCTTTCATTTTGAATCTGAGACCTTGTACTTCTGGATATTTGCTGGGATTATCTTAGACTACTTTTCATCTATTTGTTTCCTTGAGTTCTATTTCATATCGTGCTATCTCTTCCCTAATTGTGATTGAGTTTATTACTGCTATGTCACCCCCATTCGGGGAGTATAAACTGTTTAGATATATATATTGTTAGATGTATGTTGACCTAGGACATCGTTCTATCGCCGACACTGCGGCGTAGGCTGGACGTACCCACGTCTCGTGCCTTTACTCTTAGGGTGCGGGTCGTGACACATTTTTAGGGCCGAAGGATTTCGGAAGTGACTTTGTCACCTATCATGTAAAAGCAGATCCGCTTACTTATGATGAGGCGATGAAGACCAGAGACGCAGTTTTCTGGAAAGAGGCGATTGACAATGAAATTGATTCCATCACCTTAAATAACACTTGGGTGTTGGTTGATCTTCCTGAAGGAGCGAAACCCATCGGATTCAAATGGACCTTCAAGAAGAAGATGAAAGCAGACGGAACTATTGACAAGTTCAAGGCTAGGTTGGTAGCCAAGGGGTTTTCTCAGAAGCACGGGATTGACTACTTTGACACGTATGCTCCCGTAGCCCGGATGACCACCATCAGAATGTTGATTGCTCTCGCAGTAATACATAAGATAGTGATACATCATATGGATGTGAAAACGGCTTTCCTAAATGGCGAGCTGATCGAAGAGATTTACATGCAACAGCCAGAGGGATTTGTCGTCAAGGGTCTTAAAGACAAAGTCTACAAGTTGGTAAAATCTTTGTACGGTCTTAAACAGGCTCCCAAGATGTGGCATGAGAAATTTGACAAAGTTATAAGGTCAAATGGCTACATGGTCAGCGAGACGGACAAGTGTATTTACACGAAGTTCGCTAATAGAAGAGGTATGATTATTTGTCTGTACATGGACGACATGCTTATCCTAGGTACGGATATGGGTTGTGTTACTAAGACAAAGAAATTCATCTCGAGCAAGTTCAGTATGAAGGACTTGGGGAAAGCTGATGTGATCTTAGGGATCAAGATCATCTGGACAGACACTAGACTAGCGCTGTCACAGTCTCTTTATATTGAGAAAATGATCACTCGTTATGGGTATCGGGATTTTCCAGGAATCGATACGCCGTATAGGTGTGATCTGAAGTTGAAGCCTAATTTAGGGGAAAGCGTCAGGCAGCTGAAGTATGCAAGCGTAATCGAGAGTTTGATGTATGCTATTACTGCCACAAGGCCTGACATAGCTTTCGCCGTGGGAATACTGAGTCGTTTCATGAGCAACCCAGGTATTAAACACTGGAAAGCTGTGAAACGGGTTATGAGATATCTCAAGAAGATTCAGACATATGCACTTTACTACAGCAGAGATCCGTCGGTAGTGGAAGGCTTCAGTGATGCCAGCTGGTGCTCAGAGGTGGAGAGCGAGAGGTCCACAGGTCGATTCATTTTCATAATGGGTGGAGCTGCTAAATCGTGGAAGTCGAAGAAGCAGACTATGCTCTCGCGGTCATCCATAGAATCTGAGTTCTTTGCACTTGATACCGCAGCCGAGGAAGCAGAATGGCTTCGGGAGCTCATGTATGATCTTCCAGTGGTTGGGGCACAAATATCGGCGATACCGATATACTGCGACAACCAGGCGACTGCGGCGGTGGCATCAAATGACCTCTCAACGGGAAGAAGAGGACTGTACGGTTGAAGCACAGGGCAGTACACGATCTCATCAAGAGGGGTGTATTACAGTGATTGATGTTCAGAGTCAGTAGAACCTGACGGATCCGTTCACCAAGGGCCTCAAGCGCCAGCTAGTCGATGACACAGCTTATAAAATGGACTTGAAGGCATTCTGATATTGTATTATTGTATTCCTACCATAAAGTTTTATGCTATTAGTTCAAATAGAAATCTACTAGGCATCTAGCTTTTGGTTCAAGGGAGGACCACTAATCGGAAGAATATCAGGAATGGTGGGTACATGTTCTATTAGGCATGGAAAGGTTACGGACCTACAACTACTATTGTCTACTGTTGTTTTCTGTGGAAAATGGATCCTGTCGGAAGGTTGGCTTAAATGCCTTAATGAGTTCTCAGGCAGAGTGAATGCCTGGTGTGCTTTACAGGAAGCACGATAGAACAGTACTACAAGGAATGAAACTCCATGCTACTGTGGGGTGACTCCACCATGAGGTTCCCAATAATGGGATAATACCTCGGCTTTGCTAGCCAAGTCATAGCGACGTAGCACCGCAAATAAGCAGTTAGTCTAATGCTGTATGTTAAAATAAATAGAGGGGTAGTCAGTACTACAAAGAGGAGGAGTTTCTCATGTTACAGTAGCACGACACCACAATGAGGTACCCGGTTAGGGATAAAGCCTCGGCCTTGCAAGCCATGTCGTTACGACGTAACACCGCGAGGGAGTCTAAGGCTTCATGCTGGGTAGTTTGGCACTACAAAGAGGCGGTTGCCTCATGCTACAGTAGTATGACACTACGATGAGGCTCCCGGTACGGGGTAAGGCCTCGGCTTTAAGCCATGTCATAGCAGCGTAGCACCACAAGGGAAGCTCAAAGCGGTTCATGCCATGTCTTTTTAATTATGAACTCACCTATAGTATATGGACAAAGATCTCAGGCCGTCTCTTAAGGGTAAACTAGTAGACGTCTAAAATTATATACTAAAACCAGGCTGGCACACGGCCTTTAATGTGCAAGCTAGAAGCACATGTAACTACATTATATGAGTGGGAAGAATTTCAGCTATGATACAAAATTCAAGGCTTAATCCATTATTGTATTATAGTCTGTTGTTTGACCCATGCGGGAAGATTCAAGTCGTCAGCGACATCTCTCCTAATGTATGATGGACAGTTACTGTGGGGAATACTTATACCCATATATAGATATATGTGGAGGATTGTTGGGTTTTGGCCTTTATATATTAGAACTTTAGTCCCACATCGGCTAGGTCAAAAGAGTTGTATCTCTATATATTAGCGATACTCTTTAATGATGCACATGTGGTGTGGAGGTGCACATGGGTGTGCCATGTGGGATTATTTTTCTAATGGGAAAAGGCTAAATAAACAATTGAAAGCATTCATGCTTTTTGCACTTGGGAAATTTATTTCCATTTGAGCTAAGCCCCGAAGAGGCTTAGCGACTCGAACTCGGACTCGGAATCGGACACGAACTCGGGCTCATGGGCTCATGAGGCGTAATATGACATTTTGTTGGCACACTTTGCACTTAGCACGTCAGCATCGTCACTAGGCGCATAGTGCGCTTAAGTTGCACTCGTTGTGCGAGCCACTTCGTGGCCAGGTGCGCTGCCAGGTTGCGCGGCCAGTTGCGCAAGCCAGGTTGCGTGGCCAGGAGCGCTGCCAGGTTGTGCGGCCAGGTGCGCTGCTAGGTTGCGCGGCTCAGGTTGCGTGGCTCAGGTTGCGCGGCTCAGGTTGTGCGGCCCAGGTTGCACGACCAGGTGCGTGCCCAGTGGCGCGTCCTGTGGCGCAACCAGTTGTACGTGCCCAGTTGCATGGGTGGTGCAGGGTGCATAGGGCGCGCAGGTGGCACAAGTGGCTAAGTGCGCCTTTATCGCATGTTGTACAAGGTGCACGGGGTGCGCGAGGTGCGCAACTTGCTTCAGATCTTGCTTATGCATGATCTGAGCGGTTACTGTACGTTCGGAGTGGTTTTTACCACGTCACGAATGTTGCGCTAACCGGGTAGTTGCTACTCAGGCCTATAAAAGGTCCCTTCTCTCTCACAGGTAGACACACATGCATATACAGAGAGTTACGAAAGTTTACAAGTGTTTCTTAACACAATTAAATAGAAGTCTTGAGAGAGAAGAGAAGTGTTGCACCAGCGTAGCTTTTGCATGGGAGTCTGTGTACGATCCGAGGAGTCAGAAGAGCATGAGTGTTCCAAAGTTCTCCGACGAACTTGCTGGTTCCTGGAAGTTATTCGTGTGAGGGCGAATATAGCTTTGAGCAACGGTGATCATTCACCCTAGCAGGATATTCATCCATTAATCGTTTGTCATCTTCTTTACTGCTGTGGATTACAAAATCTTTTTAGATTCTCGTAATAATATATGCTGTTGTAATGAGATCTTTTTAGATATTCGTTAAACTTGCGCAACCTTCCTAGAAGTGTTGCGTTGGAACATTATTTTTACAATTATTTCATCTTCTCAATTTTCTATCAAAAAATTGTACCCCGACAATAACAGGCATCAGCATCGACATCGGCCCCGCCGCTGGCATTGTAGGTTGCTAGGACCGGGACGAAGTCAGCGGTGCCAACAACAAAGTGGCCAGGGAATAGGCGTCCCACGACGCGTCTTCACCGGCCATGAGGGGGACGACGGTGTAACTCAGCAGTCAATGAAGGACCTTTGCAAAATTCTAACAACCATTTCAGAAGTTTTTGTTGGTATTTTTGTCTATTGTTGGTGTTTTTGCTTTAGAGACTAGAAAGATAGTCCCACATTGCCTAGGTCAAATGGATTGTATCTCTATATAAAGAATTGCTTGTGTTGAGAGAATCACATGAGGTGGGAAGAGGCACATGGGTGCCATGTGGGAGGATTTTTCTAGTGGAAAGAAGGTTAAACCAACAAAGAAGTATTAATGCTTTTTGTCATGAACATGGATTTAATTCCTAATAGAGCTAAGCCCCGAAGGGGCTTAGCGACTCGGACTCGGGCTCAGGCTCGGGCTCAGGCTCAAGGGCGCAAAGTGACGCTTTGTTGGCGCACTTTGCAATTAGAACATCAATATCGGTGCATGGCACCTTGTACACAGTTGATGCGCTCGTGCGCGAGTCGCATGCGCAGGTGCTTGCAAAGGGGCCGCGCATGTGCACGCATGGGCTGCACAGGAGTCACGAGGCTGTGCTATTGCGCTCTTGCGGGGCTGCGCGTCTGTGCTGCTGTACAGCTATGTACAGGCACACGGGCTGCGATACTACTGCGCGCTTGCGGGGCTGCACATCTGTGTTGCTACACAGCTACGCACAAGCACACGGGCAGACGGGCTATGCGGGCTAAGTGGCACAGGTGGCTCATGATGTGGCTGATTAAAAGATTTGAGCAGTTAAAAAAATTTGAGTCAATTAATCAGATCTATTTTTTGTGGGATTTTAATTTAATTCATCCAAATCCTTCCATATTCGCTCCTATCTTTTCGTAATCAGTTACGACCAGGATTAGGATTAGGGTTTCGACCCTTCTTTATAAATACTCTCTTCGTGTCTTCATTGAAGACTTAGGCTAAAATTAAGAGACAGAGAAAGCTGTGCCGTCGCTGCCATTGGAGTCCATTGGAGTTCTTCGTGTTCGAGAAAGGAGATGACAGCGAGCATTTCAGAAGTTCTTTCAAACTTGCTGGTTCCTGGTAGGAGATCACAATGGAGCGAATCTTACATTGAGCAACGGTGATCTTAATCACCCTAGCAAAGTCATCTTCATCAACTCCGGTTCTCACAAAGAGACACCGTGACTTCCACTTGTGTTCTCACAAAAATACCGAGTCATCAACCTCCTATCTCTTAAAGAGAACGAGTATTCATCTCTCTCTAAAGAGATCGAGATTTCCATCTAATGATCTGTTTCGAAAATAACAATCTCAAAGAAAGATTCAGATCCTATGGAAAATAACTGTGCACAACTTCTCGACACAAGTTTAACAAACTTGAAAAGTTTGACGGGAAGCATTACAACGTCTGGAAGAGAAAGGTCAGCCTTAATCTTCAACTCGCGAACGTCGACTACGTATTGACAGATCTTGAGCCTTTGATTCCATAGGGTGAAAATGCTCGAAGGGTTACTAAATGTAAGACTTTGCAGCCGAAGTGGAGGAGAGATAACAACCTCTACAAGTTGTTAACCTTGAACTCTATGGAGGACTCTCTGGCAGAGTCATGTAGCTCGATGGTTTATACAAAGGACGTTTGGAAGTCTATGAAGAATCTCTATGAGGCAGATGAAAACGTAAACAAGATCCACATGACCGAAAAGGTCTGGAGGATGATGTTTGAGGACGACAAAACCATGTTGTCTCAAGTCAAGGAGTTCCTCAAGCTACGTCAGAAGCTAGCGGATGACGGCCTGTCCTTGGTCGATACTTTTATCGTCGGGGGTATTGTCACCAAGCTCCCCCTGGGTGGAGCAACTTCATCGCGGATATGCACCGTAAGAAAATGTAAGTGGATCTGAATGCCTCTTGCACTGGATACATGTTGAAGATGAGTTGAGGGCTCAACTCAAAGTGGACACCTTGTCCAAACAGATAGCCAAGTCAAACATGGTGCAAGGAGGAAATGCAAGAGGAAAGTAGAAGGCTCCCTACGAAAAGAAGAAAAACGTTCACCATCTGAAGGTGGAGTCGGCTCAGTTCAAGCCCAAGTCCAAAAAACCTGGGACTTGTTGCAACTGTGGTAAGAAAGGCCACTAGAGGAGAGACTGCAAAGAAAAACCAAAACAAAAGGAGCAAGATGAGCCTAACTTTGTTACTATGACTGTGCAGGTTGACACGGTTGGAGTTGACACGGACTAGTAGATAAATACTAGGACTTCGTGTCATATTTGCCTAAATAAGAAGTGGTCTACCACGTACCAACCTGTTTCTGAAAAGGATTTGGTGGCAAACCAAACACAAGCTGAAGTACTTAGGATCGGGATGGTGGTACAACAACTGACATTGGAGAAGTTGCTGACGCTGTAAAATATGAACTATGTACCGGCCATAGCCAAGAACTTGATCTCGGAAAGTCTGCTCTACAACGCAGGCTTGAGGATGGACATCAATGCTGGTCGAGTCATTATGTCTTAGAAAGGAACATACTTCGAAAAAGCTTTATGTACCGAAGGGATGTTCAAACTTCAACTTGTAACTTCTATGGAGATAGTTAATGCAGTTTTTTCTTATGGTTATTCTCTTGAGTTGTGGCATAATAGACTAGGACATATTCATTGTAAAAGAATAAACAAAATGCCTAGTCTAGGACTTATTTCCAAATGTGGGGGTAAGCAGGTGGAGAAGTGTGAGGTCCGTGCACAGACAAAGATCACAAGAAAACATTCAAGCGGGTAAACTGAAGTACAGATCTTCTGAGTTGGTGTACTCAGATATCTGTGATTCTTCGCAAAGGCCAAAATAAATTATTTTATTACCTTCATCGACGACGACTCAAAGTACGTATTCGTTTATCTGCTCAAGTCTAAAAATGAAGCGTTTGAGATGTTTAAAGACTTCAAGGCTGAAGCCGAACGTCAAAACGGACAACAACTCAAGAGACTCAGAAGTGATCGAGGTAGTGAGTATAGGTCTCATGAATTCGCATCATTCTGTAGAGAACATAGAATTGTCAATGAGACAACTGCTTTATACTCCCCTAAATCAAATGGTGTTGCAGAAAGGAAGAACAAAACATTAACAGAGATGATGAACTCAATGTTGTTGACTATGGGTCTTCCAAATTGCTTCTGGAGTGAAGCAGTGCTTATGACTATGTTCATATTGAACACAGTGCCGCATGCAACGTCGGAAGTCACTCCTCATGAACTCTGGTTCAAGGTCAGATCCAACTCGAATGTCATTCGACTGTGGGGGTGTCTGGCGTATGTGAAGCTTTCGGATTTGAAGATTCAAAATCTAGGAACAAGGACTACGAAGACATTATTCCTGGGTTATGCTGATAAGAGTAATGCTCGGAGGTTCCTTGATATTGAGTTAAATCATATCATTGCATCTCGCGAAGCAAATTTCTTTGAAGATAAATTTGTAAGGCACAAAAACATTATTCTCGCGGACATTTCGAAGAACAATGTGAGTGAACAGGAAGCTCAAGTTCCTTATGAAGAGATAGTCCAAGAAGAAGTTGTTGCTGCAGAAACAACTGTTGAACCAGAACTCACAGAACCGGTGTCTAAAAGAGTGAGGAGACAGAAGGACTTCATAGAAAATTTTGTCACCTATCATGTGGAAGTAGATCCGCTTACCTATGATGAGGCGATAAAAACGAGAGATGCTGTCTTTTGGAAGGTGGCTATTAATGATGAGTATGACTCAATAAACTCCAACAACAGGTGGGTATTGGTCGATCTGTCTGAAGGAGCAAAACCAATCGGATGTAAATGGATCGTCAAGAATAAGATGAAGGCCGATGGAACTGTTAACAAGTTTAAGGCAAGATTAGTTGCCAAAGTGTTTTCTCAGAAGCAAGGGATCAATTATTTTGATACATATGCTCCAGTAGCGCGGATGATGACCATCAGGATGTTGATTGCTCTAAGAACAATTCACAAGCTGGTAATTCATCAGGTGAATGTTAAAATTACTTTCCTGAATGGTGAATTGACCGAAAAGATTTACATGCGACAGTCAGAAGGATTCGTCGTCAAGGGCCTCGAAAACAAAGTCTGTAAGTTGGTGAAATCTCTGTATGGTCTGATGCTAGCTCCCAAGATGTGGTACGAGAAGTCTGATAAAGTCATAAGATCAAACGACTAAAGGTCAGCAAGACGGATAAGTGTGTGTACACAAAGTTTGCTGGCAGAAGAGGAGTTGTTGTTTGTCTATACATAGATGATATGCTGATCTTGGGTTCAGATCTAGCAAGTGTCTCTGAGACAAAGAAGTTCCTCTCATCTAAGTTCAGCATGAAGGACTTAGGGAAAGCTGATGTTATCCTGGGGATAAAGATCATCAAACGGAAACTGGAGTGGTATTGTCACAATCTCATTACTTTGAGAAGATGCTCACATGTTATGGATATCAGGATCTTCCAAGGATCGATACGCCATATAGGTGTGACAAGAAGCTGAAGCCAAATCCAAGGAAAAGCATCAGACAGTTGGAGTATTAAAGCATCATTAGGAGTTTGATGTATATGACTACTGCCACAAGGCCTGACATAGCTTTCGTCGTAGGGATGCTGAGTCGATTCACGAGCAATCCAGGTATGGAGCACTGGAAAGCTATGAAAAGGGTTTTGAGATACCTCAAAATGACTCAGAAGTATGCACTACACTACTGCGGAGATCAAAAAGTAGTGGACGACTTCAGCGATGCAAGCTGGTGCTCAGAAATAGAGAGTGAATGGTCCACAGGAGGACACGTCTTCTCCATAGATGGAGCTGCTATATCGTGGAAGTCGAAGAAGCAGACTATGTTGTCTCACTCTTCTATGGAATTCGAGTTCTATGTACTGGCAGCTGTAGTAGAGGAACCAGAGTGGCTTTGGGAGCTCATGTATGATCTTCCAATGGTTGGTTCGCAGATACCGGCAGTACCTATATACTACGACAACCAAGCGGCTGCAGCGGTGGCATTGAGTGACCTCTTCAATGGCAAGAAGAAGACTGTGCGCTTAAGACACAAAGCGATAAATAATCTTATTAAAAGAGGAGTCATTAGCGTTATTGATGTTCAATGTAAGTAGAATATGGCAGATCTGTTCACTAAATGTCTCAAGCACCAGCTGGTTGAAGATAAAGCAAGTAAGATAGGTTTAAAGACACTCTGATATTGTGTTTTGTAATTCAACTATAAAGTTTTATGCTATTAGTTCAAAGAAAAATCTACTAGGCATCTAGCTTTTAGTTCAAATAAGGACCATTGACTGGAAGAATATCAGGAGTAGTGGACAATCCTTTGGGATGTTGCGGGATGATTACCCCAAAAATACTATTATCTAGTGATTGTTCTTTACAAAGAACAAAGTCCTGTGGGAGGATCCCTTGGAAGCCTTAATGAGTTCTCGGACATCTGGGATGTCTGACATTCTTTACAGGAAGCATGAGTAGCATAACACTACAAAGGAGCGTAGCACTCCACGCTATAATGGGGTGACACCATAAGAGGAACCTAGTGAGGCTAAAGCCTTAGCTTCGGGCCAAATCACACCTGCGTAGAATCGCACATAGGCAAGATGGCCTAATGCTGTATAATGAATGAAGAGTGGTAGGCAGCACTACAAAGGGGTTGGGCCTCATGTTACAGTGGATGATACCACATGAGGTAGTATCTCGGTTTTATAAGCCATGTCACGGCAGTGTAACACCGCAAGGAAGCAAAAGGCTTCATGCTGTGTAGTTTGGCACTACAAAGAGGGTGGACCTTATGCTACAGGTGGTATGACACCACATGAGGCAGTGCCTAAGCTTTGGGACTTGTCATAGTAATGTAGCACCGCAAGAAAGAAGAAGGTTTCATGCCAAAGACTCTTTAAAAGAACTTACCTACAATATATGAATAGAGATATATGCCGTCTCTTAAGGAAAATCTAGTAGATACCCAAGATACATACACCGAAACCAGGCTGGCACAAGGCCTTTAATGTGTATCCAGAAGCACACTTGATGTCATTGTGTGAGTGAAAAGAATTGTAGTTGTAGTACAGAATTCAAGACTTAGTCTATTCTTGTATCATGTTATTATTTAACCCATGCAAAAAGATTCAAGTCGTAGCGACATCTATCCTAATGCATGATGGACAGTCACTGTAGGGAATGCTCAATCCATGTATAGAGATATGTAGAGAATTGTTGGTGTTTTTGCCTATTGTTGGTATTTTTGCTTTAGAAACTAGAAAGATAGTCTCACATTGCCTAGGCCAAATGGATTGTATCACTATATAAAGCTTTGCTTATGTTGAGATAATCACATGAGGTGTAGAGAGGCACGTGGGTGCCATGTGGGAGGATTTTTCTAGTGGAAAGATGGCTAACCCAACAAAGAAGTATTAATGCTTTTTGTCATGCTTATGGATTTAATTCCTAATAGAGCCAAGCCCCGAAGGGGCTAAGCGACTCGAACTCGGATTCGGGCACAAAGTGGCACTTTGTTGGCGTACTTTGCACTTAGCACGTCAGCATCGGCGCATGGCGCATTGTGCGCAGTTGACGCGCTCGTGTGCTCGTCTTTTGTGCAAGTTGCATGTGCATGTGCATGCGCAGGGGCCACACAAGTACACACAGGAGATGTATGTGAGCCGCGGGACTGTGCTACTGCGTGCTTGGAGGACTGCACATCTGTGCTGCTGTGCAGCTACGCGCAGGCACACGGGCTACGGTGCTGCTGTGCAGCTACGTGCAGGCTTGAGGGCTGACGGGCTGAGTGGGCTAAGGGGCACATGCGGCTCATGATGGGGCTGATTGGAAGATTTGAGCGGTTAAGGAAAGATTTAGTCAATTAATCATACCCATTTTTTGTGGAATTTTAATTTAATTCTGTCAAATCCTTCCATTATTCGCTCATATCTTTTCGCAATCAGTTACAGCCAGGATTAGGATTAGGGTATCGGCGCTTCTCTATAAATACTCTCTTCATACCTTCATTGAGGGCTTACGCTAAAATTAAGAGACAAAGAGAGCTGTGCCGCCGCTGTCTGTTATGCCCCATTTTCTTCGAATCGATAGTCGTCCCCCGGACGTGATGCCGTACGAACCTAATTTCCAATCGCACAAGACACAGTCATAAGGTAATCCGAAACATGAGATCTAAGAGAGCAAGAAGACAAATTGAATCAAACATTAAGTAGAGATAACTTTGATCTTTATTGATAATAGACATCATTTACAAACTCTAGTACAAGACTCATGCCGCGCGGGCTACAACATGACTCAATTACAAAAGAGTGCCGATGAGATAGCCGTTCCATACATTACATACATCCCTCAATTTACAACAGAGTATTCTAGTAACCTGGAATGGAGGGACGCTGAACCATCTTTCTTGGATAGTTGAGAGTCTTCAAAAGTGGAGTTGCGAGAAAAGTCTTTGACGTGCGGCCGAAGCTCCAAAATCATGAACGTCGTCGAGCTAGTTGGCGCGTTCTTCCTGATTCACGGGACCTACAAAGGGCGAGGATCAGTATGATCGCATGTACTGACAAATGGCTAATTAAAATCCAAGCTCTGCATTTGATTGAAGCAGTTTTATAAACATGTTAGCTAGCTATTTCTATGATCTTTCTAACCATCCTGATCGATTTGCATGTTAACATGTTTTGAGGCAAGCATATGAAATTGTATAACATTAAGTAGCTATTATATTCATCCCGTGTCACGTGTATCAGTTAAGCAGTAAAATGGTGTGAAGGTCACTGGCAATGTCAAGCCATCACGGACTATAGATGGGTTATACGACGACCCTTTCGCGGCGGGTAGCGAGCCATGTGCAAAAGTTCTCGAATAACCCATGTCGATGTAAGGCTTGCGCTTGCTATACTCGTTTCTCCCTGGCCGAATCGGTTCCTTGGCCTAGGCAACCGTTCGAGGAAACTACACCTTGTCGACAAGTTGTCCAATGACCGTTTTGCAGAGTCTTGAAAAATGCTATCTCTTTTCTAGAACCTTATCCTTTCTCTTTTAGTTACAAAACTTAGCCTTTCTTTTGAACTTAGTCGATTTACTCACTTAGCCATATCGTTGCGATAAACGTTAATCGATTCATTCATTGTTTTGCATAGGCGAAGTAGAATTGCAGAAGAAAACACGTTTTCTATTTTCAATATCGGCAGTTTGATAGCAAGTGTTTCGTGAAGAATCGTGCCATGATTTCTTTGATTCTACACTATGATGACAAGCATTTCATTTAGCTTTAATATTGATTTTTAAATAGAGGGTCGAGGCGAAGTAGGTCAGCCACTCGCCTTAGACTTGCTTCAGGCGAGGGACTGGTTGACTGTGCTGACGTCGCCTACGCGATCATCTGCAATCGCATAAGCAACTGATTAGAACACTGTATAATTCAAGAAATTTTTGATACGAATGCGAAGCTCAAAAACGCAAGTCATAAAATCCATCGAAAATATTCACAAAAACTAAAGCCAAAGCCAAATCAAGTGCGGCATGAAAACCAAAGAAACGGGAGGTCTTTCCCGATTCAGCCGCAGAGCCAATCCTTGATGGACAACCCGCTGAATATGGGACTTGGTTCTGAAGGAGACATTCCATAACGGGGAATGAATCTTAATTCAACCGTTTCCGTTCGACCGATTCGGTCGATTCCGACCTATCATTCCTGACCGAATCGGTAGCGACAGTGTTCATTTCTCGCGCACCCCGTGGACGAAAACGAGATACGATGTAGGGACCGGGCACTACACCATAACCAACTAATAAAAAGTTTTATCCTCGAAACTTAAGGATAGAACCTACCTCTACAAGGACAATGAAAGAAATTTCTCTTTCATTTTCGATTCAAGCTCCTACGTCAACTCTTCAATCGAATGGTTACTCCAGAGTACGCGGACGAGGGGGATCGCTTGATTTCGTAGCAGCTTATCCTTGCGTTCTAAGATTTGAACTGGCTCTTCAACGTAAGATAAGTCGGACTTCAGCTCCAGCTGGCCAAAATCTACCACGTGGCTAGGGTCATGCACGTACTTCTATAACTGAGAGACGTGGAAGACATTATATACACCTTTTAGCGCTGGCAGTAGGGCAATTTTATAGGCCACTGGGGCGACCCACTCAAGTATTTTAAACGGCTCAACGAATCTCGAACTCAACTTTCCCTTCACACTGAACCGAGAGTAACTCCTCGCATAGACGACACTTTAAGAAATTCATGATCGCCATCTTAAAAATCGAGGGGTCGACGATGAACATCTGTATAACTTTTCTGACGACTCTGTGCGGTCTTTAATCCTTCACACATGAGCCAAACTTTTTGTACAGTCTTTTCCACCAGTTCCGGGCGAGAATCTGTCGCTCTCCGACTTCGTCGCAGCAAATAGATGATCGACATTTTCATCCGTACAAGGCTTCATACGGCACCATTTGGATGATGGATTGATAGCTATTGTTGTATGCAAATTCGGCCAGAGGTAGATTAACATCCCAGCCTGATTTGAAGTCAATTGCACAGAGTCGTAGCATGTCTTCGAGAATCTGATTGACGCGCTCCATTTGGCCGACGGTCTGGGGATGATAGGCTGAGCTAAAGTTCAACTTGGTATCCCGAGCTGAGTGAAGGCTACTCCAAAATCGTGACATAAACCGTGAATCTCGGTCAGAGACGATGGATACTGGAACTCCGTGCAGCCATATCATCTTATCAAGATAAATCTGTGCCAGGCGATCAACGCTCCAAGTAACTTTAATGTCAATGAAGTACGCTGACTTGGTTAGTCAATCGACGATGACCCAGACGGCATCATTTTCTCACGGTATCTTCGGTAGGCCAACAATAAAATCCATGCACACGTGCTGTCACTTCCATTCCGGAATCGCCAGATTTTGTATTTCCCTGCCCGATCTCTGATGCTCAGCTTTTACCTGCTGACAGGCCATGCATTACGACACAAAAAATATCACATCTCTTTTCATTCTGTGCCACCAAAAGTTTGTGCGGAGGTCCTTGTACATCTTTGTGCTACCGCGATGCATGGTATACTTCGCATAATGTGCCTTTGACAATATCTCCTTTCTAAGTTCTGAATGATTCGGAACACATAGCCTACCCTTCAATCGAAGCATGCCGGTTTCATCTTCCGCAAAGTTGGTCGTCCATTTCGTCGAGATTAGCTCTCGTATTTTTTTCAGGTACGGATCGTCCTTCTGAGCGGTCTTGATCTTTTCTTGCAAGCTCAGCTCTAACTACAATTTTGCCAACTGCACATTCCTGAATCAGACTCGAAGTTCGATGTCCATCTCTTCTAGGTCGTATAGCAGTCTATGGTCGATGGATAGTGAGGCAATATACTTCCGACACAGAGCGTCCGCCATAATATTTCCCTTTCTCGGCATATAGTCAAAAGTCAAGTCATAATCTTTGATCAGTTCAAGCCAACGCCTTTGTCGCAAGTTCAGTTTCTTCTGCGTGAATAGATACTTAAGGCTCTTGTGATCGGTATAGATCATGCACGCCACGCCATAAAGATAGTGACGTCACAATTTCAATGCGAACACAATTGCCGCTAACTCCAGGTCATGAGTAGGGTAGTTCTTTTCATACGGCTTTAGCTGTCGGAAAGTAAAAGATATCACTTTGTTCCGCCATATCAGCACACACCCCAAGCCCTGATCGAATGCGTCGCTGAATATGTGGAAACCCTCAGTCCCTTCTGGAAGTGTGAGTATCGTGGCCGAGACGAGTCATTGCTTTAATACTTGGAAGGAAGCTTCACAGTCGTCTGACCATTCAAATATGACTCCTTTCTGGATGAGGCGAGTCAGAGGCGACACGATCTTCGTGAAGTCTGTCATGAAGCGTTGGTAGTATCCCGCTAAGCCAAGAAAACTTCGAATCTTGCCGACGGACGCTGACCGTTTCCAATCGACAACGGCTTCAACTTTCTTTGGTCGACTGCAATGCCTTCAGCTGAAATGATGTGTACGAGGAATACGACGCTGCTCAGCCAGAATTCACATTTGCTTCGCTTCGTATATAACTGAATTTCTTGAAGGGTCTGAAGCACGTTCCGTAGATGCTCAGTGCGTTGCTGCCTATTCTTCGAGTAGACGAGTATATCGTCGAGAAAGACTACTACAAACTTGTCGAGGAATGGTCGGAACACCCGATTCATCAAATCCATAAAAGCAGCTGGGGCATTCGTTAGGTCGAACGACATTACCAAGAATTCATAATGGCCGTATCGAATATGAAAGGTGGACTTTGGCACATCGTCCGGCTTGATCTTGAGTTGATGGTAACCCGAGCGCAGATCAATTTTAGAGAACGTCGTAGCTCCTTGCAGGTGATTAAATAGATCGTCGATACGGGGTAGGAGGTATTTGTTCCGGACGGTGATTTTATTCAGCTTGCGATAATCGATACAAAGACGCATTGAGCCATCCTTTTTCTTGACGAACAGCACGGGCGCTCCCCATGGCAAAATATTGGGTCGTATGAATCCCTTGTCGAGCAACTCTTACAACTGTACTTTGAGTTCTTTAAGCTCTGTAGGGGCCATTCTGTACGGGACTTTAGAGATCGGTCGGGTATCGGAGAATATATTAATAGTGAACTCAATCTCTCGATCAGGTAGCATGCCGGGCAGTTCGTCCGGGAACACATCTGGGAATTCTTCCACAACGTGGGTCTGACCCGCGTTTACACCATCCTGTTGCATGTCTCGAATGGATGCTAGATCGCCTTCACACCCAGAATGCACCATCCTATTGCGGAGACCACCATGCAGGTCGACGACGCCTCACGACACGAATTGCAGAATTCAGGCACTTTAGGTATACAGAATGTGACCCTCTTTTTAGCACAGTTTATGGTTGCATTGCATGGACCGAGCCAATCCATCCCCAGATTGATGTCGTAGTACTTAATATCTAGAACAATCGCATCAAGACTGATCTTTTTACCACCTATACAGATGATTTTGTCTCTGCAGACTAAATTTACAAGTAGTGGCATGCCCGACGGTACATTAACAGTAAGATCGAGACCCAGTGGTATGAGAAAAAATTTGTACTCTACGGTGAAGTCCGTCGATATAAAACTATATGTGGCACCTGAATCAAACAATACACGAGCAGGTTTATTATTGAAATACAGTATACATGTCACGACTGTATTAGATACGAACGCTTCGTCTTGAGTCATGGCATAGATGCGGCCCTGAGCATTAGGGCGACAGTCTTGGCCATTTTGTTGTGTAGTCCGTGGAGCTTGAGGTGATGGGCCTCAATTTTGTTGATGTTGTTGGGGGCGCTAGTTCGGCTTCTCCGGACTGTTGCGTGCAATGTGGTCCCTTCGACCGCACCCGAAGCATGCTCCACTCTTCAATCGACACTTGTTAGCCACATGCCCTTTCTTATGGCAGAAATTGAAGACTATTAGATCTTTTGTCTGGTTGCCACCTTTGTTGCCGTAATTTTGATGCTTGTGCGCAATGTTGCCTCCCGTATTACTATGGCTTTTGTTATTAAAGTGAACAATGCCAGTAGTAGCAGGAGGCTACTCGAACTCCAGACAGAGGGCACGGTTGAGTGTCGCGTCCATGGTTTTGTATTCAGGCACCGAAATATGGATACGAATAGAGGAACGGTGGCCCACTTCGAATCGTCGAGCTTGACTTACAGTTGTTGGTAGATATGTTCCAGTAAATTTGGCCAGTTTGTTGAGTTCGGCCGCGTACTGTCGTACTGTCATATTCCCTTGCCTCAACTACATATTTTTATTTTTTTTCCGGTCGTACGGCTGCAGAAATGTATTCACAGTCTCGAACGCGTTCCTGAATGAGGCCTATGAGATCGCCGCCGTCTCGTCTTCACGTCGAATTGCCCGCTTCTGTACGGCCCACCAAACGTGCGTGTTCATTCAAAGTAGGAGTTGAGCACACGTAACTTTTTTCGAGTCTTCGACACTCAGAAGTTCGAATTTGTCTTCCAACTCCTCCAACCAGTCGATCGCTATGGAGGGATATTCTGTGCCGTTGAAGGAAGTGCGACATCTTTTTGAGAATTTTGACACATCGAAGTTAGAACTTCTCTGTGCCGCAGGTAAGAGCACGGGCACCTCCGGTTCAACTTCGTTGGATCGAACCACATGCTCGGTTACAGCAGGCGCCATCGTTGAATTGTTGTTGGCCACGACCAATTGTACTATTTGTTGGAGTGTATTCAGCTGTTGTTGCTGCTTGAATTGAGCCTCGAACCGATTCTCGAACTGGGTCTAATGAGCCTCTGGCTGCTGACGATGGAGCTCATTTTGGCGTTATTGCATTTCGAGCATCTGCAACATCCATTGCATCGGGTCGCCGGAGGATCCGGCTACGGTAGGTGTCATCCCCGTTGGGTTGACGGAATGCTCGGTTCTGGAACTACTCGAGCGCTGGAAGTGTAAAACCCCTAAATTTTCTACTATTTTTTTTATTTATTAAATTTGGTACCGATTTAAAATTTTGTATTGTACGTCGCGTAGTCGTATTGTACGTCGTACACGAAATTATTTTTCTTGCTCGTCGAGTGCGAATATGTGCGAGCGTACATATTTTTGAAAAACATTATTTTTATTATTTTTATAGTTTCAAAGTAACATAGACAAAAATTATTTCTAGCTATTATTTTCAAGTTTAGGATAATTATGAAAAGCCTTTCATTTATATAGGTATAATAATAAATAAATTTTTCCTATAAAATGGTAAATTAGAAAAGTATATCTATGTAAATATTATTTTGTACAAACATATATTTTTCATAATTATTTATTTGTTTATTTTAAATAATAATATATTTTCGAAATTAATTATTATAGTATTTTTGGAAAACATATTTTTGAAATATTTGTGATAATTTAAATTTTGATTTGATTCCATAAATACATTTAAATAGATTAAGTTAATATCTATAATTGGAATTTGATTTATTGATTTGATTTGATTTTAAACTAAGGGAATTAAATTAGATTTAATTGGATTTGGATTTAGATTTGATTTCATTGATTTAATTTAATAGATTTAATTATCTATTTTTGGGGTTTAAATTAAATCCTAATCCATATCTAATTGGGAATTCCCACATCCTATAAATAGGCAGGTACTCCTCCAATATTTTTTTCCCACAATTCATCTTCCACAAATTTCTCCATAATTCTACGTGCATCGTGTCTGTGTCCATCCAAAATCTTATTCCATTATTTTACATGTACATTATTTATTTTCTTTCCCGTGTCGGACACACTCCGACATCAATAAATTCCCAAACCCTAGTCCTAATCCTAAACCCTATCCCGTCTTGTCCGCTGCCATCTCCTTCGCCGTACCCTTCTCCCTGCCGTACCATCCGTTCCCCGCTCCACCTTGTCGTCACCCATGCTGCCATCTCCGACCATCATCTCCTTCTGATCTCCCACCGCCACCATGGCCAGACCCAATCCATCACAGCCACCACCGCGAGACTTACCCCCGCCATCACCACATTAACCATCGCCACCTGCCCCCGACACCACCATACGGCCAGCCATCCCGGGCCGTTGCCGCCACCCAGAAACCAACTGCCATCGTCATCAGCCATCGCAAACACCCACCACCACTACCAACCCAATGTAAACCCCGACCACGGCCACTGGCCGGAACCCAACCACGACCGCCACCCTTCCAGCATCAACACCAACACACAAAAAGGGAAGGAAAAAAATAAAACAACCAAAACCCTTACCTCGATCCGCCGCCCGTGTTCGCCGGAATCCTCCGGCCGTTCCCCCGCTCCTCCACGAACCGATCGCCAAACCGCCAGGCACAGCCGTCGTGGCCAAACCCCTCCTCCAGCGCGTCGTGCCCTAGGTTCCCGGCGCCGGCGACTTCCCCGACGTCCTCCGTTCTCCTCCAGCGCGCCGCGTCCTGCGAGCGTCGACCTTTTTCCTCCTTCCCATCCTCCGAACAACCTCCGGCCCCGCGCCCTCTACAAACCCCCTTCATCTCCGACTTCCCACACTTTCTTCCGTCGCGTGCCCGCCGACGAGCCACCGCGCGAACCACCGCCTACCGCCGCTGAGTCCCCCGCAACCCTCCGGCCAAACCACCGGCTCCGCCCAGCTTCCCTTCTCTCCCGCGCTCCTCTCCTCCCACGAACGCCGCGAACCCCCGGTCGACAAATCCTCCGCCGGCCGGAAGACTCCGCCCCTCTCTCTCCTCTTTGACTCATCCTCTCTCTCTCTCTCTCTCTTCGCTTTTTTTTTGCTACTTCCAATGAACCTCATTGGAAGAGGAAACCACAGCAATGGTTTTATTTTGACGAGTTTTATTTTTTTATTTTTTTTGTTGTTTTCTTTGTTTTGTTTTGTTGTCTTCTTCAGTTACTGTTTCTATTATTATTATTATTATTATTATTATTATTAGTTTTATGATTATTATGATTATTATTATTATTATTATTATTATTATTAACATTGTTTTGATTATTATTATAGTAGTTTTCTCAAATGTATATATGCATTAATAATTTCAAAGGTAAATATAGATATGGGATGGGGTTAGTTCTATACCCTAAGAATAATTTTCCATGATTAGATAATTATCTATAAATATTTTGCTCATAAAATGAAGGTTTCAACTTATAAGATAAATTTTTCCTAGTACTTTTGAAATATTTATCCGAGAAATATTTCTACTTACAAAAACATATTTTTACCCCGAAAATCCTAACCTTGACAAACTTCGAGTTTTTAGTTAAAGTGATCCTTTTATATATTTTTGGTATTATCTAAAAACATATTTTGACTAAAAAAAATATAGTTTTCAATTATAATAAATATTTTTCCAAAATAGTTATTTAATTACTTTTCTTTAAATTCCAATTCTTGACCCTTGCTAGTCATAATTCCATCTTCTTGCAATTCTCGAACTTTTCTATATCATCCCTAACCAATTTGACTATTCCGGACCCAATGGAACTGTCCGTGCCACCATCAGAGGTCACCATGCATAGTTGTTGCACCGAAGTCGCAGTTTGTGCCACCGTGATATTCGCAGCACACCAGGCGTCCTACCAGGCAAGACACCTTGCCATTCGCTGTTTAATTATTTTAGCTCATATTTCATGTATTATTTATTTTCTTTATGCAAAATAAACTGTGATACATGGCATAACTGTTAGAACTTACTGTTTATTTATATTTCCTGCTGTGTATTATTTTTACAAATTAAACCTAGATTTAAGGGACCACCTTGTGTGTTGCATTCATTGGCCATGACACGTTGTAACACGAAGTTGTGTGTCGTATGTAGGATACGGAAGTGCATGATTGGCTGGCCACCAGTACGTACAAGCCGTGCGATAGGAATAACCGCTAATAGAAGTTGCATGCTAGTTTGACTTAGCGGTTATAGTGGTTTGTGTTGTGGATACAACACAGTAGGCATTGGGCGGGGAGAACAATTCCTTAGCGTATGGGCTTCGATGCACTTCCCTTGTGACCCGGACTCTCCGCTGGAGATACGGAGTTGATGACCCATGATTACTGACGGCCACTGACGATTCTGCAGAACGTCATGCTCTTACTGATGGGGCCTCTGGTGCCCAAGGGAGACTACGCCGATCCTATTCAGCCAGGGCCCATGCGTAGGAAGGATTGTTCTTAACTACATTTCACTTAGAACGGTTAGGTACCTTTATCCGTTAGGTACGAGTACTTTTGGTTTGGGTTCTTGTATCTGACCGTGGCTTGGAACAATAACTTGTCACGGACTAGTTCGTCACATCTTGTCCTTGTTTGGTTGTAGGTGTGACTTACTACTTCGATGAGAAGGTATTGAACCTTGTTGGGGTCCGGATACCATATTGGATTCATAGCATGGAAAGGTACGTCACCGTGAATTAGTTTACCATCTCCTGTCCTTGTTTGGTTGGGGAGATGGTACGCTCGTTCAGTAGGTGCGTATTGGACCTTGTTATAAATTCGATTTACTTATTTATTTGAGCAATATTTATTCAGTTTATATAAAATGATATTATGTGCCTTGTTACGTCCCTCTGAGGACCTGGTTATCTCTCCAGGTGTGTGCTATTGTCTTTCGCAGGTGCTCTAGCTCTAGCCGTGATTATTGCTATTTCTTCGAGGATGATTGCATTTGGATCGTCTTCACTTCGCTCGCCAAATTCATATCTTTTCTTATGTATTTCTTTTCATAGTTGGTAGTGGATTTGTCTCCGCCCAACTCAATGTACCAAATGACAATTTCATAGTTGATTATATGAGATCTTCTATTCTTTTATTTTGTGTGGATGAGATTAGTTATGGTTCTACTGCATTTTACAGCTTATGTATTTATACGAGGATTCCATATATTGGACTATACTTCGTATGAATACAGCTGGCATGTCTACGTTCCTAGTCCTACGTATTTTGGGACCGGGGCGTTACGTGTTTTTGTGGTGGCCCACGCAGGTCGAGATAAATTGTTTGGTTACTTTATCGTACCAAGCAAGCCTGCAAATAGGATTAGAAGTCTAGGATCTCATCCACATACTTGACCTCTTTCCTTGATTTTATCTACCGTTTGACTCGTCAATTGCATCTTGCTTGCTTCCTTCCATCCCTATTCTTATCTTCCCTTCGTGCTTGCTAGAGATTGACCCTACTAGTTAGTTGTCCCAAACCACCATTAGTTTAATTCTTTAAGTTGGGTAGAATACCTTATGAACTAGCAACCCCTTTGACCTAGTGACCTATATTAGCAAGCTTATTTAGATCCTAGAATCTAGAGGACCTAACCCGTCTAGCCAACCAAGGACTTGGACAAGAAGACTATAGGACAACTGTATGACCTAGAATCATTCTACCTTCTTTAAATCTTAATCTCTCGTACCTATGTATTTACCATTTTGACTAATGATGCTAATGTAGCCTAGTTTTTGCAAGCTTATTCTTTATCGAGTTTGTTCATGACATATGCTATTGAGTACTCACTAGCCTATTGTCTAATCAGAACCGGTGCATAATGGTCTGATCAACCAAGTGCACTTTGGTTCGCTTTTGTCTATTACTCTACGTGGATGGGAACATAATTAAACTTGGCCCTTACAATCCCATCCACGATTGTCTTGAAAATTCCTTTGAAATTATTCGATCGTCTTTCAATCACGTATCCGTACTCGATAATATCGCCTTTTGAACTCCTTATTGCTTTCGCCTTCACCTATTTTAGAAGGACGAAAGCATTATACTAGAACTTCCTCTAACCTTCCCATCGGCTATGACCATTCTCACTCAATGTTGCTATATCTTCACCCTAAACCACTCGTCCTTTTTCTTGGCCCTATATTCGCTATCATGAATCTTCCAAGTCACTTGATTTAGGCATGAACCTAATCAATCTCTTATTCGTGCCTTAACTCGCGACCCACGTGACCATACCGTATTATCTTTCAATGAACTAGATCGCGATTTCTTACGACGTGATTTTGTGAAAACATTGTCATCGTTGGATCCCCATTGATACCCCCTTGTGTCCTCTCTACCCCCTACGAAGTCTTAATTTCGAGGACGAAATTCTTTTAAGTTGGGTAGGATGTAAAACTCCTAAATTTTTTACTATTTTTTTTTATTTATTAAATTTGGTACCGATTTAAAATTTTGTATTGTACGTCGCGTAGTCGTATTATACGTCGCGCACGAAATTATTTTTCTTGCTCGTCGAGTACGAATATGTGCGAGCGTACATATTTTTGAAAAACATTATTTTTATTATTTTTATAGTTTCAAAGTAATATAGACAAAAATTATTTCTAGCTATTATTTTCAAGTTTATGACTATTATGAAAAGCCTTTCATTTATATAGGTATAATAATAAATAAAATTTTCCTATAAAATGGTAAATTAGAAAAGTATATCTATGTAAATATTATTTCGTACAAACATATATTTTTCGTAATTATTTATTTGTTTATTTTAAATAATAATGTATTTTCAAAATTAATTATTATAGTATTTTTGGAAAACATATTTTTGAAATATTTGTAACAATTTAAATTTTGATTTGATTCCATAAATACATTTAAATAGATTAAGTTAATATCTATAATTGGAATTAGATTTATTGATTTGATTTGATTTTAAACTAAGGGAATTAAATTTGATTTAATTGGATTTGGATTTAGATTTGATTTCATTGATTTAATTTAATAGATTTAATTATCTATTTTTGGGGTTTAAATTAAATCCTAATCCATATCTAATTGGGAATTCCCACATCCTATAAATAGGCAGGTACTCCTCCAATATTTTTTTCCTACAATTCATCTTCCACAAATTTCTCCATAATTCTATGTGCATCGTGTCTGTGTCCATCCAAAATCTTATTCCATTATTTTACATGTACATTATTTATTTTCTTCCCTGTGTCGGACACACCCCGACATCAATAAATTCCCAAACCCTAGTCCTAATCCTAAACCCTATCCCGTCTTGTCCGCTGCCATCTCCTTCGCCGTACCCGTCTCCCTGTCGCACCATCCGTTCCCCGCTCCACCTTGCCGTCACCCATGCTGGCATCTCCGACCATCATCTCCTTCTGATCTCCCACCGCCACCATGGCCAGCCCAAATCCATCACAGCCACCACCGCGAGACTTACCCCCGCCATCACCACATCAACCATCGCCACCTGCCCCCGACACCACCATACGGCCAGCCATCTCGGGCCGCTGCCGCCACCCAGGAACCAACTGCTATCGTCATCAGCCATCGCAAACACCCACCACCACTACCAACCCAATGTAAACCCCGACCACGGCCATTGGCCGAAACCCGACCACGACCGCCACCCTTCCAGCATCAACACCAACACAGAAAAAGGGAAGGAAAAAAATAAAACAACCAAAACCCTTACCTCGATCCGCCGCCAGTGTTCGCCGGAATCCTCCGGCCGTTCCCCCGCTCCTCCACGAACCGATCGCCAAACCGCTAGTCACAGCCGCCGTGGCCAAACCCCTCCTCCAGCGCGTCGTGCCCTAGGTTCGCCTGGCACCGACGACTTCCCCGACGTCCTCCGTTCTCCTCCAGCGCGCCGCGTCCGGCGAGCGCCGACCTTTCTCCTCCTTCCCATCCTCCGAACAACCTCCGGCCCCGTGCCCTCTACAAACCCCCTTCATCTCCGACTTCCCACACTTCCCTCCGTTGCGTGCCCGCCGGCGAGTCGCCGCGCGAACCACCGCCTAACGCCGCTGAGTTCCCCGCAACCCTTCGACAAAACCACCGCCTCCGCCCAGATTCCCTTCTCTCCCGCGCTCCCCTCCTCCCACGAACGCCGCGAACCCCCGGTCGACAAATCCTCCGCCGGCCGAAAGACTCCGCCCCTCTCTCTCCTCTCTGACTCATCCTCTCTCTCTCTCTCTCTCTTCGCATTTTTTTTTGCTACTTCTAATGAACCTCATTGGAAGAGGAAACCACAGCAGTGGTTTTATTTTGACGAGTTTTATTTTTTTATTTCTTTTTGTTGTTTTCTTTGTTTTGTTTTGTTGTCTTCTTCAGTTACTGTTTCTATTATTATTATTATTATTCTTATTATTAGTTTTATGATTATTATTATTATTATTATTATTATTATTATTAACATTGTTATTATTATTATTATAGTAGTTTTCTTAAATGTATATATGCATTAATAATTTCAAAGGTAAATATAGATATGGGATGGGGTTAGTTCTATACCCTAAGAATAATTTTCCATGATTAGATAATTATCTATAAATATTTTGCTCATAAAATGAAGGTTTCAACTTATAAAATAAATTTTTCCTAGTACTTTTGAAATATTTATCCGAGAAATATTTCTACTTACAAAAACGTATTTTTACCCCGAAAATCCTAACCTTGACAAACTTCGAGTTTTTAGTTAAAGTGATCCTTTTATATATTTTTGGTATTATTTAAAAACATATTTTGACTAAAAAAATATAGTTTTCAATTATACTAAATATTTTTCCAAAATAGTTACTTAATTACTTTTCTTTAAATTCCAATTCTTGACCCTTGCTAGTCATAATTCCATCTTCTTGCAATTCTCGGACTTTTCAATATCATCCCTAACCAATTTGACTATTTCGGACCCAATGGAACTGTCCGTGCCACCATCAGAGGTCCCCATGCATAGTTGTTGCACCGAAGTCGCAGTTTGTGCCACCGTGATATTCGCAGCACACCAGGCGTCCTACCAGGCAAGACACCTTGCCATTCGCTGTTTAATTATTTTAGCTCATATTTCATGTATTATTTATTTTCTTTATGCAAAATAAACTGTGATACATGGCATAACTGTTATAACTTACTATTTATTTATATTTTCTGCTGTGTATTTTTTTTACAAATTAAACCTAGATTTAAGGGACCACCTTGTGTGTTGCATTCATTGGCCATGACACGTTGTAACACGAAGTTGTGTGTCGCATGTAGGACACGGAAGTGCATGATTGGCTGGCCACCAGTACGTACAAGCCGTGCGATAGAAATAACCGCTAATAGAAGTTGTATGCTAGTTTGACTTAGCGGTTATAGTGGTTTGTGTTGTGGATACAACACAGTAGGCATTGGGCGGGGAGGATAATTCCTTAGCGTATGGGCTTCGATGCACTTCCCTTGTGACCCGGACTCTCCGCTGGAGATACGGGGTTGATGACCCATGATTACTGACGGCCACTGACGATTCTGCGGAACGTCATGCTCTTACTGATGGGGCCTCTGGTGCCCATGGGGGACTACGTCGATCCTATTCAGCCAGGGCCCATGCGTAGGAAGGATTGTTCTTAACTACATTTCACTTAGAACAGTTAGGTACCTTTATCCGTTAGGTACGAGTACTTTTGGTTTGGGTACTTGTATCTGACCGTGGCTTGGAACAATAACTTATCGCGGACTAGTTCGTCACATCTTTTCCTTGTTTGGTTGTAGGTGTGACTTACTACTTCGATGAGAAGGTATTGAACCTTATTGGGGTCCGGATACCATATTGGATTCATAGCATGGAAAGGTACGTCACCGTGAATTAGTTTACCATCTCCTGTCCTTGTTTGGTTGGGGGGATGGTACGCTCGTTCAGTAGGTGCGTATTGGACCATGTTATAAATTCGATTTACTTATTTATTTGAGCAATATTTATTCAGTTTATATGGCATGATATTATGTGTCTTGTTACGTCCCTCTGAGGACCTGGTTATCTCTCCAGGTGTGTGCTATTGTCTTTCGCAGGTGCTCTAGCTCTAGCCGTAATTATTGCTATTTCTTCGAGGATGATTACATTTGGATCGTCTTCGCTTCGCTCGCCAAATTCATATCTTTTCTTATGTATTTCTTTTCATAGTTGGTAGTGGATTTGTCTCCGCCCAACTCAATGTACCAAATAACAATTTCATAGTTGATTATATGAGATCTTCTATTCTTTTATTTTGTGTGGATGAGATTAGTTATGGTTCTACTGCATTTTACAGCTTATGTATTTATACGAGGCTTCCATATATTGGAGTATACTTCGTATGAATACAGCTGGCATGTCTACGTTCCTAGTCCTACGTATTTTGGGACCGGGGCGTTACAGGAAGCACTCGTCTCGTCCTCTGCCCGAGCTCCCGCAACTGCAGGAAAAAAAGGTAACTCTCGTTAGTTTCAGAAAATGTCCTGGGTTTAGCGTATGGAACAACTCATCTCATCGACACGAGGTCAACGGTTTGAGACTAGAAACTCGATACTAGAGGCCAAGGACGTAAAGTCATGCTCTGATACCATTATGTCATGTCCTGATTCCGTCAAATCGATAGTCGTCCCCTGGGCGTGATGCCGTACGAACCTAATTTGCGATAGCATAGGGCATAGTCATAAGGTAATCTGAAACACGAGATCTAAGAGAGCAAGCAGACAAATTGAATCACATATTAAGTAGAGAGAACTTTGATCTTTATTGATAATAGACATCATTTACAGACTCCAGTATAAGACCCATGTCGTGTGGGCTACAACATGATTCAATTACAAAAGAGTACCGATGAGATAGCTGTTCCATACATTGTAGACATCCCTCAATTTATAACAGAGTATTCCAATGACCTGGAATGGAGGGATGCTGAGCCATCTTTCTTGGACAGTTGAGAGTCTTCAAAAGTGGAGTTGTCGGGAAAGTCTTCGATGTGCGGCCGAAGCAACAAAATTACGAAAGTCGTCGAACTAGTTGGCACGCCCTTTCTAATTCATGGGGCCTGCAAAGAGCGAGGATCAGTATGATCACATGTACTGGCGAATGGCTAATTAAAATCCAAGATCTGTATTTGATCCAAGCAGTTTTATAAACATGTTAGCTAGATATTTTTATGATCTTTCTAACCATCCTGATCGATTTGCATGTTAACATGCTTTGAGGCAAGCATACAAAATTGTATAACATTAAGAAGCTATCATATTCATCCCGTGTCACGTGCATTAGTTAAGCAGTGAAAGGGTGTGAAGGTCACTAACAATGTCAAGCCATCACGGACTATAGCTCGATTAGACGACGACCCTTTCGCGGCGGTTAGCGAGCCTTGTGCGAAAGTTCCCGAATAACCCACGCCGATGTAAGACTGGCGCTTGCTATACTCGTTCCTCCCAGGCCGAATCCGTTCCTTGGCCTAGGAAACCGTTCGAAGAAACTACACCTTATCGACAAGTTATCCAATGACCGTTTTGCAGAGTCTTGAAAAATGCTTTCTCTTTTCTAGAACCTTATCCTCTCTCTTTTGGTTATAAAACTTAGCTTTCTTTTGAACTTAGTCGATTTACTCACTTAGCCATATCATTGCAATAAATGTTAATCGATTCATTCATTATTTTTCATAGGCGAAGTGGAATTGCATAAGAAAGCATGTTTTCTATTTTCAATATCAGCAGTTTGATAGCAAGTGTTTCGTGAAGAATCGTGCCATGATTTCACTGATTCTACACTATGATGGAAAGCATTTCATTTAGCTTTCATATTGATTTTTAAATAAATGGTGGAGGCGACAGAGGTCAGCCACTCGTATTAGACTTGCTTCAGGCGAGGGACTGGTTGGCTGCACTGACGTCGCCTACGCGATCACCTGCAATCGCATAAGCAACTAATTAGAACACTGTGTGATTCAAAAAAATTTCGATATGAATGCGAAGCTCAAAAACACAAGTCATGAAAACCTATCGAAAACATTTACGAAATGCATTCACAAAAATCAAAGCCAAAGCCAAATCAAGTGCGGCATGAAAACTAGAGCAACGGGAGGTCTCTTCCTATTAAGCCGCAGAGCCAATCCTTGAGGCGCAACCTGCTGAATATGGGACTTAGTTCCGAAGAAGCCATTCCATAATGTGGAATGAATCTTAATTCAACTGTTCCTGCTCGACCGATTCGACCGATTCTGACCTATCGGTCCCGATCGAATCGATAGCGACAGTTTTCCTTTCTCGTGCACCCCATAGACGAAAATGGGGCACGATGTAGGGACCGGACACTACACTGCTATTGGAGTCTATTAGAGTTCTTCGTGTTCGAGAAAGGAGGTGATAGTGTTCCAGAAGTTCATTCAAACTTGCTGGTTCCTGGGAGCAGATCGCAATAGGACGAATCTTATTTTGAGCAACGGTGATCATAATCACCCCAACAAAGTCGTCTTCATCAACTCCGATTCTCACAAATAGACCATGACTTCCACTCACTTTCTCACAAAGAGATCGAGTCATCAACCTCGTATCTCATAAGAAGAACGAGTATTCATCTCTCTCTAAAGAGATTGAGATTTCCAACTAACGATCTGTTTCGGGAAACAGTTTGAACTTTATTCAATAATTTCTCGATAATTATTTAAATAAATACCAACACATTGCAAAAATGTGGATCTATCAAAGAAATAAGCTCGATAGAGTAGGGATGGGTTGTTAAAAATACCTCCAAATTGTCGCCAAGACTCGAACTTTTTTACGGAATCGAGATCAGAAGGCCAATATTTTTAATGGGTCATCTTTAGTTTGCCAGGAAAATTTGGAAGAGAAAAAAAATGGAGAGTGGGAGTTTTCTTCTTCTCCTCGAGAGACGAGAGAGAATGGAGAGAGAAAGGAAGAGGAAGAGTCTGATTAAATAGTGGATTTTGTTTCCTTATTACTGAAGAGAGAATGAGAGGAGACGCCATGAAATGGAAGGATAGAAATCAAAGTGGGAAGTTCTCCTGAGAGGGCTGTTTGGCTCCCAAGGAGAGTGTGTGGTAACGCGAGAGAGAGAGAGAGGAGCTCGGGGGGGGCAACGGTATATACATGAATAGTATCACAAAAATTCTATTGGGCACCCGTGAGTGCACAGCCAGTGCATCCGCGGGGCCGAGAACGCCTGGACATTAAAATTTGATCGTATTTTGTTTATCACACAATGTAGCAATTTATCACGCAATGTGAGTGGAGAGGGGGCAACATATACATGCATATAGACTATTTAAGAATGACCACAAAACAACACTGTAATTATCTACTTGTCCATATAAACTTTAATAAATAATTTAATTAATAAATATATATAAAGATATTTTGGGAAAAAAATCTCAATGATAATGTTAAACTTTTTCTATTATATAATAGTAGTTTAGATATATATTAAGTTTCATTGGGTTTTTTAGAAAATAATCTTATGTATTTTAATTTGTTGAGGATACTTACTAAGAGGCTATGAGGATACAATTTTTAAATAGTGCGAACTAGCAATAAAAAATATACTTTGAGATAGAGAGACTTCCACATTGAGAAAGTATTAGACTCTCTTAGAGCATTAATAGTAAGGCTCATCCCAATTTCTAAATTCTAGATTTAGAACGGGTGAGCTTATTTTGTTGAATATTAAGGCTTAATTGGAGCCACAAGAGCTATAGCCTGGGCCTCAAATTTTCTATATTCAGAATCTAGGAATTTATTTTATAGAATAGTAAGACTCAATATGGAGCCCTAATTTCTCTATTCTAGATTTTATATTATTTTTTGAAAATAAAGAAAGAAAGATACATATGCTTCTACATCCACTTATCTCCTTTGGGTCTCTAGATTTATTTTTTACTATTCTCATAATTTATTTTTTTATTACATATTTGGGCCTCAATATGCATTTCTGAACTCCAGCTACTAAAGATGCTCTTATAGATATTAAATCAAGAATGTAGTTGGAAATTGGGAGAAGGTCATGTAATGTCCTACTCCATTTGGTGCTTGGAGATAGTTTGTTGGCGAAATGTTGTTTGTTCTTGGCAAGGTTCGCAATATTGGTATCGAAATCGGTATCGAACCATTACTATAAGTATCAGGATCAACAGTATCATCAATATCGTCGGCTTCGAACCGGAGATTCAAATTTTTTAGTATCAAAAAATAAATAATTATTTACAAATTATTAATATTTTAGAAAATATATTTTATATATTTAGACATAATTTTAAGTATTTTCAGTGTTATTTCTTAGTAGTTTTGAAATTGAATGAAATAGTAGTAACCCTTGTTGATTGGTTCACATGCGATAGATAAGTTTTTTTCTTTCACATGTTTTTACAACCTTACTATGTTTTTACACCCTTGTTTATTGGTTTTTTCGTTCAATTTTCTTTGTCGAATTAACCAGAAAGAAACCCACAATATTGGTATTGGTTAGTATCGGGTATTAATCTATATCAGATCGGGACATGCCAAACCATAACGGTATCTACCGTATCGATCGGTTCGACTGATACTGCGAACTAGATGGTTCTTGGATTTATTTCAAAGGATTCTTCAAAGATCTGCTCAATCGAGGCAGAGTGTTCCTTCAAGTATCTAGTTTCAATAAACCTAATTTGCCTTGCCTTCGCACTTAATAAAAGTTGTTGTTGGTTATGTTTTTATGTCATGATACAGTAATGCTAATAATGAAAAAGAAAACCCACATAAAATAAGGGATTAATATCATTTTTGTATACTTGTTGCTATGAAACATGGAACGACTAAAACTAGTGAGTTAAATTTGTATTAGGTAGAGCTGCTTTTATCTTATCACATGAACTATTTAGAATTGTTGTTATCGATATGCTTTTCGTACTTGTAATACCTTATCATATAGATTATCATACTGTTGTAGAGTCATTACACAAAATGTTCTTTTATCGCTTTGAATTGGTTGATGATTGTACAGTTGTTTAGAAAGAAGAGCAACATGAAAAGATGGGGGCGATTGGGTCGTCAAGGCAATATTCTTGGACTAGAACTACATAGGTATATAAATCCCTGACTGTGAAGATTGACTTGAACAATAGCAAGATGTATATACTAAATGTTGAGTAGAGAACGAGATAGAGTTATTTTATATTTTATATAAATGTGCGCCATGCTTATGTTTTAGAATAGAGATTTATGCAATTCGTATGGTCATGGACAACTTGTGTAGAAGATTTATAATTTCCTCGAGTGAATCGTCGGGGGCACCGGATCGTGTCGGCCTAGGAGGAAAGGTGTCGATGATTGCACAAGTAGTTGCACTGACGTGCTAACACTGGTGATTCAGGAACTTTCAGTAGGGCTCGCTACCTGTACTGAAAGAATTGTCGTCTAACTAAGCTACGGCTCAGGATGGCTTGTGGTGCCAGTGACCTTCATATCGTTAGGTTGTATGCTAATGCTATTTGCTTGAATGCCTAATACTGGATACAAAATAAGCAATTATATTTTCTTGATGGCTAACGAAAGTCTTATACAGGGTCACATATTATGACATTCTTTTATAATGTTTTAGTTTGATATCGTGTATTGACACTATGTATTATAACATAATATATGTTTTACATGATGTGCATTGACTATCAGATATTGAACAATACCACTATCAAGAATAAATACCCCTTACCCTAGATAGATAATCTATTTGATCGGTTGAGTAGGGAAAATGTGTTCTCTAAGTGTACTCCCCCCCAGATTTTTTTTATTATATACATATATACTGTGTGAATATTTAGTAAATTGGGTTTATATTTTTATAATTATAATATATATATATATATATATATTTTTAATTATAATATATATATATATATATATATATATATATATATATATATATATATATATTTTCACCCAGCCAACCCGATCAGAGTGTGCTACCGTCCATCATGCACATCAGCGAGCCCATCCCCCGTAGAGGTAGGTCTACAACTAGAGTTCACGATAGGGAGCACCACACCATCCAAGCGGCTTGGTACGCCTATGGAAAATTCTACCCAGCCAGCGCCCAAGGGGGACTCGAACCCACGCCACTGCGTGGGGATCCCCCGGTGCTTCCAATGGGCCACACCCCTCGAACAAATTTTATATATTTATATATATATGGAATATTATTAAAATTATTTTTTATATACACATATATAACAATAAATTTATTTTTAAACTATTTTAGATCTCTCTTTAGAAATTATTATGGTAACAAGGAAATTAAAAACAAAGAAAAAACTAAATAATAAAATAATAAAAAATGTAAATTGAATGAATAGTGCATATGTACTGTTCACTTCCTCTTTAACCCGACAGAGACATGTCCTATAAACGTAAGGAAAAAATATTGTTTCAACTCGATTTCAAACTTGATTTAAATCATCTTCAACATAAATCGTTCTTATCTAATCTCTATCCTATTCTGATTCGATTAGATCAAATTCTACTCTAAATCAAATTTGATATCGATAGAATTTGAATTTAAAAATTTATATAAAAATGATCTTGGTTTTGTAAAAACCAATACCAAACGCGAAGAGTCTCTTTATTTATTCCCAGAGCATCCTAGTCCAGGCGAACATTTTCAACCGTCTGTCCCCGTCGAAGACCGCCAGGAACAGGCTACCATCGCATGCCACAGGTGATGCACACAGTCTTGCAGACTTCTCCGTCCCTAACTTGGAGGCCGGATTTGTCCTTCTTTGCTTGACGAATTTGTGAGAAAATTTCTTTGGTATGCACACAATCCTAGCCCTTTAAATCGTCTACAGACAGGTTATTTTAGTGAATTAAAATATTCAAAGGGCTGATGCAAAAAATTACAAAAATCTGTTCAAAATTGAACATAAAACTCAATCCAATACCCTATTTTGGAAGGCACGTACATGACATGATATTTATAATTTTTAAATTCCAGTTAAACTTAGTTGTATATAACATGAACGACTTTGTAACAATGTAAATTTTATTTTATTTTTGCTATAATTTTGTGATAAAAATTAATCTAAAAACTAAGAATTATTTCTAAAAACATGAAAAACTTCGATACGGGGTCCTTTCAACAAATTGGACGACATCATCGCAAACTGATTGCAAAGAAAGGTGATTAAGGACTTTGTGGACATGTGGACTCTGACGGAATTCGAATTGATTGCGTGTGCGTGATGAATTTGACCCGTATCTGTCGAAAAATATTGTATCGGTCTTTTTTGAAATTTGTTAATTATTTTATGCATGCTTGTCATATCGTGATAAAACTTGCGTCATTAGATTCACTGTGTTACGCTGGCCCTGTGACCCAAGTTTCTACAATGTTATTTTAGTGAATTAAAATATTCAAAGGGCTGATGCAAAAAATTACAAAAATCTGTTCAAAATTGAACATAAAACTCAATCCAAAACCATATTTTGGACGGCACCTACATGACATGATATTTATAATTTTTAATTTCTAATTAAACATAGTTGTATCTAACATGAACGACTTCATAACAATGAAAGTTTTATTTTATTTTCATTATTATTTTGTGATAAAAATTAATCCAAAAACTAAGAAAAAATTATTTCTAAAAACATGAAAAACTCCGATACGAGGTCCTTCCAACAAATCGAATGACTTCATTGCAAACTGATGCAAACAAAGGTGCTTAAGGACTTTGTGGACGTGTGGACTCTGACAGAATTCGAATTGACACTACAACAAAAAACCCTTTTAATGACGCTTGATAAGTGGATTTCATGACGGCTGATAAAGAAGCGTCATCAAAGTTCGAAATACCTTTTTTCTATGACGGTTTAGGCTAATTCTGGGCTTTTTATAACATTTATACAACAAAGCATTATTAATAATTTAGAGCGGTGGCAAACTTGTAATATTTTTTAAATTTAATTGTTGGCAAAATCTTAGCTACAGCCCGCCTCTCCCCCAAAACATTCTCGTCTTCTCCTTCTCCTCCTTTCTTCTCCCTCCTCTCCCCCAACTCCAAAACCCTAACCCTAGATCCAAAATCTTCGAGGAGGGCCTCACGCTCCTCGTCGCCCTCCAGGACAAGCTCGAGGCCGTCGCGCACGCGATCGACAAGAACGCGAAGGAGGAGCGTTAGGGTTCTTCTCGTCCTCTTCTCCGCGCTCTCCCTCTCCTTCCTCCGGCGTCGTCGATGTCATGGGTCTGCAACCTCCGCCGCTTCATCGGTTCCGACGCCGACCTCGGATCCGAAGCCCTTATGGGTCAGTTCCTCTTCCTTACACCCTCCTCTCCTCTTCTTCTCCTTCCTTTCTCCAAACTCCAAAACCCTAACCCTAATTTTGAAGAAATTAAAAGCGTATGAGGTCTTGTCGTTGTCGACGGCCCGGACGAGGCCGAAGTCGCCCAGCCTGGCGTTGAAGTTGGAGTCGAGGAGCACGTTGGAGGACTTGATGTCCCTGTGGACCACCATCTGGTCGTACTCATTGTGGAGGTAGTGGAGGGTCGAGGCAACTCTGGCAAGGATGTTGTATCGGTGGGCCCACGTCAGGAGGGGGGCCGCTCGGGCCCACCGCCGAACAGGTGCTGCTCCAGGCAAAATGGTAATCTCTTAAGCATAAAACTTATGCTGTACGGTTAATGGTAATCTCTTTGGTAAAAACAAAACTCACCATATTAATTTTCTAGTATTCTTGTCTTATTTTCTTTCATTTCTCAGCTTAAAACGTAGCAAACACTCTTGTCAATAGGCCAATTGTCATGCCAGTTCTACAGCATTTCTGTTTCTGGTCTTGATTAAGTCTGCTAAAAAACTCTTGATCCTATTAGTAGTACACTTCATTTGTTTTATCAGGATTTACTGCTGCTTTTACATTACATCGTACATGTTAATACCCATATATAGCTAGTCCGTAATTGTCTCCAAGCATCAATTGATGAAGTGGAGCTTACATTTTTGTTCTGCAAACGGACATCATCATCATTATTGCATTTCTAGCTATAGTGCTCATTTCCGATCTACAAGTATTTTGAGAATAAACTAACAATCATCGTTATAACGGCTCATACCTAACTTGAATTATTCATGAGCTACTTGTACAGTGTACATATTATCATTACTCTATGCAGCCTAATGTACTTACTTTTTTAGGTTGGAATTTTCTTGATGGCTACAAATATTCTCAATTGGCCAAACAATCCTTGGAATTTCTTAAATCTATATTACGCAAAGGGTCTCAACAACCAGATCTTTTCCCCATGAACACATTTCTAACCATGTGACATCCTCCATTTTATTAAGCTTAGTACTGTCCCTTCTCAAGGTTTGTTGGGACTTTATTGGCCACCTCACTCAATGTAACACTTTAAAAATGAGGAAATGCTTATGATTTATAAAATAAGAAGCAAGCTTAATATGGCAAGCCAGGATCAGAATGCCCTAGAATGTTGCCAGAGGGGTTGCCCTTATTTGGTAATTGTCTGTAAAAATGTTGCAAAGTTCAAAAATATAGGTAATGACTGGAATTTCTATTTCTAGGAATTTATGGTTACTTGAGAATGTAAGACTTTTCTTGAGTTTCTATTTTGAAGGTAATCTATTTCCCGCTTCATTTTTTTTGTTAAAGATTGCTGCAAGCTTATGTTTCATAAATTAGTTTATTTTGCCAATATATATAGAAACAAATTAATTCTTAATTTATTAGGTTTGTGGCAAGATGTATCGTTTCTTGACTTCTGGAACAGTTAGTAAGTTTTCTCCTAAGCTAACATCTTTTCTGGAAAGAATTTAGCTGTAGTGATTATTAATTCTTTTGTGGTCAAGTATCCAATAAATTTGATTGTTCAAACTTAAGAAAAAAAATTAGTAGTTCTAATTCTACCTTTAGTTAAACTAAAATTTAAGAAGATGAGGTTTAAAGCATGAACCATTTTTTAATGCCTTAGTCATTGAAGTTTTTGAAGATTAGCTCATAGAGCTCTCTCTATTTTTAAATTTTTAAGTTGGTGTTATCTTAATGTGTTGATAATACTTGTTATAGATGCATGGTGGAATTGTAGCTAACTAGTATTAATTTTCTTTCTCAGGTGCACATGAAGATGCAACTATTATTGCAGTGGTGGGATTTGCTACACGTGATGTTGACAGTTTTGATGTGCTCAAGTTGAAGCCAAAGTAGTTACTTGTTTAGAGGATTCATTTAAGTAGTAGTTGTAAATATATGTATTTGGATACCCTATTTTGAGATAATGTAATGAAGATGGTGATATAACATTTCAATATTTTCTTGTGAATATAGTTCAAAGTTGTTGTTTTAAAATTGAATTGAGAAGTTTTTGGAAAGTAATATATAATGTGCAGTATTGAGTGTTATAAATGTGATGAGTTCAGTAATATGAGTGTTATAAATGTGCTGCATTGAGCCTATACATATTATCTATTCATGACGGTTATTTTATGACGCTTTTAAAAAATATTTATAACACCCGTTTTCATAACGGTTACTGTGAAAAAAAAAGCGTCATGGTTCGTCATTAATGACGCTTTTTAGCCGTCATTAAAAGGGTTTTTTGTTGTAGTGTGATTGCGTGTGCATGACGGATTTGACCCGTATTTGTCGAAAATTATTATATTGGTCTTTTTTGAAATTTGTCAATTATTTTGTGCATGCTTGTCATATTGCGACAAAACTTGCATCATTGATTCACAGTGTTATGCTGGCCCTATGACCCAAGTTTGATATGATTCCAAGACAGTTGACCGAATTGCCGCTTTGCGGCCCTATGATCTGATTCAACCAACATTTTGTGGTCTGCTCATCGAAATCCAAATCCAGATATATATTTGAGTTTATATCGTCATTTTGGAATTATAGACATATAGTTTGTAGAATTTAGAGAACTTTGGTTCCAACACATTTTTCAGTGCAAAGCGGGCCCATTGACGGACCTCGTATTGACCCAAAATTATTGTTTTTGTTCCTGTCCAAATGGGACTTATGGGTTGGCTATTCTGACCTTCTCATACATTTTAAAAATATTTGTGATATTTATTTCAGCATCTGGAGATGTTCCCGACGATTCCATATTTGTTGCTTTCATTGACTTGACAAGTTCGCCTTCTAGATATATCGTCAAAACACCCATCCACTACCAGGCTAGTTGCCTTGCTATATTTACTCTTTATAACATTTATTTCAATAATTTATTATTTTGTTTTATATTTATTTTTAGTTTATATGTTATAAATTGCACTTCCAAGTCATACTTGGGTGCAAGCGGTTGTGTTAGTCATTTCACGTCTTTATTTGATGCATGTTGACATAGTTTTAGCAAACTACCTTATAATTGTGGGCTATCCTATGACAATAATATGATATGATTTTGAGACATTTTGCTAGGGGTATGGCCTACGTATTTGACTGGCTATCAATATGTAAGAATCGTGCAACGGATAGATATCATAAATGCCATGGATAAAATATTAGAGACTCAAGCAGTCATAAAGCTGGACAAGTTATAGACATAACTTGGCCAATGTGGGATCTTAGGAGAGGATGGTCACTAATGCGTATGGAAAGCCAAATCGGTAAACCATGGTCACTACAACAAATATGGCCTACAATAGCATGCACAGAACGCTATATAAAGCCTTCTATAGCATATTTTGTCTGCTATGATCGCCCACGCTATAGTATGTCCAGACATGTGAACGCTATAATATTATAGCGTTCATGAATGCTGTAGAAGGTTTATAGCGTCCTTTTATGTTGTTGATGGTTTATAGCGTTTATGAATGTTGTAAATACTTTATAGCATTCTAGAACGCTGTAGATTGTTTATAGCGTTCGTGAGTGCTGTGGATTACTTATAGCGTTTATGAATGCTGTGGATTATTAATAGCGTTTGTGAATGTTGTGGATGATTTATAGCATTTGATGAATTGATTGTCATGAACGCTATAGATGGTTTGATTTATTATAGCGTTCATCATATGCTATCGTGGTAGCAGCAATTTAGACGTTTTGAGTGCTATAAACCTGCTACAGAATTTTATATTATTTCTTATCTGCTACAGAATTTCATAACCTGTTTTGTATCACATATAAATAACAATAATCGCAAACAATTTCAATCGCAACTTGCATTTCGATCAATCAAGAAGGAAAGATTTGCCAAAATATGAAATGTTTCATTAGAACATTCAAGATGTACAAAAAGTAGTAGTCATTAACATTCAAGATGTAGAAAAAGTAGTTGTACGCCAAAATAAACCATTCCATTTACAAAGTATCTGTAGTCCAAAATAAACCATTGCATTTACAAATATCTGTAGGCCAAAAAACAGCTCGATTGCCTCTTTCCTTCTAGCAGCTATCCACAACCATCAAAAACATATACGCCAACCTACACAAAATTGAGTAAAAAAACACATTATGATATAAAAAATAAGATAGAAATATTCCTGGTCAATTATCTCAAGTAACTCACGGTATCTCACTAATATGCCAATCATTCCTGGTCAATTTGACAAAGTAAGCAAATATTCAGGCCTAGTTATCTTGAGATGGCAGATGGGGATACTAAATTTTCCTCACATGTTTTTTTTTGTGTAATTGTACAAATGGACATTATAAATCCTTTTCTTCTATTAAGCTATAGTAACGGTCGTGTCCTTTGCAACATTAACATAAAGGTGTACAATTCTTTGCAACCTTTATCTAATTTTGTTTAAGCTTACCCCTAGCTATAGCACCTTCTTTAACTAATATCTTATTCTCCCCCTTAACCGGTGCATCTATTGGTGTATGTTGCAATGCCCAACGCACCTGAGACGATTCTCTCATCTTATCCTCAATTGGTGCCACCTCCGACTTCCCATGGATGAACTAATTTCTTTACCTATATTTCAATCTATTACCACTCGTCCATTATTAAGCATTAAAAGTTACTTGCACAGACATGTATAATGTAAGACATATTTTTGAATTGAGAGGAGTCTGATTTAAATATGAAGATTGGAGTAGTAGAGACGCATCAAATTAATAGAAAATCAGCCATAAGTAAAGAACAAAGGATGGATAACATCAGTTAGGGAAAGTTTTTGAAGGTAATGCAATGGACGCAGAGAGGGGTAATCTACAGCTGATGGCGAAAGAAGAACAGCTTGCAGTCTCAAGAATGCATAGTAGACATAATTAGCTCACAGTTTCAAAGGAGCAATAGAGAGAGGTGCTGAAAAAATTGTTACCCATTCAAGAAGGTACTGATTTTCTGGTTCGAGCCTCACATCGTTGGTCTTTCTCCCAGTAATTATTTCCAAGACAACAACGTCGTAGCTGTAAGTGTCAACCTTCTCGGATAACTGGCCATGGATAGCATACTCAGGTGTTGTATAACCCCTGAGAAGCAAAAGTTCCATCAGTAAAAATTTAGATAGTACAATAGAGTAAGTGGATAGATTAAGCTTATTAACACTTACAAAGTTTCGGCAAATTTGGTGCTGAGATGACTTTGATCCCCATACAAAGACAATTATGCATCTCCCTCGCAAAATCATTGACCCCGCAATTGATCGTTCCCCACACCACCACAAAAGAAACTGCAAAATAGAAGGTTAACCGAAGTACACAGGATAATCTAAAGATGGTAGAAATCATAATAGAACCATCTTCTTGTGTCTCGTCTCTCCAATCTAATCACAGAATCAGGAGCTTGATACGCCGTTCTGAGCATGGACAAACAATTAAATTGTACAGAAGCCCAAAAACCGAAAGGTCCCAAAATTTTTACCATGTATGAGAAATTAATCTACACTTTTAGATTCAGGTTTTCGTAATTTTTAGAAATTGCAGTAACATGATCCTCAGAATGTCAAAAAAATCCATTTTTTAGAGTAGTTAAAACGAAAGATCTTGTTTAGTATTTTGTACATAATCCTTCGAATGTGAGAAATGAACCATGCTTATACATGTATATGATTATGAAATTTAAAAGACAGATCCGTGAAATTATAGTTATTCAGCATAATACTAGGACAAAAAAATTACTTGTTGAAAGCGAATTGAAAGCTAAGTTGAGGAAATTATAAAGATGCAAAAGATCATGAAAGAGAAGGATCCATAAACTAGTTGGAAGTATATGAGAAGTATGATTTGCTGAAGAAAATGAAGGTTTCAGTTTGTAATATAAGCAGATACCAAAGGAACCGACCTGAAGATATTGATGTGAGAACAACTTCAATTATATGTTATATCAGAGAAGAACACATGCAGTTATTTAGAAGAAAAATAAATTCTAAATATAAATAGCAATAAAATAGTTATAAAACATTAGAATGCTTAAATTTAGTAAGCATTCAGCAAACCCCAACATAACTCGAGCAACGAATTATTCATAAACCATCCAACAAATAAAGCTTATACAAATTCACAAATATGAACAGAATCCCCATTAGTTTTTTTATAACAAAATTAGCTATTTGGTAATATCTATCAAGGTATCGGATCATTCCTATAAGTATCGGCAATTTCGGATCGGAGTATCGAATTTTTTTATATCGAAAAATAAACAGTTATTACTAAATTATTATAAAAATATATTGTTTTTTTATATATTTAGGAATTCTAAGTATTTCATTTGTTATTTTTTAGTAATTTTGAAATTAAATAAAATAGCAGTCGCCCTTGTCGATTGGTTTACCTGCAATAGATTTGTTTTCTTCTGTACATGCTTTTATAACTTTACTATGCTTTTACATCCTTGCTAATTGGTCTTTTCGTTCAATTTTCTTTACCGAATTGACTGAAAAAGAGACCCCCTATGTCGATATCAGTCAATATCGATATCGGTCGGTATCGGCCGATGGCATGCCAAACCGTATCGATATCGGCTGTAACAATGGTATCTGTTCATTAAATCCCTTCCCCAGATTTGTTGTTTCAGTGCGTTATTGTTCTATCTATTGCCAAACCCCTATGCATTACATAATTTGACTTCCTCTCCAAGCCGAATAACACCCAAACAACAGTGCTTTTATATACCCAACCAAACTTGTAGAGAGATCTTACTTTTTATATTTTAACTATGAAGTAGGTGGTAGTTTTCATACCATAAAATTATGCAAATCAAGTATCGGCTGCAAAAGAAAAGTACAAATGCTCTTCAAATGGGCAAGTGGCATATGCATGACTTGCTAAGCTACAAAAGTAAGAAATGAACGGAGTGCGCTACAGTAGGCATTTTACACAAGTAAGAAATGAACAGAGTGCAAGAAGCCTAAGGGAAGCACCAAAAGAACACAAATAACTTGGGACACGCGAAACATGTGCAGCAAAGGAAACTCCTATCTTCGTAGAAGTGAATACTTGAGCCAAAAAGATTAACCACAGAGAGCTATGTAACCACACAAAAGAAAAACATTGGTGGATAAAGGATACTAGGAACATATAGTGGTCCGAGTTCTTACCCGATCCTCGGACGGACGGACAAGGACAACGGGTAACAATAAGAAGCTAAGAGCCTAAGAATATAATTGCTACAGACAGATAATCTTTTAGGATTTAGCAAATACGGACATGAGGATAATGGATACAACATCAAGCATGAACAAAGTGCACTTTAATACCTCCCTGATATTTCTACGAGTTGATCAACAGACACAAAATTTCTCACCGAATACCAGAGCAACCGCACAATGAATCCAAAGGGAATGACTAATGCCACATAATTTTGACTAATTGAGAAACAATGACAAAATTTTGAGAAATTACAGTGCAGTTGAACTGGTATAGTTTTTTTCTTTGGACGATGATGCATTCTTTCGAATTTCCAAGAAGTGGTCAAAAGCTTCTCCTAAGCTGTAACTTTCAATTTTGTACCTAGATGTATTCTTTCTTGAGGATCACTGAAAATACGAACAACATGCTACTTTACGTCAACCAACTGAGCATGAGAAAAAGAGTACAAGTCAAATTCATAAAAAGTGTGCAGAATTTACCTCTAGCAAAACAGAAGAAACAAGCATGTTAATATAGCTGGGCTGCTCATTGTGATGCCTTTGTCACCTCTTTCACTATCTCTGAGGCCAACTGTGATGCATCATATTCCGCCCCAAAACATTTTGCTATTTCCATGTTTGGGTCCAGCAGGTACCTGTTATTGGAAATAATGAACAATTAGATTCATATATGAATTTAACTGACAAGTCTTGTAGTTCCTTAACTTGAATAAATGAAGTGTAACATCAGTACTACATGTTGTTTGAACACTCAATAAGATAATCTTGGCCTTCTTCATCTACTTTCCTAAAGTAGACGCGGTACTCTTGTGCAATTTGCCTTATTGCATTAATTGGGCCCGTAAGCCCTTCTATTCTTAGATCAAATTCTGCAAAAGTTAAATAACACAAACATTATAAAGGCACACCTCAGCTTGTGTTGTAGGATCTAGACCATTCAATGCATGATGTTCAAAGTCACTTGTAGATCATTCCTTTTGAAATTGATTGATCCTGCAATAGTAACATATAATAAGTATGCAAGAACATATCCTTTGATTCAAGTTCAAGAGCTAAAGCGTATCCTTATTCAGATGCTACAAGTATGCTCTAGTTACATCCAAGAAATTTTATTCCTTTTTCTAGCGTATAAAACTTGTTACATCAAAGAGTTACAATTATCGAAAGAAATTCATAATTCTTAATTTTCACCTAAGTTTTCAATCTTCTATGCTCTAGTTAGTTTCACTTAATAAGCTAACAGAAGAGATATCCAAGTATCATCTGAACTTGTTCCATAACAGAAGCTTAAACAAAGATTATTGTGAAGTTGTTTTCTATCACGTCAAAATAAATAAAATCACATAATATACTAATTTTAATCTACTCAAGCATTTCAACAAACATATTGTGTGTACAAAATACTGAGGGAGATGGAGATGTATCTCCCCGCCCGAAACAATTACATCTTCATGTCCTGGATTTCCCGTAGCGGCACCAACAGATCCAACATCGATGACAACGACGTCCTCCTCGGGGACCTCATCCTGTGGGACCCTCGGGATCGATTCGTTCCCCGAGTGTGGCGTGTCGACGGGATGGGGGCTGCGACCTAGGCGTCTCGAACACCTCTTCCTCCAAAATAAAATTTTACAAAACCCTACAAATTTTCATACGGTAAACCTTCAGAAGTTCGAAAATTAGATTCAAAACCGCATCTCGCACCAAAAGACTTCATAAATTAGAGTAGCAATCGCTAAGAAATTGAACAAGACCCAAAAGATATTTGACGGTTACAAGCTGACCTAGAAATGACGATTACAAGCTGACCTAGATATTTTTATTGTAGTGATACGACCTTCAGAGGAGCCGAGGTTCCTAGTGGAGGACTTGAGGAAGTGGTGGAGGCGCTCGACGCCATCTTTATCTCCTTCGTGTCCTTCGCCCGCTCCATCTCCCGTGCTTCTTCCATTGTTGGAAGTGGAAAAAAATATGTTAGGGTTTACAATCGGACGGTGGTAGGAATAGATCCGAGGGGAGAGGGGAAGAGAAAGCACATGAGGAAGAGGAGAGGAGGAGAGAGAGAGAGGGGAGGGGGAGATCTCAGGGCTTGCAATTGGAAATAGAAATATTTAGGAGGGAGTTTTTGTTGGCCGCTGAAAAATTGAGAGGGAAATGAAAAAATGATCGGTTGAGCCTTTGACGGATGTCCATTTTTATACAAACATACGATGTAAAAATGTTATAGATTCTACAGCGTTCATGAAATGCTATAGATAGATATTTGTATAGCACTGCAGAAAAAACACTATTGTTGATAATATTCTATAGCGGGGACACTTGAACGCTATAGAAAAATTGCTATTGTAGGCCCTATTTCTTGTAGTGGGTGTTCAGATGGAACTATGAAAATTTATGAGTTTATAGATACCCTCTGACGATCTTGGATCATTACGACCGGATACAGATGACTGGATGACAATATATGTAACCTACTAGCCTTCGGTCATGTGGATTATTCGAGTTAGCCTAAATCTTACCCATGCGTGTGAAAGTTGTCCCCTAAATTGCACGTTAGACGGTTAGGTCACCCTTTGCATATCTATTTACTGTTATAGTTTTTTGCGTATTTATTTATATATTATGACAATTTATGTCACGACCCGCACCCACTGTGAGGGTACGAGAGCGTAACAACGCCCAGCCTACGCCGCAGTGTCGGCGGTAGAATGCTGTTCTAGGTCATGAACTATAACTAACAGAATATGAATACTCTCCATAAGGAGGCCAACACAGAGGTACAACTCAACCACAATCTAGAGATAGAATATGGCACGATAAAATAGATAAGAGAATCCTCAACTGAGGTACAGCAGAAAGAAATAACAAAGTCTCAACATCTCTAAAATACACAACTCTAAAAATAAAGACAACAGCTAAACATAAAAAGAAAGAACAGTCTAAGCTATCTATCTATGCCAGGGTATCATCCTCAGCAGCTGCCTGAACCTCTCCAGGGGTCCAGGTCGCGAGTGTCATCTAGGCAAGCTCCAAAGTAAGGGGTACAGGGTTCCTCATCATCCTCTGTAAAATTTTCAACAGGTCCAGTCAGGATGGGAGCGAGCACAGTACATCTCAACAGTTCATAGCAGGTTAGAAAATATAATCATACAGTAAAGTAAGAGATAGATATACTGAAAAAAATATAGTATGTAAACAGAGAGAGAACTGTAATAGAAATATCTACCAGTGACTAGTGTTTTAGAGTACAAAGTCGACATGTGAACGGCTTGATTTGTACATGGCTATACTAAAGAGGCGTACATGACTATTCTACTTTGGAATTATTCACATGGCTATTTATACTCCCCCGTACCTCCAATTAATACACAAGGATCCAACTAGGTTATGTTATGATTCTATGTAACAGCCCCTGAAGGGTGGTAAGCCCCCAAAGGGTGATATGCCCCCAAAGGGTGATAAGCCCCCAAAGGGTAATAAGCCCCCAAAGGGTGATAAGCCCCCGAAGGGTGGTACATAGTAGTCCCATAATTGAGATAAGGATTCAAAGGAGACTCTGTGATATGATAATACATATCACAAGTGATCAAAGAACCAAAGAAGCATAGTGATACGCCATGTAAGTGAAACGCACAGAACATAGAGTACCCCGATGCTCCCTGAAGGGATAACATCTCAGGAAAGGATCCATATTGTACTAATCCGTGTGATCAACGTGACAGTATCAAGTAAAGTAATTTAATACAGGAAATAATTCTAAGCAGGATATGAAATGATAAGAGAATATACTCGCCTCGTATCTGAATGTCTAAAATAAATGTACTGTCCGAGATGAGATACCTGACTCCTAGTTAGAGCAACACAAGTCAAGATGTATACAGGAGATGATAAATGTAATCTACAATGCATCTGCATGCTGTCTAGGTCAAACTAGGCTAAAGTCGACACTTGGTCAACTCTAGTCAACCACACTAGTCAAACTAGGTCAACTAGGTCAAGTCCTAGCCTAAACAAGTCTTACTAAGCCTAGCCAGCCTATTCTAGCAAGCACACATCATCACAAAGCCTTACAAGTCTATCAACACACAAATCATAGGTGTATATATATAGGCTATATTTAGGAATCTACATAGGCCAATACAATCTATATTGGTAAAACATTTCTTCTACACATTATTTACATATACTATTTTAATATAAGCAACATTACATATATATATTACATTATAGACAATATGCATATACACTAGATATATTACATATTCATCCAACAAATTAGAGATATTATATATATATACATATATTCATAGAGAGAGAGACGTGTGTGTGTGAACAACCAGTGTGTGGGTGATGAACATTAAGGTCTCAGGTTTGAGTGTAAAAGGAATCTCATATTTGTGTGTGTTCAGGTTTGACAGTGCTAAGGCTAATGCCCTGTGTGTGTGTTAGAGGAGTAAGGGGAAAGTGTGACAGATTTCAGCTTGTATGTGTGTGTATGTGAACATGCATATCTATGCAATGTGTGACACACATAGTAGTTTGTAGGGGGTGTGTGTATGAGAGGGAAACAGTTCAATTTTTTTGTGTGTTGGCATGTGTGTGGAAAACTTGTGACAGGAATAACAACCCAAATCGAAACAATCAACTAATCCTGTCATACCATCCTAACATCACAGATGTGTACAGGGAATCAATGTGTGAGTAATTTGGGACATGTGTGAGCTAACATTAGATGGTGTGTGAGTACAGGAATCAGTGAAAATAGTGAGTAAACTAAGCTGGAAATCAGTGAACCAATACATATGTGTAGCAGGAAAAACAAGATGTAAAGGGAATCAAATACATTCACAAGTTTAGCTATTGACAGTAAGGCACGCATTGAGAGTTAACAAAAACAGTGACAGGGAAAACATAAATCAAACATCCATTAAGTCTCAGTTCAGTTTACAACAAACTTTGAAATGGAAAGGAATCAAAATCTCAGTTCTAAGAAGGAAAGGTAACCAGTTTCCAGTTCAGTTCAATAAGAGGAACATCAGTACATGTTTTAGGCATAGGAAATCAGTGAACAATGTTAAAAAGAGCAGTGGCATGGCAATCAGTTTCAGTTCAACATTTGACAGATTATGAATGGGTATCAGCTCATAACCTAAAGCTAATTTCAGTTCAAAAATGGAAGTAAAGTAAGAATGTAAACTCAGGACATGTGTGTTCAGTCTATCACAAATAAGTCCGTTCATATTCGAAAACCCTTTCATTAACACATCCTAAACTATATGAATTTCATCTACATTGTATAGTCCAATACATGTGTAAGATTCAACACGGCAGCTTAAACAGGGCATTCAGTTTAATTAAGAATAAAAATCGAATCCAAAACTGAATGTCAGTATCAGTTTTCATATCAAACAGTCCAACTCAATGCCCAAAATCTATTTCAGAATCATAGAACCTAATCTATCATGTAAACCTATCTAACAGGTATTAATACATATGCATGAATCTAACATGTCAACTTTAAATACCAGAATTTGGTTTAAACAGAGAATAAAAGTTCAGGATCTTAAGTCCTGATACATGTATCAGTCACTTGACAGTTAATCTAACTAAATGCCAATTTCGAAAACTAAATATCCATGCAAATCACAACCTAACATATTAGCTAAATTCAGGTGTATGTGGGTGAACCTACATTCAAATTAAACCCAAAATCAAACAGTTAAAACATTTAAACTCCCAAAACCCTACTGACAGTATAGGTATCAGAATATAGGCAGGCTCACCCCATTTCGAATCAATACCAACCAAATCTTGCAATCCAGTATGAACCCAGTCATGCGACTATTATCTAGACATCATGTCATGTATACACATCATTAGTTAAACAGTTTGAAAGGGAAATAAACATCAAAAAATTAGGAACTAACACTATGTATCAGTCCTAATAGGAAACTTCAAATTCGAATAATCAAAACATATTAATGTGGTAATTTATAGGTTGGTAATTATGTTAGTATGTTTATACATGCCATATAGTGTAAATGTGTCCCACCACGAGGATACAGATGTGTCCAAACCAAGGAAAACCCAAATCGAGCACAACACAGACATAACTAAACAGCACAGTGTCGTGCACGTGTTCCAGAGAGTCTAGGACACGACAGACACGAATTAGATCTCGTGTTCGTGCAAGGGGGTGCGCCTAGGGTAGGGCTAAATGCCTAGGACCCTGATTAGTGTCTAGGATGTGTCGTGTCTAAGTAAATTGAGCGTATCAAACGCGATTCAGACTGAACGCACGCGTGTAAGACTAGTGCGCGAGTCCTGGCGTGTCCGACACGATGCCGCTGGACATGAGGCTTGGGGGACAGGTTCACAGACACTGCCCCCTCCTCTTAGTCCAAGCACGGCCCGCCACGTGGCCTGTGCACTGAGCAAGAGGCCACGAGCAGCAGGGGACTGAAATAGTCCAGATCCAGCATGTTCGTGTCCCCCGTGTGGACACGACACGACACGAAACACCCAAGTGTCCACACAAAAATCACAGAGCAACCCTAGATCTACAATCCTATTCAGACAGATTTCTAAAACAACAAAATAAATTCCTTAGGGGCATTTCTACAAACACTTAGGTATCCTATTGGATACGTGTCCGATACGAACACGAAATGGGTCCACCAAGACACGAAACTAATTCCTACAGTTAGGGGACTCCTAGGGCTGTCCAAATATACAAGAAAACTAGAATTTCATGGAGAGAATGAGAAGTTACCTATTGGTGTCAAAATACAAGAAAAGCCTCAAATGGGGGAGGGTTTCTCTTGCTAGCAAACTTCTCCAAATTGCTCCAAAGCTGAGGTTGAAAACCACAAACAACAAGAAAATGAAAATTAGGATCTAATGCAATTAATTGGAGGGAAAAAGGAGATAAAATGGAATTACTATGGATTTTTGAAGATGGAGGCTGACCTCTTCCAAAACTTGAGAAATTCTAAGGAGGCTAGCCCTAATGGAGGAGATTATTTATAGGGAGGGATTCCCAATGAGGGTTATGTGGCTAGCCAAGACTTGTTAGGGTTAGGGTTTGGCTAGGGGTGTGGGCCTATGGGCTTTTAAGGCTAAGTTATTGATTAAGGTGCAACCACAAGTCATGGCTTATGACTTAAATCCTAACTTGAGTCGAATAACCAAACCATAGGTCAACTCTAGTCTAACTAGGGTTACATGACATAACCAAGTCCAAACACAACTAGGGTTAGCTTCTAGGTTAGCCTACCAAGGTCATTGCTAGTCAAAGTCAACCTAGTCAACCCTTATTCAAACAATTCCAAAATAAATTCTAAAAATTCCCATAAATTCAAATAAATTATAATAAATCCAAATAACCCTAAAAATGTCAAAATACCCTAATTACATGGCTAGGCTCTAGGGTAGGCAGTCTCTACTGTTCACTAGCAAAACACCAAAAATCACAAGTCATGATTTTAAATAGTTTTAAATAATTAAAAATCACTAAAAATCATAATATGAAATAAATATCATTAAATAATAATTATAATTACAAAATTTCAAAATTACCCTCTTCTGGAAAACTGGGTGTTATAATTTATATAGCTTGTATATTATGTATCATGTTACATCCCTCTGAGGACCTGGTTATCTCTCCAGTATAGACGATTGACAGTATCCTGAGGAGTACGGATCCGGACTATTATGTATAGTCATGTGGTAGTGGATTTGTCTCCACTTGGGAAAATGTTTTATTTTATATTTTAGTTGATAAATTTGATTATTTCTTTTATTGATGTCGTGGATGACATATAGATACCGTATGTGACCATGATATATTTTTATGAGCTGAAGCTTATATATTATAGTTTATATATGTATGTATATGGGTTCCATACATTGGAGTATCCTTTGTATACATAAAGTCGACATGCTTACGTATTCCTAATCCTACATATATTGGGACTGGGGCATAACACTAAGATTGATCTCAGGTTAGGGTACAATCAAGTGAAGGTTAGGAAGCCCAAAGACAACATTCAATACCAGATATGGGCAGTATGAGTTCTTAAAGATGCCTTTCGGACTCACCCACACTCATACAGTATTTACGAACCTTAACAAGGTCTTCTAGCAGTATTTAGAGAAGTTAGTTGTGGTCTTCATTGATGACATTATGATGTATTGGTTGACTCTAAAAGAGCATGAAGAACACCTGAGGATAGTACTAGCACTACCAAAATCTATCAAATTAGCGACGTCAGAAGAAAACGTCGCCAAATAATAGGAATTTAGTGACGTCCTATGAAAACGTCATAAAACGTCGTTAATAGGCGACGTTCTGCGACATTCAACGACTATAAATAAAAATACGAAAAGTAATGTCACTCGAAATCGATGAATGTCGCTAAAATTTTGATGTCAGACACCGCTCGGTAAACGCTGGCCCAGATACGATCAGGACATGCACACAGAGGACACACACACACAAAGGAAACACACATGAAGAAAGCGGTGTTGCTTCCTTCACGAAAATGGCCAGGGCTGTAGAAGCATGAAAAGCATAATGTCAACAACTACAGCCAAACCCAAAAGTTGATACACATCTCAGAAAAGGCAAACACAAAGAGCACAGATACAAAATACGCAATACATGAATCAGAGTCTTACTAAAAAGTCATGATCACAAAAATCTATTACCGATACTTCATGATTATATATAAAGCTATCTACTCAGCGTACAAAAGCGCAACATTATCTGCTCAATATACAAAAGTACAACGTTGGCTACTGAACCAAAAGTGCAGTACTGAAAGCGCAGAGCAAATCAGTTCCTCGTTAGAGTAAATTGCTACTCCGTCTCAGCTCAGGCATATCATGCCGCTTTATGGATCTTTCAGCATATATAACGAGGGTTGGGTACATCAACTCCAAACCCAGTGTTCGTTATTTTGGTACTCAGCGTTGTCTCGGACCAAAGCTCAGTTAGCATGATCCATACGGAGGGACAACTCCTTTTATAGACATCAAGGTTATTCTCAAAAGTTCTTTCATCGAAATTGAGACTTCGTGAACAAAGAGTTCTACAATCCTAGCCTCTAACTGGCATGAGTTTTGCCAAGCTCACTAAGGAAAAGACTCATCATGATACAACAGTCTTTGACAGGAAGCAAGAGTTGTGCCATAAAAATTGCCTTAATTTTTAGGCTGTATGTCGTCAAACCCACACGCTAAGTGGCAATCGATAAAAATGCTCCGAGTTAATTGGATGAACCTCGTATTCATCGCAATGAATCTCATTTTTTGACTAAGTCTTTAGTCATCGAGCCCCACGAAGTGGCAGCAATTAATGAGACGCTGACTCAAAAGATCTCCAAAAGCGCAGTGCCTCAGAACCCCAAAAAGTGCAGCGATTCATCGCTACAAAAGCGCAGTGGTTCAGCACGCCAAAAGTGCAGCATCTTGGAAGACCCAAAAAGTTCAGCACCTAGAATATATTACTTATTTTAGACTATCACATCAGCATTTTTGGCATGCTGACACAAGTGTCAGAAGATAGCTATCGATTGACAGCTATCAAAGAAGCAGATGACAAGTAGCAGTTGTCTGATGACAGTCTAAAAGCATGAATTCCAAACACAACTCCAAAAAGTGCATTCTCTATGACATTAGAAGTGCAGCCTCTATGATGTCGCAGAAGTGCAGCCTCAATGATGTCTCAAAGTGCAGCATCAAATGATGTTCAAGAGCGCAGCATCTACGACGTGTAGCTCTCTTACAGTGTGGCACTTTTAAAATATGCCACGTGGCCAGCAAGGCAGCTGTATTCCTTTAGATACAATCAAATCCATTATGTTTAAACAGAACGAGATCCTTAAGCAGTATGCACGGGACAAGAGAATCTAACAACTGCCATGTATCAGCTTATCAGCAGCCCCAAAAGTGCAGTTACAACAAAGTCTCTAGTATTCTCGTACGTGCAGCGCTCCTACGCGCCAAACACCCCTGCGTACATCGTATATGTGCCCGTCTATAAATAGAAGAAGTCCTCCTTCATTCAGGATCTTCGACTACTTCTTGATTGACAAACCACGATCACCCACTCACAGGCATTCAAAGAGTCAGAGCAAGTTCTTCTCGTTGTCAGATCGTCAACGGAGTAAAGGAAACACTAAAGTATTCGATCTCCATCGTCATACTTTTCCAGAATCAAACTTGTACTTAGATATCATGTTTAGGATTTCTTTTGTACTTCTTTGTTTGTAATACAAAAATTCTTCAACTTTTTGTTCATGGCAAACAAGGACTGCCGGGGAAAGTTTGACAGATCCTTTTTGGCTGCCGGGGATAGTTTGGTGCTATTGCCTTCGCGACGGCGGACGAGACACATACCGAACACAAATTTTTTAGGAATTATTTGAAATATAATTCTATATATTCTTTATTTACTACGGACACACACACACACGCACATGGATAGACACACACATGGATCTAGATTATCAAATTATATTCTCTATTTGATTGTCATTATGATATATAGTAGTTTGATAGAATTTTCTTTATGAATTTAGTAACTTATGGTGTTGAGTATCATATAATTGGCATGGTAGTATAGAATTGAGTATTGGTATCACTGAGAGTTAGTTTATATGTGTCAAATTGGATGTGTGTTGATTGAAGAGTGTTAATACCTATGTGAAGAAAGAAATGTGTCTTAGGTGTATTTTAAATTGAAAGCGTCTAAGTTTTGTGTCTTTTAATTTGAAAAGTTTTTAAGCGTACTTTAAATTGGCACTCGATCAAGATACAAGAGAGTATCAACGTGTATTTGAAACTGTATCTGTAACGCCCCAGTCCCAAAATACGTAGGACTAGGAACGTAGACATGCCAGCTGTATTCATACGAAGTATACTCCAATATATGGAAATTCTCGTATAAATACATAAGCTGTAAATGCAGTAGAACCATACTAATCTCATCCACAAAAATATATGAATAAATGATATCATATAATCAACCATGAAATTTTCACTTGATACATGTAGTTGGGCGGAGACAAATCCACTACCAACGATGAAAAGAAATACATAATAAAAGAAAGATTTTAGCGAGCGAAGCGAAGACGATCCAAGTGCAATCATCCTCGTAGAGAAGCAATGATCACGGCGAGAGCTAGAACACCTGCGACAAATAATAGCACACACCTGGCAAGACAAACAGGTCCTCAGAGGGACGTAACAAGACACATAATATCATGCCGTAAACTGAATAAAGTTAGCTCAACAGAAAAATATATATGACTACACAAATAAAGGTCCTTAACCATTCTAGGTGTTAATGTATTTTGAAGACAACGTTCCACACAAGGGCTCTCGAAGCTAGAAACACGGCGCGTTAGCGTTTCAACCAAGTCACTAGTGGCGTCTAGAGAAAAGTAAATACACGGCCCATTAGCACTCGAACAAAAACTAAGGGGCGTCAAGAGGAAAATAAATGCACGGCCACTAGCTTCTTGAGTGAGTCACTAACGGCAGCTAGAGGAAAGTAAATGCATGGCACATTTGTGTTTCAACCGAGGCACTAGTGGCATCTAGAGAAAAGTAAATAAATGCACGTCCACTAGTCTCTTGACTGAGTCACAAATGGCAGCTAGAGGAAAGTAAAGGTGTGAACGCCCCTGCGTCTAATAACTGTCTCCACCCTCCCCATGCACTACTCGTGCTGAATCCACATCACGATATTCCTAATAACTGCTAAGTCGCTAAGTCTTCTAGTTAACCATAACTATTTAGCAGTTATTGCCTATCGCACGGCATGTGCGCACCGATGGCTAGTCGATACGTACGTCCGAGATCTATATGAGACTCGTGACTCGTGATACACAAGTGTCAGGCCAATGAATGCGACACAAAAAAAGGTGGTCCCTTAACTCTAAGCCATATGCAACTAAACTATAATAATTTTCAAGTACAATTTATATTTTCTAGAATAAGTAAAAACATGCATAATATTGAGCAAGAAATTAAACAGTGTAGGCAAGGTGTCTTGCCTGGTGGTGTTGCCTGGAGTGGTGCAATGATTCAACAAGTACAGATTTGTCCCATAGTCAGGGCCGATGAGTAAGAGTCCGAATTCACGAAAAATAGAAATATAATTAGTCATGATCAAGATAGGTAGATAGTGAGAATTTGAGAAGAAAAATATTTATACCATTTTAAAACTAGATATATGTTTTACTTCAGAAGATATTTATATCTTATTTATAACGAAAAACTATATCTTATTGATCAAAATATTTGTGGATAATTATTCCCTTAAAAATCATTTTAGATAAATAATCGAAACTCTAAAAATAAATTTTTGAAATTAGATGAAAAATACTACACTTTATAAATGCAATATAATAAATAATACTTGACAATATTAATAACTTATTTAAACCAAAACTATAATTTTGTCAACACATGTATATCTAGAGGAACATATTATTACTAAGATAACTATTGTAAAAATAAATTTTTGGTCCGAAGCCATCTTTCTATAAAATAACTGAATATTAGAGAAGACCATATTTCAATGGTCGAAAATATTTTTGTTAAATACTCGATTACTTACTGAGAATATTATTAAATTAAAACTATAAGTAATAGGCCCCAAATTTTACCAAATTATTTATATGTATAATGACCTACATTATAATCAGGCTAATTAAAATACCCGTAATAATAATAATGATAATAATTTTAGTAATAACAACAATAATAATAATAATCAACATTAATAATCTAATAATAATACTAATAATGAATAATAATAATAATAATGATAATAAAAACACTAATAATGAGTATACCTATTAATCCACTAAAAACCCTCATTAGTAGATTACTCTCTCATTTCCCCCAAATAACAGTAAGAGAGAGAGAGAGAGTGATGGGAAAGGAAAAAAAAATTTGTACAGAATGAAAGGAGAGGAGTGGAGAAAGGGGCGAGCGGGGTTACCAGCTACTCCGGCGGGTGGCCGGCGGAGATGCGGCGAGAGGACGGGGCGTCTGGGTGTGGAGGACTTCACCAGAGGTGGTCTCGGCGCCTGTGGTGGCGCGGCGGCGGATGCCCGCGGCGATGGCGGCGGATCCGGGCTCGTGGTCGGTTCTGGAAGCTCCGGCGCGGCGTTCCAGAGTCGGCGGAACTTCTGCGGCGCGGAGGCCCAAGGTCGGTGGAGCAACTGTGGCGCGGCCGTCGGAGGGGAACGGCACGGCCGCGGGGGCTGCGGTTCGGAGGCGGAGGGCGCGAGGCTTCAACGGCGCGGAGGAGTGGTTGACGGAGGGGACGGTAGGCGGAGCACGGGGGTCGGCTCTTGTCGTCGGGCGGGTCTGACGGGAGAAGCGCGGAGCGGTCGGACAGGCGGTGGGTTCCCGGGGACACGGCGGCCAGGTGGCTGGGCGCGCCGGAGGTGCTCGTCGGCACACGGTGGCGCACACGACGGGTCGCAGCGATGCACGCGGGGCGAAGCATGGCGAGGCATCACCGGCGGTCGGCATGGCGGCTTCACCGGGGTAAGTTTAGGGTTAGGGTTCTATTCTCCTTCTACTTTGGGTGTGGTTGTGTTACTTGGCCGGGGAGACGGGGTGGCTGTGGCCGGGGCAGCGGTGGACGAGGAGGATGTGGATGTTGGGGACGACTACGTGGTGGTGATGGCAGTGGTCGGATTGATGGTGATTGGGGTGATGACTTGGGCGGCCAGGGGGTTCTGGTGGTGCCGTCGGGGCCTGTCGTCGGGTTGGCCGGTGGTCGAGAGGATGACGGGGAGTCGGAGAGTAGGGGTGATGGTTTGGTGCTGGTCGCAGTTGGTGGTGGTGGCGATGGTGTGTTGATGAAGGGGTCGGTGGCTGTCCAGGAGGAGGGGCATGGTCGGGTGGTCCGGTGAGGTGGAGGGGTGTTAGGAAAGGGGTAGTCACGGTGGTTGCACTGGAGGATTGGCCGGGGTGGCTGGCTGGAGACGAGGAATCGGGGTCGGGTGACCGTTAGGGAGGAGGAACGGGTGGCCAGGAGATCGACCTAGGGCTGGACGCAGGTGACGTGAGTGGGGATGCGGCTTAGACTAGGGATTAGATTTAAGGATTTATTAGTGTCAGGGTGTGTCCGACACGGAGAAGGAGAATGTAGATGTAAACTATGGAATAAAATTATGGATGGTGGAACACGGACACGATGCACGCACGTTGGAGGATTATTTGTGGAAGATGAATTGTTGTGGATCAAAAATGAATTGGAGGAGTACCTGCCTATTTATAGGATGTGGGAATTCCTAATAAGATAAGGATTAGGTTTGGTTTAAAACCCAAGTAGATAATTTACTATTTAATTTAAAATTATTTAAATCCAAATCAAAATATAAATCCCATTTCCAAACGCAAATCAAATTTGAATCTAATTAAATTCTTTGTTTAAAATCAATGGAATAATTCAAATTAACTATTTAAATAAATCCAAAAATCAATCAAGATTTAAATGGCCACAACAACTTTTAAATATATTTTTCAAAATACCAATAATAATAATTTCGAAAATAATAAATATTTTTAAATATCTTTTTGAATAATAAAATATTAATATTAATAAATCTCGTAAATTATATTTTTATTTAAAATAGACTAATAAATTATTACAAAATATATATGTAGGTACAAAATGATGTTCTCATAATTATGCTTTTCTAGCATACAATAAAAATATTATTTATTATTAATAATTCTGAGAAATGAAGACTTTATAAATAAAATAACAATCTTGAAAAATTTTGGAACGATCACAAAATAATTATTATGTATATTATTTTGAAACTTTAAAAATAGAAAAATAATATTTTCAAAAATATGTACGCTCGCACATAATCGCACTCGTCGAACAATTTCGAAAAATAAAATTTCGTGCGTGACGTAAAATACGGCTACGCGACGTACAATACAAAAATTTTAAATCAGTACCAAATAAATAATAATAATAAAAATAGTAGAAAATTTAGGGGTTTTACATCCTACCCAACTTAAAAGAATTTCGTCCTCGAAATTAAGAATTAATAGGTGGGTGAGAGGACACAAGGGGGTATCAATGGGGATCTAACGATAACAATGTTTTTACCAAATCATGTCGTAAGAAATCGTGATCTAGATCGTAGAAATACGGTATGGTCACGGGTAATGGATGAGGGTCACGAGTAAGAGAACGAAATAGATTCGCTTTAATTAAGCGATTAGAGGGTCTTGATAGGGCCGAGTAGTTCGGGATGAAGATATAGCAATATCGAGTGAGAATGACCATAGTCGATGGGAAGGTTAGAGGAAGTTTAGTATAACGCCTTCGTCCTCCTAAAATAGGTGAAGACGAAAGCATTATAGAGTTCGAAGGAGGCGTTATCGAATACGAATACGTGATTCAAAAACGATCGAATAATTTCAAAGGAATTGTCAAGGCAGTCGTGGATGGGATTGTAAGGGCCAAGTTTAATTATGTCCCCATCCACGTAGAGTAATAGACAAAAGCGAACCAAAGTGCACTTGGTTGATCAGACCATTATGTACCGGTTCTGATTAGACAATATGCTAGTGAGCGCTCAATAGCATATGTCATGAACAAACTCGATAAAGAATAAGCTTGCAAAAACTAGGTTGCATTAACATCATTAGTCAAAACGGTAAATACATAGGTACGAGAGATTAAGATTTAAAGAAGGTAGAATGATTCTAAGTCATACAGTCGTCCTATAGTCTTGTTGTCCAAGTCCTTGGTTGGCTAGACAGGTTAGGTCCTTTAGATTCTTGGATCTAAATAAGCTTGCTAATATAGGTCACTAGGTCAAAGGGGTTGCTAGTTCATAAGGTATTCTACCCAACTTAAAGAATTAAACTAATGGTGTTTTGGGACAACTAACTAGTAGGGTCAATCTCTAGCAAGCACGAAGGGAAGATAAGAATAGGGATGGAAGGAAGCAAGCAAGATGCAATTGATGAGTCAAACGGTAGATAAAATCAAGGGAAGAGGTCAAGTATGTGGATGAGATCCTAGACTTCTAATCCTATACGCAGGCTTGCTTGGTACGGTAAAGTAACCAAACAATTTATCTTGACCTGCATGGGCCACCACAAAAACATGTAACGCCCCAGTCCCAAAATACGTAGGACTAGGAACGTAGACATGCCAGCTGTATTCATACGAAGTATACTCCAATATATGAAAATTCTCGTATAAATACATAAGCTGTAAATGCAGTAGAACCATACTAATCTCATCCACAAAAATATATGAATAAATGATATCATATAATCAACCATAAAATTTTCACTTGATACATGTAGTTGGGCGGAGACAAATCCACTACCAACGATGAAAAGAAATACATAACAAAAGAAAGATTTTAGCGAGCGAAGCGAAGACGATCCAAGTGCAATCATCCTCGTAGAGAAGCAATGATCACGGCGAGAGCTAGAACACCTGCGACAAATAATAGCACACACCTGGCAAGACAACCAGGTCCTCTGAGGGACGTAACAAGACACATAATATCATGCCGTAAACTGAATAAAGTTAGCTCAACAGAAAAATATATATGACTACACAAATAAAGGTCCTTAACCATTCTAGGTGTTAATGCATTTTGAAGACAACGTTCCACACAAGGGCTCTCGAAGCTAGAAACACGGCGCGTTAGCGTTTCAACCAAGTCACTAGTGGCGTCTAGAGAAAAGTAAATACACGGCCCATTAGCACTCGAACGAGAACTAAGGGGCGTCTAGAGGAAAATAAATGCACGGCCACTAGCTTCTCGAGTGAGTCACTAACGGCAGCTAGAGGAAAGTAAATGCACGGCACATTTGTGTTTCAACCGAGGCACTAGTGGCATCTAGAGAAAAGTAAATAAATGCACGTCCACTAGTCTCTCGACTGAGTCACAAATGGCAGCTAGAGGAAAGTAAAGGTGTGAAAGCCCCTGCGCCTAATAACTGTCTTCACCCTCCCCATGCACTACTCGTGCTGAATCCACATCACGATATTCCTAATAACTGCTAAGTCGCTAAGTCTTCTAGTTAACCATAACTATTTAGCAGTTATTGCCTATCGCACGGCATGTGCGCACCGATGGCCAGTCGATACATACGTCCGAGATCTATATGAGACTCGTGACTCGTGATACACAAGTGTCGGGCCAATGAATGCGACACAAACAAAGGTGGTCCCTTAACTCTAAGCCATATGCAACTAAACTATAATAATTTGCAAGTACAATTTATATTTTCTAGAATAAGTAAAAACATGCATAATATTGAGCAAGAAATTAAACAGTGTAGGCAAGGTGTCTTGCCTGGTGGTGTTGTCTGGAGTGGTACAATGATTCAACAAGTACAGATTTGTCCCATAGTCACGGCCGATGAGTAAGAGTCCGAATTCACGAGAAATAGAAATATAATTAGTCATGATCAAGATAGGTAGATAGTGAGAATTTGAGAAGAAAAATATTTATACCATTTTAAAACTAGATATATGTTTTACTTCAGAAGATATTTATATCTTATTTATAACGAAAAACTATATCTTATTGATCAAAATATTTGTGGATAATTATTCCCTTAAAAATCATTTTAGATAAATAATCGAAACTCTAAAAATAAATTTTTGAAATTAGATGAAAAATACTACACTTTATAAATGCAATATAATAAATAATACTTGACAATATTAATAACTTATTTAAACCAAAACTATAATTTTGTCAACACATGTATATCTAGAGGAACATATTATTACTAAGATAACTATTGTAAAAATAAATTTTTGGTCCGAAGCCATCTTTCTATAAAATAACTGAATATTAGAGAAGACCATATTTCAATGGTCGAAAATATTTTTGTTAAATACTCGATTACTTACTGAGAATATTATTAAATTAAAACTATAAGTAATAGGCCCCAAATTTTACCAAATTATTTATATGTATAATGACCTACATTATAATCAGGCTAATTAAAATACCCGTAATAATAATAATGATAATAATTTTAGTAATAACAACAATAATAATAATAATCAACATTAATAATCTAATAATAATACTAATAATGAATAATAATAATAATAATGATAATAAAAACACTAATAATGAGTATACCTATTAATCCACTAAAAACCCTCATTAGTAGATTACTCTCTCCTTTCCCCCAAATAACAGTAAGAGAGAGAGAGAGAGTGATGGGAAAGGAAAAAAAAAATTTGTACAGAATGAAAGAAGAGGAGTGGAGAAAGGGGCGAGCGGGGTTACCAGCTACTCCGGCGGGTGGCCGGCGGAGATGCAGCGAGAGGACGGGGCGTCTGGGTGTGGAGGACTTCACCAGAGGTGGTCTCGGCGCCTGTGGTGGCGCGGCGGCGGATGCCCGCGGCGATGGCGGCGGATCCGGGCTCGTGGTCGGTTCTGGAAGCTCCGGCGCGGCGTTCCAGAGTCGGCGGAGCTTCTACGGCGCGGAGGCCCAAGGTCGGTGGAGCCACTGTGGCGCGGCCGTCGGAGGGGAACGGCGCGGCCGCGGGGGCTGCGGTTCGGAGGCGGAGGGCGCGAGGCTTCAACGGCGCGGAGGAGTGGTTGACGGAGGGGACGGTAGGCGGAGCACGGGGGTCGGCTCTTGTCGTCGGGCGGGTCTGACGGGAGAAGCACGGAGCGGTCGGACGGGCGGTAGGTTCCCGGGGACACGGCGGCCAGGTGGCTGGGCGCGTCGGAGGTGCTCGTCGGCACACGGTGGCGCACACGACGGGTCGCAGCGATGCACGCGGGGCGGAGCATGGCGAGGCATCACCGGCGGTCGGTATGGCGGCTTCACCGGGGTAAGTTTAGGGTTAGGGTTCTCTTCTCCTTCTACTTTGGGTGTGGTTGTGTTACTTGGCCGGGGAGACGGGGTGGCTGTGGCCGGGGCAGCGGTGGACGAGGAGGATGTGGATGTTGGTGACGACTACGTGGTGGTGATGGCAGTGGTCGGATTGATGGTGATTGGGGTGATGACTTGGGCGGCCAGGGGGTTCTGGTGGTGCCGTCGGGGCCTGTCGTCGGGTTGGCCGGTGGTCGAGAGGATGACGGGGAGTCGGAGAGTAGGGGTGATGGTTTGGTGCTGGTCGCAGTTGGTGGTGGTGGCGATGGTGTGTTGATGAAGGGGTCGGTGGCTGTCCAGGAGGAGGGGCATGGTCGGGTGGTCCGGTGAGGTGGAGGGGTGTTAGGAGAGGGGTAGTCACGGTGGTTGCACGGGAGGACTGGCCGGGGTGGCTGGCTGGAGACGAGGAATCGGGGTCGGGTGACCGTTAGGGAGGAGGAACGGGTGGCCAGGAGATCGACCTAGGGCTGGACGCAGGTGACGTGAGTGGGGATGCGGCTTAGACTAGGGATTAGATTTAAGGATTTATTAGTGTCGGGGTGTGTCCGACACGGGGAAGGAGAATGTAGATGTAAACTATGGAATAAAATTATGGATGGTGGAACACGGACACGATGCACGCACGTTGGAGGATTATTTGTGGAAGATGAATTGTTGTGGATCAAAAATGAATTGGAGGAGTACCTGCCTATTTATAGGATGTGGGAATTCCCAATAAGATAAGGATTAGGTTTGGTTTAAAACCCAAGTAGATAATTTACTATTTAATTTAAAATTATTTAAATCCAAATCAAAATATAAATCCCATTTCCAAACGCAAATCAAGTTTGAATCTAATTAAATTCTTTGTTTAAAATCAATGGAATAATTCAAATTAACTATTTAAATAAATCCAAAAATCAATCAAGATTTAAATGGCCACAACAACTTTGAAATATATTTTTCAAAATACCAATAATAATAATTTCAAAAATAATAAATATTTTTAAATATCTTTTTGAATAATAAAATATTAATATTAATAAATCTCGTAAATTATATTTTTATTTAAAATAGACTAATAAATAATTACGAAATATATATGTAGGTACAAAATGATGTTCTCATAATTATGCTTTTCTAGCATACAATAAAAATATTATTTATTATTAATAATTATGAGAAATGAAGACTTTATAAATAAAATAACAATCTTGAAAAATTTTGGAACGATCACAAAATAATTATTATGTATATTATTTTGAAACTTTAAAAATAGAAAAATAATATTTTCAAAAATATGTACGCTCGCACATAATCGCACTCGTCGAGCAATTTCGAAAAATAAAATTTCGTGCGTGACGTAAAATACGGCTAAGCGACGTACAATACAAAAATTTTAAATCAGTACCAAATAAATAATAATAATAAAAATAGTAGAAAATTTAGGGGTTTTACAGTATCCTAATGTCGAGTATCGTTAGTGTCATCGGTATTTGAAACTGTATCCTAGTGCTCAAAATACAAGAAAGTAATTGTGTACCATGGTACATGACATCCATGTGATACACAAATACCTAGAGTTAAGGTGATATGTAGGTAATTGCTAGCTAGGTGTCACTAAGAGTATAGTTGAAGGTTAGTTCTGGGAAGGAGTTAGTAACTTAGATACCTAGGTAACGTCATTGAGTAGTGTGTATCATAATGTCAAGTTATATTTTAGTACACCCATATGTGAGGATTGTAACGCCCAGTCCCAAAATACGTCAGACCAGGAATATGATACATGCCAGCAGCACATCACCAATGGGCCAAACCTCACAACAAGCCTATTAACGAAATGCTTAAGCGTTAAAACATAATAGCAAACCCATAATAACAACACAAGTCACAAATCACAGGGTGTAGTTGTAAATCTCACCCATGCAGAATAATCAATACACAAGATATCCAAGTCCAAAAATAATAACAATGTCAACTATCCAATAGTAAAGATAAGTAATAATGTATGGAGAAAATAACTTGTCACCATAGCAAGAAGAAGTAAAATAAGATATCAACTACAAGTTTGCTAAACAAGAAGGAAATAAAGTGGCACTGTCTAAAATAGAGAATAATATGTCTCAAGGGAAATCCTCTGGCACTATCTCGTCCTCCTGCGAAGGTACGTCTCCAGTCTCGACTCAACTATATACCTCCTTTCTATCTAAGCCTAGGGAACAACTAGGTCCTCAGGGGACATAACAAGATACATAATATACAAGCCTATTATAACAATATATTACATACAAGAAAAGACAGGAAATAGTAGAAGAAAATATTACAAGAATAAAGAATAAAGGTAAGTGGCATGCTGTCGATAATAGTGCTATCAGACGTGACTACAAGTAAATCGGAGTAACCACAACTCGATGGAAGCTAACAGTCCTATAGTTGGTTGGTCGATGGGGACTGTAGAAGCATGAAAAATACAACATCCACAGGCGCAGGCAGGTACTATTATTACCCCCAGCTTTACACAGGCATAGGCGATCAGACGCACAGACCAGCCAAAGACAGAGACATTCTCAGAATGAATTTTAGAAAATACTCTTTTTATTAATCATGGCTACAGGGGTCTATCACAGACTTATTGCAGTTACATAAGAGAGAAACTTCTTGAATTCTAATTACAGGGATTATTACAAAGTCTTTGCTACATAAGTGAGAATAGAAAATCCTATAGATCCACGAGAAGGTTTGTTTTCACCAGGCAGCCTCCTCAGTGTAATCATCATGGATAAAAAGACCAGAGGAGATGTATACAGTCTCCATCAAAAGTATCCTCTCTGCTGACTCATAACATCGTTAGAGCAAATCATCTTACCATCGAGAGAATCTAGGGCTCCAATATATACAGAAGCAGTGAAAGACCTAGACGACAGCACGACGAGGCCCACAGACTTCAATGGGTGGAGCAGAGTACGGTCGATTGCTCATCGGGTGAGCAACCAATCCTAAGCCTTTAGTCAGGACCTCCAAGACCTCCAAGACGTCGCCCAGAGTTAAGCTCCTTATGGAAGATACTTGGATACTTCTCAAGAGCAGTGACGGCTCTTTCTACAAAGAGTTCTTCTACAAGAACAGGGCTGCTTTGAACGAAGGAATCCTCATCCAACAGCCGACTTGTGCAAGGCCAGCAATCGTCTAAAGCTATGTTTGGATCAAACATGGTGGTGAAGAGTGCCAGGAAGAAGAGGTGACTCTTCAAATGAACTCCCCCTTTATATAGGGCGGGAGTGGTCCAAAATGCAGGCCACATGGTCGACGGTCAACATTCCCATATTAATGGGATGAACCTAGGACTCAACACGATGAACCTCATTAAATAAATTTTATTCGACTAAGTACTAGACAATCCTAGGACCCCTTGAAATTCCTCAAATAACAGTGGCAATTAAGAGGGAGTCGGTCATTAATGAGCGGTCATTAATTTCTCTTTAAAAGAAGACTTTAAAGCCAATGCCTTCAATCTAGAGGCGCAACTACATTCCTGCGCCAACCTTAGGCACAGACTGGTGATGTTTTTACACCACCTCAACTCTAATAGCGCAGCACTCTGCTCCGACCTGGCCCGTTCAACGGCCCTTTTTCTCATCAAAGACTTGGGAGGCACCGTTTGCCTCCAGCACAAGTTCGACTGCTACTCTAAAGCACAGTAAAATGGTTTATCTGAAGGCTCACCCTACTCGTCGCCTTAAAGCACAGTGACTTTACCAGAAAGATAGCCTACTCGTTGCCCTAAAAGCACAGAGGCCCCGTTGTCTTCGAAACATAGTCCACTTATCGCCCTGAAGCACATAGGTTCCATCTGCTCTAGAAGCACAGTTTACTCATCGCCCCAGAAGCACAGCCAGCCTTGTCTAAGCACAGATGGCATGATCCCACCCAATCGGTTTGCTTAAGCCGTCTCTCTCAAAGATAGGATTGGGATTGATCAAGTTGATAAATACAGATTAATTTAAATCTTGGACGAAGATTACATAGAATCCAAATCTGAGATAAAAGCCCAAGATTTGCTCGGCTACATCCGAACAAGCAAATCGACATGCTCCACGTGTCACCTCCTTCGGTTATTTTGATAACCACCAGAGATCTCGTGAGGGGAATCTCAGCACCTGCCACGTGTTAGAGCCATAGAAGCCTGCACCGTGCAAGGACGACAGATTCCTTCATATCTCAAAATTCTAATGTACATTGCATATATGCCCCTCTCTCCTATAAATAGGAGAGGTTTCCCCTAACAACAGGATCAACAAGGAGAAAAAGATCCACAGAATTATCAAAATCTTCAACTTCGACGTCCTCCTTATCGACAACCCTAGAGTTCCATCAAAGGCACCAAAAAGTAAGAGTAAGTCTCATATTATTATTGGATAGCCAACAGAGTAAAGGAGCCGCTGCAGTGCTCGATCTTCACCGTCATACTTTTCTAGAAACTTTTGTACTTAGATTTCTTTCGTATAAGAATCAATTGTACTCTTTTCTACGTTCATAATACAAAAAGTTCGTTCAACCTTTTGTCATATCGAACAAGTTGGCGACTCTGCTGGGGACTACCTTCTCCTCCAAAGAAAAGGTGGTGACACAATCCGATGATGCCTTGCTGGGATCCTCTCAGAAGATGTTGGTATTACACTTTGAACAACAATCTTTTGAAGATCTCCTTTCTAAAGAGAAGTCGAGCCCTTCGAAGCGGCTCGTAAAACCTAAGAAGACTCGATGGTCCTGGGTTCCTAAGGCGGCTACGACGAGCAGCACGACAGAGGGGACTGCGTCTCAGACCCCCCTCATCGATGAAGCCTCGAAGATCCCTTCGACCACTGATGCCAGGACATCTCCCTCTCATCCCATGCTCGAGAAATGCAGAAAAGATCACGGCTATCCTGTGGCAAGCGTGACAAAGGCACAACACCGAAAGGAGCAGATGACGGCTCGCCCGTTCGTGTTGGATACTGTACCGATGAGAACTTCTGTCTTCGACCGAATAACTGGTCCAACAGGTATAGCCATGTTGGATTTCGAATACTACGCATCATCTAATCATGGTAGGAGAAAATCCAAGGTAGTACTCATCCCATGCGATAAAAGTGTTACGCTTATGGCGGATCTGAGGCCCGCGTTGATAGTAATGCGCGTAGCCGATAGAAAGCTATACAAGACCATCCCAGACTTTCCGAAGCCTCGTCTGATGAAACCCCGTCATCCCTTGAGCACCCACTCGCACTACTCAAGGCCGGGGGTACGTCATCATCGACTCTCTGATCGAGGCATACTCGGATCTCACCCACAAAAATTCAAAGGAAGAATGCCTTCTCCATATCTCTTCGGCTGCACACAGCGCTCCTGTGTACAAGAAGAATATAGAGGCATAAAGACTTTGTCTGCTCCCTACGAGCGTAGGACGAGAGAAAAATCTGAGACGTAGTTGGTGTTTAAATCAAGACCCAACTGTACTCAGATTACAGTCAACTGTTGCTGTTGTCAAGCAGATCCATCACCGCCAAAGAGGAGGTCTGCCTTTCAAAGGCTGCGACCGAAAACTTGTAAAAAAGAAGAAGAGCTCTGCATTGCTTCATGCAATGTTGCTCGGGACTCTCTGTTCCAGTAGAAGCTATCCAAGAAACCCCTTTCCTCGGTTGGCAAGTCCAAATACCGGCCTGGGGATAGCAAGAAGCCTGTGCCCAAGGAAGACATGTTCCAACACACGTGCTCTAAGGATGGATCATCATCGCAAGAAGATGTTCATCGACCGCTACACCTGCTGGAGGTAGCCAGCCTGCTACGGTGTATAACAACCCTTCGTCAATATGACGAAAAGACGTATGATACAGACACTTCTGTGGGACCAAGCAGTCAGAAGATCGGAGGTAGGAACAATATCCCATTTTATTTACACACACATAACATCTGTGCACATGGCGGCTGATGACAATGAAGAATCAAATGTAAGTGTTGATCAGCAGAAACGTATTGAGGCTCTCGAAGGAAGTTTTAATGCATTGAACATATCCATGCAGACTTTAGCCTCTATCGTTCTGGAGATCAAGGACAGATTGGTTCCCACTGCCTCCACTCCTGCGGCTCCGACGGTTCATGATGGATCTAGTACCCTGTCCGTCATAAACCAAGTCGCACAGTCATCGGCTACTCCGTCGACCATCAATCCAGTGGTATCCAACGAAATATAGCAAGCACTCAAGGAGTTATACGCTCGCCACGATGCCAAAGAAAAGCAAGCCACACTCCGAAAGTGGGCATCTGATAGGCTTATCCTACTGAGTAGGATGATGTGGTTTATCCTCCCAAATATAAACCACAGACTATCACCCCTAATGATACTAAGTAGTCGCCCAGACGATACTTGAGGTACTTTGCCTTAGTAATAGGACACCTGCCAAAGGACGCCGCCCTTTTCACTAGCATCTTCATTGGAGCTCTACAAGGGGTGGCCTATGAATGGTTCTGCAGTTTGCCTGACAACTGAATTAAATCCTTTGAAGACCTTAAGAACATGTTCCTGGAACGGTTCTCCGAAGGAGGGTTGGACATGATGATATCTACTCTTGTGGACATCGTTCAGAAAGAAAAAGATCCGGTACGAGCGTACATTGAATGCTTCCGCCAGGCTGCCCTAAGGCTACCTCCAGGTATGCCTGAGCCCATGCTCATGGATTCATACCGCAAGAATATGCTTCATGCCATCAAACTGTGGAACAGTGCTCCCTGTACCAAGTGGATGCCTTCATTACTGAAGCATACAAAGCTTAGAAGAAGGCACAAGATGCACAACTACTATGTCTGGACTTCCCCTCTATTTGAGATAAATGGAAGCGAGTAAGAGACGGTAAAGGCAAGCAAGCTATGGCCGTCAATATTACAAAGGGTCCAGCGCTCGTGAGCTCCAAGCCAACCGAAGAACAGAAGTCGAAGGAAACCTACTCCTTCAATGACGAAGATACTTTTGAGTTAGTCGAGATGCTGACCAAAGGAGGCTGCAGCTTTCACCTCCCAAGCGTCCTGACGAAGTAGGAAAGGTGGATAATCCTAACTACTGCCATTACCACCAATACATCCACCACTCAATACGCGACTACTACGTATTGAAAAGACATATTCAATGTCTTATCGACGCCAAAGTCATCTCCTTCGATTACGAAAAAAAGACTGTAATGGCCAATATGGTCACGATACAGTTTAGAAGCTTCCCGATAGTCATGACTCAAGACGGCGTCGTCCCTATCCTAAAGGCAATAATGGAAGTCGTCAATCTTTCGCCCGCCAGGGACAATGCCCAGGGCCTCATACCCTTCATCGTAAGGTGAACTAATGTGTGTTCATCCAGATCTATCTCCTAACAGGAAGGTCAGGACAAGTTGCATGGTCTCCTCCTCGGTAGAAGATACGAGGGTGACCACTCGTTCGGCTCTCCAACGAGAGGAAAACTAGGCTCCTGAAGAAGAGACGCCCCACCGGCAACCCATTCTACTCCCGATGTAGCACAAGCCGGACCTTCTTAACCTCCTACCGCAGATAAGCAGAAACAGAAGAAGGTCCGCTTCGATAAGCCTCTACGAAAGGACTCGGCATTAGGCCCGATTAAGCCCTACAACTTCGATATACTGGCACAACTGGCCAACACGCCAGCTCGGTTATCACTTTTCGAGCTTCTCCAGCTCTCCAAAGCAACTCGGGATGCCCTCAGCGAGGCACTGCAGAATGAAGAGGCTTACCTCGCACAGGTGAATGAGCCCAAGGAAGACCCTTTGGCATGTCCGCATTGCCATAGCGTTGTCGAGGTGATTCCTAACATCACCTTCGCGCAGCACGATATGTTGCTAAAGAACAATCGGCATAACCGACCCCTGTACTACACAGGATACGTGGGTGCCATCAAGGTCGATCGCATTCACATTGACCCGGACTCATCGCTCAACATCATCCCTCGAAGTCTGCTCCAAGCTCTAGGGATCCCGATGTACCATCTTACGACATTGAACACCACCATCAGCGGCTTCAAGACGAGGAACAGTGAGCCTCTGGGTAAGATCCAATTGAAGTGCCAAATAGGTGATCTCCATACTGAGGTTACCTGTTACGTCATCGATGCGAACATAAACTACAACATGTTGCTTGGGCGGCCATGGATCCATGAGTACGTGATCGTCCCCTCTATTATTCACCAGTACATGAAGTACGTGGCCAGTGACGCGACCATTTAGACGGAGTTTGCTGATATTGACCCGTTCTGAGGTCTCGAAGCATACTGTATGGATGTCGATCTGTATAAACCACTCCCCTGGGATGACGAGTCCAACGATGTAGATGACAAAACAGAAGCTGCAACCATCACGAAAGGACCCATGAGGGTTTGATTGAAAAGGAAGCCACCTAAAACTCCAGCCCCCTGGTCATTAAACTCTGAGGCAAGGCTCGAGCATGGCCACCTCCGTCGACATCAAGCCAGGAGCCCCTGCAAATAAAGATTTCCCGAAAGGCCCCGACACCTGCTTTAAAGTCACAGGATACTCTGGCTATGCCTCCCGCGGTGATCAAGATGAAGCAAAAATCTCTTCCAGCTCCTTCTGTAGCAACTCTTTCCCATGAGGAATTACAAGATGACGTCTACGCCAATACCGAGGCACAGTCTTTAGATGATGTAATCCCTCGGGATAAAATTTTGTATTTTATTAATAGAAAGTTGTCTTCGAATTACTCCTACGCGCATTGGAACACTAAATACTTCTTAGACAATGCTCTATGCACTCTAAAAATGCAAGTGACAACTGCCAACCTTATAAACGACTTGTCCCCTCCAAAGGCTCCTACTTCCTAGTCCGGCCAAGGAACCCAGAGGAGCAACCCATCGTCTTCGGTCGACTGGAACATCCGCAGCGGCCAGCCCCAGTAGAACCGGAAACCGACAATGGTAAGATGCAGCTCTACCGCTATGCTATTCAAGCCAAATATCTCGTCTAGAAGATGGGACACGAACTGAACAGCAACAAAGGACTGAACTATGGCAGAGGTCGGTGGCTTCCCTTATGAGTTCGTACTCCGAAGGGGAATCCTCAGAACTACTACCAATGTACTCGCCAGGGGCTGGGGTATATTACTCCCTCGACCACTTCGAAGAGTTCAGAATTGGAGGCCCCACTATACTCGCATTCTTCCGACTCTTCAACCTGGGATTCCGATACCAGTATAGACCGAGACCTCCAGAATGAACTATCCGTCAACATGGTTTTCACTGACGATCCCGCAGAGAAAGAAGACCAGGCACTCAATTTCTTTGAAGAAAAGCCCTGAGCTTAACACATTGGCTCTCAGTGGAAATAGAATTTCGAACATGAGAGCCTCCCACCAAGGATGAGGTCGTCCAGATCGACTTAGGGGATGAAACTTCCCCTAAACCCATCTTTATCAGCATCACCAACAGGAGCTCTTGCGCCCTCATGAGTGCTCGTAGATCCTGGTAGAAACTTGTTCAACCCTCATACACTAAATCTCAGTAAGTAAAGTCCTCCACGTCCATATTACTTCTGGATTGCTTTCTCACATCCTGCTGTGCATCTACCATGTCCATATCTCCTCAGCGTAGTTGCATCTCCCGTGAAGACTCTGTGTCATCATGACCATATAGAAAATATTTTATGTACATATTACCATTGAAGTGTCCTTCTATAACCGTGTCTACCATGTCCATATTACCTCTGAGTAGTCAACCCCGTTACAATAACCCCAAAGTTGTCATAACTCCCTAGAATACCGCCATGTCTATATTACCTCTGAACTGTTATTCTAGTAGAAGGATGCTTGCCATGTCCTTATTACCTCTGAGTAAAGCACCCTTTCCATGACAATGCTCCATAGTTGTCATTTATAGAACCCTTCACGTCCATATTACCTCTGAGTCATTCTATACCCCTATGGACACACACAAAAAAGAAGAAGAAATGTTGTCTTTTCTTATTGGTGTAAGGCACCATAAATCGAGTATGCCCGAGAGATCCTGCACTGAGGATCCCCGAGTACAAAAGAATTCTGGAGAATGGGACGATATAGATCGAGCGGCAGTTGCTCCTTTACTTCGACACTTCAATTTACAAAAGTAGGAGAAAACTTAAGAAAATTGCTAACTCTCGGCTCACTGGCAAGAAGGGCAGCAATTTAGCTCTTGAAATGCTCTTCGTTCTGCATGTTTTTGAAGATGTATGAGACCCCTATTTATAGTTATTTTTTACTGAAATGGCTATTTTGTGCCCACAGGGGCGCATAAGGTGTAGGCACATGAAGGCGGCATGATCGTGGGTTGATTGTGGGGTTGACGTGGCCGCATGCTTCGGTGCATAATTGCTCATAGAGACTGACGTGGCCGCATGCTTCGATGCACGACAGATCATAGATGTTGATTGAGTCGTAAGGATCTGTTGCCTTTGGTGCATAGTATGGGAGCAAGTTTATGCACCCACACTTGGTTACATGTTTGATCTGCATGAAAACAATATGGGCGTATAGCCCCTCTTCGATCATGTGGGCGCATAGTCTCCCTTTGGTTATGTGGGAGCATAGCCCCCCTTTGGTTATCTGGGCGTATAGTATTCTTCTTTATATGGGGTACATAGTCTCATATTTTTCATGCTTCTACAAGACCACCTTTAAAGTTTTTGAGACTCGAACGAGTGTCGAAATACTTTGAAAGAAGCATGGAAAAAACTATCTTTACTAGCTTCATGGGTGCATGATGGGTACTCTTTGGGTGCATAGATGTTTGTCAGGCTGTCAAAATATGGCTGTTGAGATCTTCCTTGGAAATCTGAAGCAATAGTGTAACAACCAGTTTTCTAAAATGAGAGTAATTTTGAAATTTTGTAATTTTAATCATTTATTGATTTGACATTTAAATCATGATATGATTTTTGGTAATTTTTAAATTATTTTAAAACTATTTAAAATCATGACTTGTAATTTTGAAATTTTGCTAGTGAAACCCTAGAGACTGTTTGACCTAGAGCCTAACCATGTGATTAGGATGTTTTAATATCATTTCTGGCTTAAGGATATTTTGCATTTGACCTCTTTGAATTATTTTGATATTTATTGCGTTGGTGATTATTGATTTTGACCTTTGATAGGTGTTATTTTGTGATGGTTTTATGTCCGTAGCGGACACGTATCAGTTTTTATTTACAAATATTTGATGTGCCTCAAAGAGATTTTTTTATTGCTGATTTTTTTTTGAAAAGTATTTGAATGAGATTGTTTTTTGCATGTGTTTTCTGTGATTGCTTTGTTTTAATTTCGAGGACAAATTTTTTTTAAGGTAGATAGATTTGTCACCCCCAGTTTTCAGAAACAGGGGTATTTTTGTCATTTTACATTTTTGAATATTTTTGAAATTTATTTTATTATTTATGATATTATTTTGGGGTTGAAATTTATTTTATTATTTATGATATTGTTTTGGGGTTATTTGAGTCGGGTTCGAATTTCAACTCAATCCGACTTGAAATGGGGACCCGAGGGGTAGTTTGACTCTAGTGGGACCCACACACTAGTTAGACATGGCCCACATAATATTAATTTTAGTCCACATGATATTAATTCTAGTTAGTAGTTAGACTAATTATTTATGGATAGGTTTAGTTTAATTAGAGACTTAAAACTAGACTAAATTGACCTCAACCTTTAACCCATTCCTAATTTAAATCAAATAGAGTAGTGGAGGGCATTTTGGACATTCAAATAGTGGACACCTCACCCTTTTTGGACAGCCATCTATGGGGGGGATAAGGAGTGAGTCACTCCTTCATTCATTTATTTTCATCCACTTTCTCTCTCTTGTTCTTCTCCAAATTAATTTAGAGATAAACCTCCATTGATTTCATCTCCAAATCAACCCTTTCTTCCTCCAAATCTTCTTTATTTCTCCTCTACTCCATAGTTAGAGGGTGCTAGCCAAGTTGGGAGGATTCGGAGCTCGTTCGTGTCCTTTTAGAATCTCTACGTGTCGGTGTTGTGTCGGAAGGATTTTCCTTTGAATCTCTCTCCCGGAAGGTATAATCTCTCCTCTAATCCATCCCTACATGCATATAGAAATATTTTGAACCCATAGGAATGACCCCCATGGTTGTATCTCCATTTGTGTCCATTTGGAGGTCATAGGTGTGTCTTTTGTGTTGTGGTTGTGTCTATGTGGGAAAACCCCAAATTTGGACATACTGTGTTGTTGTTATGTATGAATAAATTATTACATGTTTAATCTCATATTTTTGTATTGGAGATGTGTTCTATAGTGTCTCATATATATATATTAGTGTAGAGAGTGAGTTCTTGACATATTATGTTATATACTTGTGTTTCTTTTGTCTCAAACTACCTAAATTCGTCATAATATTTATCCACGTTTTTAGTAGCAATAGCAACTTAGAAATGTCATAACTTTTAGCTTAAAACTCCGATTTATCTCACATTTTTTTTAAAAGAAACGTATAGAAGTTAGATTTCCAAATATATACTTTAATAAGCCAAATTCTTTCTGAAACTTTCTGTAAAATTATTTGAGTGTCAGCTGTACGAAAGACGAACGTGTTTCGGTTTTTGCGATGTCGGGAGCTTCCGGACACGAAAATGCGATCCGTTTAAAGTTTCGAAAAGCTAACAAAAAGATCTATAACATACTTTAATCCTAGAATTTAATGAATGCTTAATTTGTATATTATTAATTTTAGGTAGAAGATTACTATACGACATATACATTTTGTGTATCCTTGTATGTACAAATATGTATGTATGCATGTGTATATATATATATATATATATACACATATATATATATATATAAAAATATATATATATATATATATGTGTGTGTGTGTGTGTGTGTGTGTGTGTGTGTGTGTGTGTGTGTGTGTGTGTGTTAAGAGAATGTAATATAACATAGAGTATGCATAAATGATATAATGTATGAAAGTATATAATGTATTCAAATATGTATGTATAGGTGCATGAATGAATGAATGAATGAATGAATGCAATGCATGAAAGAATGGATGAAATGCAAGCATGTGGGTAATGCAAGGTATTGAAACATGTATGCAAGTATCCATATGTAAGTAAGTAACGTAATCAAGTATGAATATATGCTATATATGAATGCCAACATGATAGGAATGTATGATGCCATATTAGCACTTAGCACCATGTTCATATGTTAAAACCTCCTTCTACATGTTGACAGTAACCCCAAGCATGAATACACATAAAACCTACTTATTGTTATGAGTAAGCCCTTTGAAGTATAAATAAACCCTTTTGTTATGATTAACACCCACACACACACATACTAAACCTGTACTTTATATGTTATTTCTTCTATGTGACACAATGAACCCTTGCTAAATGTTATCCTTCTAACATAATACGCTCACACTTGAACACATTGTACTGCTATGTACACATTGTCATATCCACATTCTTGTATCACTCACTCCTTGTCTTTATGCACCTTGCTTGTAATAAAAATATATATGAATATATATGTAATGTGTGTTTGATAACTTGTGTAGCTTTGTGATTTTGTGTGAGTGTTAGTCTAGGCTTGGTTTGGCCTAATGAGACTTGTTAGTCTAGGTTTAGACCTAGTACTGCCTAGTTAACCTAATTTGACTAGTACGGTTGACCAGAGTTGACCAAGAGTTGACTTTGACCTAGAATGACCTAGAATTATGTAGAATGCATAGTAGAGCTTTATTTTACCATTTTGGACTTGTTGTGACTTGTGTTGTTCTAAATAGGAGCCAGACACCTCTCCTCGGATAGTACATTTCCTTTGGACATTCAGATAGCAGGCGAGTACATTCTCTGATCATTTCATATCTTGTTTAGGATTATATATCCTGCTTTAGATTATCTTACTTGATGCAGACACGTTGGTAACACGGATTAGTACTATATGGATCCCTTCATGAGATGTTATCCTTCTCGGGAGCATCAGATACTTTTGTCCAATGTGTTTTACTTACATCACGTATCTTATGCTTCTATTATCATGAATCTTCAAAAATTAGCTAGTGACTCATGTACTCACATGATCACCGAGCATTCACGAATCAATTCATGAATCACCCTATATGTGTTAGTAGTTTAGTCACGAATCTTAACGTAACTTGACTGGATCATTGTGTACTGATTGGGGTACGGGAGAGTATGAATGGTCATGTGAATAAATATCCAAAAGTAGTATTGTCATGAATCACTCTTAGTGTAGTCATGAATCAGTCCTAAGCCATTCACATGTTCGTCTGTACTCTAAATCACTAGCACTGTCTCTCTTTTACATATCATAGATATTTACTTACTGTCGCTCTCTTACATTATGCTGTTCTTCAGTTTCCTATATTTTATTCTCTAGCATGATTATATTTTCTTTCCTGTTATGACTTGTTGAGATGTATTATGCTCGTTCCTGTCTTGACTGGACCTGTTGATAAATTTTATAGATAGCCTGAAGGTTGCCTGCTAGCCTAGAGGAGACACAGTAGAGGTTGTATAGATAGCTAGGGTTTTGCTCATAGTTTATTTTCAGTTGTCTTGAGTTGTATTTATGGATTACTGTATTTGAGCTTTGAGATGTATTTTTGGGTTGTGTATCTTAGACACTTAGACTTCTATCTGCTGTATCCCTTTTGGATTTCATGTTTTATCTATCTTCCATTATGCTCTACCTTAGATGTGATTGAGACTGTATCTGCTATGTCACCCCCATTCGGGAAGTATAAACTGTTTATCTTTATATTGTTAGATGTTGTGACCTAGGACAGCGTTCTACCGCCGACACTGGGACGTAGGCTGGACGTACCCACTTCTCGTGCCCTTACTTTAGGGTACGGGTCGTGACACGTTTTTAGTGGTAGCCCATGCAGGTCAAGTTTGTGTAGTGGTATTCGAACTAGAGTACCACTACAGCCTGCAGTAGAATTAGGATATATTTTTGTTGGTACTCAATCATAGTTAGGATTTCTTGAGAGATTCCTGGGACGACCCTTGAGAATCTTATTTTAACTTCGATTTGAAAAACTCTTCTTCCCTTGATTTGATTTATCTTTACTTTCTATTGTTGAACTTGATTTTGGTGATGATTGTGGAGTTTTGAATCTTGATGTTAGCTGTTGCATCCGAGTTTATATTTACATGATTTGATGGATTATTGTTCAGTTTTGAATCTTGATGTTCGTTGATAAATTTGATTTTTGGGTATCCATTGTTGATTTAATTTAATTTTTGTCAAGATGAAATCATATGGGCTAGGTCATCTAAGTTATGGAATCTAGTCTTCTACAGTCACATTAGCCAGCATGGTGAGGATATATAGTCTAATTTTGGATATATTTCTCGGGTGTGGGAATTTAAGGTTTTCGCACCAAGCTAGCGGCATCGCAAAAATTTTAAATACCATAATTTTAGAGGTATGTGCCTAAGTCGAGGACTCTGTGATTATCGTAGCCTTGCTTACTAGTATGACGAGGATTTAGAGTACCATGATTTTGGATAGACGCATATGATTATCATATTGTACCTTAAATATTTTTGAACATATTTTCTCTACTTTTGTTCCAATCCTTCAATTTTTTTTTATTTGTTTGTTTTGTTTTGCTTCTCATTATTTAACTTAGGAGTAAGTTTAGTTGTTTTTATACACTCTTGTGTAACTTCTTGCTATGAGTTTCTTCTTAATACAATGAACCGATGATTTTGCTAGACCTTATCTTGTAATTGATATTATAGTTCTGGGTTTCAAAATGGTTCCTTCTTTAAATAGATAAGCAAAACAGATTTTATCGTTATTACTTTCTTGCTATTATTCTTGTATTAAATAATAATAATAATAAAACTGTCTTGATTACGTCAATCACCAATTTTGCAATCTTGGTAGGAATCTAAATGTTGGTCTTGATGTAGAATTTGATTTTTATATTAGGACATGAGAATATATATATATAGTGGACACAGACTCTTTGCCTGACACGTATGCATACTACACTTTGATTTCCAACCTATCTATATACATATTAATATGTTGTTGATGTTTAAATTTTCAAAACCCCAATATTTCTGATACAGTACAGTAACAGAGACTGGTTCTCTGCATTTCCAGTTAAAATTTGTAATTCAAATATAAATTTCATGTTATTAGTTACGTTTACATCACTGCATATATATGTTATACATAGGGTTTCAATTCAAAAAAATTGGTTGAGTTTTGTGTTTGAATTTGTCAAATCTACAACTGTGTGCATATTAACCCTTAATACTGGATTCCAAATGTTTAGTTCAATTTGCTGTTTTATTTTTTTTTTAAAAAATGTAATATTTTGGAGCTACGTACATTGTTGTATGTTGGGATATGATGTTAGGTTTATACTCTTACATGTTAGGTTGTGATAAACATTGGGTTGGTTAATATTATACTAGTTTTAATGTTAGCTTATTTCAGATTCTTGTATGTAAATGCTGAACTAAAACTGGGTCTAACCTTTCATTACTAAAGCTATAACCCTGTATAGTGACACCCACACTCTAACATAGTATACACTGCCATGTAACCTAACCCTTCCTCTCTATGTTATGTTCATATATCTCTATAGATATATAGAGTTTATGCATAAATGTTATAATGTATATAGATATATAACTAAATCTCTACCTCTTTATATATACATATATACATGGTTAGCCATGCATGTTATGAGCAAATGAGTTGTGTATTGTAGATTGTTTAACCAAAATGCCATGATTAGTGTAACTTGATAGTTATTGTTTGAAACCCAAATCCTCCTATGCACTTTTATGTATATTTCACATACACACACGCCTATTATCTAACCATATGAACATGTCCACATACACCCATACATACACGAACTACATAACTTGTACATAATGCTAGCTTTTCCCTCTATAACGCTATATATATAAGTATATTGTGATTGGATTTCCATGCAATTGGCTTTCATTTTTTAACTTTTGATTTTGATTTTCTTGAATAGTACCCTTTATTAGATAAATGGTAGTTAACTTTATTTTATTTTGATAAGTACCAATTTTCATACAGGATGGTAGACTGCCTTACAGTCTTGATGATTGTTATTTCTGTATCTTTTCTAGTTTAGCACCCTAGATTGCTTGTGTGTTTTGATACCCTATGACCGTTTTGGTCTAGCATGACTAGTATACCTAGATAGACTTTTACTTCCACCGTATGCCATGACCCTGTATGTCATCCTTTTAAATCGTATGATTGTTTAAGTTCTGAGACTTTGATTGTGGGGGGTTTGACCTAGAAGGAGTATGAATATTTTAATTTCGAGGACAAAATTTTTCTAAGGTGGGTAGACTTGTAACACCCAGTTTTCTAAAATGAGGATAATTTTGAAATTTTGTAATTTTAATCATTTATTAATTTGACATTTAAATCATGATATGATTTTGGTAATTTTTAAATCATTTTAAAACTATTTAAAATCATGACTTGTAATTTTGATGTTTTGCTAGTGAAACCCTAGAGACTGTTTGACCTAGAGCCTAACCATGTGATTAAGATGTTTTAATGTCATTTCTGGCCTAAGGATATTTTGCATTTGACCTCTTTGAATTATTTTGATATTTATTGCGTTGGTGATTATTGATTTTGACCTTTGATAGGTGTGATTTTGTGATGGTTTTGTGTCTGTAGCGGACACTTATCAGTTTTTATTTACAAATGTTTGATGTGCCTCAAAGAGATTTTTTTATTGCTGATTTTTTTTTGAAAAGTATTTGAATGAGATTGTTTTCTGCATGTGTTTCCTGTGATTGCTTTGTTTTAATTTCGAGGACAAATTTTTTTTAAGGTGGATAGATTTGTCACCCCCAGTTTTCAGAAACATGGGTATTTTTGTCATTTTATATTTTTGAAATTTATTTTATTATTTATGATATTATTTTGGGGTTGAAATTTATTTTATTATTTATGATATTATTTTGGGGTTATTTGAGTTGGGTTCGAATTCCAACTCAATCCGACTTGAAACGGGGACCCGGGGGGTAGTTTGACTCTAGTGGGACCCACACACTAGTTAGGCATGGCCCACATGATATTAATTTTAGTCCACATGATATTAATTTTAGTTAGTAGTTAGACTAATTATTTATGGATAGGTTTAGTTTAATTAGAGACTTAAAACTAGACTAAATTGACCTCAACCTTTAACCCATTCCTAATTTAAATCAAATAGATTAGTGGAGAGCATTTTGGACATTCAAATAGGAGAGACCTCACCCTTTTTGGGCAGCCACCTATGGGGGGGATAAGGAGTGAGTCACTCCTTCATTCATTCGTTTTCATCCACTTTCTCTCTCTTGTTCTTCCCCAAATTAATTTAGAGATGAACATCCATTGATTTCATCTCCAAATCAACCCTTTCTTCCACCAAATCTTCTTCATTTCTCCTCTACTCCATGGTTAGAGGTGCTAGCCAATTTGGGAGGATTCGGAGCTTGTTCGTGTCATTTTAGAATCTCTACGTGTCGGTGTCGTGTCGGAAGGATTTTCCTTTGAATCTCTCTCCCAGAAGGTGTAATCTCTCCTCTAATCCATCCCTACATGCATATAGAAATATTTTGAACCCATAGGAATGACCCCCATGGTTGTATCTCCATTTGTGTCGATTTCGTGTCCATTTGGAGGTCATAGGAGTGTCCTTTGTGTTGTGGTTGTGTCCATGTGGGAAAACCCCAAATTTGGACACATAATGTGTTGTTGTTATGTTTGAATGAATTATTACATGTTTAATCTCATATTTTTGTATTAGAGATGTGTTCTATAGTGTCTCATATATATATATTAGTGTAGAGAGTGAGTTATTGATGTATTATGTTATATACTTGTGTTTCTTTTGTCTCAAACTACCTAAATTCGTCATAATATTTATCCACATTTTTAGTAGCAATAGCAACTTAGAAATGTCATAACGTTTAGCTTAAAACTGCGATTTATCTTCCATTTTTTTAAAAGAACCGTATCAAAGTTAGCTTTCCAAATATATATTTTAATAAGCCAAATTCTTTCTGAAACTTTCTGTAAAATTATTTGAGTGTCAGCTGTACGAAAGACGAACGCGTTTCGGTGTTTTTGCGATTTCGGGAGCTTCCGGACACGAAAATACGATCCGTTTAAAGTTTCGGAAAGCTAACAAAAAGATCTATAACATACTTTAATCCTAGAATTTAATGAATGCTTAATTTGTACAGTATTGATTTTAAGTAGAAGATTACTATACGACATATGCATTTTGTTTATCCTTGTATGTACAAATATGTATGTATGCATGTGTATATATATATATATATATATATATGTGTGTGTGTGTTAAGAGAATGTAATATAATATAGAGTATGCATAAATGATATAATATATAAAAGTATATAATGTATTCAAATATGTATGTATATGTGCATGAATGAATGAATGAATGAATGAATGCAGTGCATGAATGAATGGATGAAATGCAAGCATGTGGGTAATGCAAGGTATTGAAACATGTATGCAAGTATCCATATGTAAGTAAGTAACGTAATCAAGTATGAATATATGCTATATATGAATGCCAACATGATAGGAATGTATGATGCCATATTAGCACTTAGCACCATGTTCATATGTTAAAATCCCCTTCTACATGTTGACAGTAACCCCAAGCATGAATACACATAAAACCTACTTACTGTTATAAGTAAGCCCTTTGGTGTATAAAAAACCCTTTTGTTATGATTAATACCCACACACACACATGCTAAACCTATACTTTACATGTTATTTCTTCTATGTGACACAATGAACCCTTGCTAAATGTTATCCTTCTAACATAATACCCTCACACTTGAACACATTGTACTGCTATGTACACATTGCCATATCCACATTCATGTATCACTCACTCCTTGTCTTTATGCACCTTGCTTGTAATAAAAATATATATGAATATATATGTAATGTGTGTTTGATAACTTGTGTAGCTTTGTGATTTTGTGTGAGTGTTAGTCTAGGCTTGGTTAGGCCTAATGAGAATTGTTAGTCTAGGTTTAGACCTAGTACTGCCTAGTTAACCTAATTTGACTAGTACGGTTGACCAAAGTTGACCAAGAGTTGACTTGACCTAGAATGACATAGAATCATGTAGAATGCATAGTAGAGCTTTATTTTACCATTTTGGACTTGTTGTGACTTGTGCTGTTCTAAATAGGAGCCAGACACCTCTCTTCTGACAGTACATTTCCTTTGGACATTCAGATAGCAGGCAAGTACATTCTCTGATCATTTCATATCTTGTTTAGGATTATATTTCCTGCTTTAGATTATCTTACTTGATGCTGACACGTTGGTAACACGGATTAGTACTATATGGATCCCTTCATGAGATGTTATCCTTCTCGGGAGCATCAGATACTTTTGTCTAGTATGTTTCACTTACATCACGTATCTTATGCTTCTATTATCATGAATCTTCGAAAATCAGCTAGTGACTCATGTACTCACATGATCACCGAGCATTCACGAATCAATTCATGAATCACCCTATACGGGTTAGTAGTTTAGTCACGAACCTTAACGTAATTTGACTGGATCCTTGTGTATTGATTAGGGTACGGGGGAGTATGAATGGTCATGTGAATAATTATCCAAAAGTAGTATAGTCATGAATCACTCTTAGTGTAGTCATGAATCAGTCCTAAACCATTCACATGTTCGTCTGTACTCTAAATCACTAGCACTGTCTCTCTTTTACATATCATAGATATTTACTTACTGTCTCTTTCTTACATTATGTTGTTCTTCAGTTTCCTGTATTTTATTCTCTAGCATGATTATATTTCCTTTCCTGTTATGACTTGTTGAGATATATTGTGCTCGCTCCTGCCCTGACTGGACCTGTTGATAAATTTTACAGATAGCCTGGAGGTTACCTGCTAGCCTAGAGGAGACACAGTAGAGGTTGTATAGATAGCTAGGGTTTTGCTCATAGTTTATTTTTAGTTGTCTTGACTTGTATTTATGGATTACTGTATTTGAGCTTTGAGATGTATTTTTGGGTTGTGTATCTTAGACACTTAGACTTCTATCTGCTGTATCCCTTTTGGATCTTATGTTTTATCTATCTTCCATTATGCTCTACCTTAGATGTGATTGAGACTGTATCTGCTATGTCACCCCCATTCGGGGAGTATAAAATGTTTATCTTTATATTGTTAGATGTTGTGACCTAGGACAGCGTTCTACCGCCGACACTGCGGCGTATGCTGGACGTGCCCACTTCTCGTGCCCTTACTCTAGGGTGCGGGTCGTGACAGATATACTCGTTTTAGAACAGAATTTGAAAAGGTCCGCTCTTTATGCGATGTCTATGCGTAGTCTGCATCAACAAATAGCGGGCGCATAATCTGGAAAAGACCGAGTCTCTGCGTAGGTGCATAGACCATATGGGCACATAGATCGTGTGGGCACATAGGCCATGTGGGCGCATAACTCCCCGTTCGAGTCAATAAATAGGCCTTGAGCAGAGAGAAAGTTCATTCTCTCTTCTTTTTCTTCAAAAATTTCAAAGAGTTCTTTATTTTACTCTCTTTCGAGCAATTATGTCTCCCAAGGCCGCTTCGACTCCCAAGAAGTCTGTGAAGGGCAAGAAGGCTGCAGCAGCTAGTTCTTCTCCTTTGGCAGCATCTTATCTGGTTCAAAACCCCATCCTGGGTGAGGCAATGTCTTAAAAAACAAAGTCTCGAGCATTAATTTGCGACGCTCAGACTTTTCTCTGCTTTGGCGCATAACCATCGATATGCTCCCAAAGCAAACACGCATCTTTTGTGAGATGTCACTACGACATTTCTAGTATGGGGGTATTTTGGTCATTTTGAATTTTTGGGATTCATTTGGAATTATTGTGAATTATTATGAATTATAAGAATTTATATGATTTTTAGTATAATTTAATTGAGAGATACTCTAGACTTTGACTAGTGTTGACTTTGGGGACTAACCTAGAAGCTAACCCTAGCCATGACTACTAGGTTAGATTATGAAACCCTAGTTTGATTTAAGTTAATCATACCTAGTCATTAGAACCAATTTAGAAATAGGAATTAAAATGGAGATTGGATTAATGGCTTATGACTTTACAAGTCGTGATTAATGACTTAAGCCCATAGAGGCCCAAAGCCCAACACATGTAAAACCTAACCCTAACCCTAGCATGGCCGGCTAGCCTACCTAGGGATTCCCCCCTATAAGTAATCTCTTCCATTAGGTTAGCCTCCTTTAGAAAGTTCACATTTGGAAAGAGAGCTATGCTCCATCTTTAGAAATTCATAGAAAATCGAATTTAATTTCTTTTTCCCTCAAACAAATTGCAATAGGTTCTAATTTAGGTATTCTTGCTGTGTGTGTAATTTATTTTCAGTTTGTTAGCAATTTGGTGAAGTTTGGGGAGCAAGGAGACACCCCCTCTTTGGAGCTTTTGAGGAGTTTTGACACCTATAGGTAATCTCTAAAACTCTATTATAGATGCTGTTATTTTTGTATATTAACCTAGATCTAGGTGTCCCCTGTAGGAGCGTAAAAAGTGCTTCATAGAATGAGTCAAGAAGATGGAGCATTTCATTCAAAATGATCTATTTTACGCCTAAGATAGGCTAATCACTTTACGCCAGGGTCAAGCCAATGGTTTTACGCCGGAGATAAGATAACCACTTTACGCTGGACAAAGTTGTCGAGTCTTGCATTTAATGCAAAGTATGACATGAAGATTTACTGACAGCGTACAACACAGAACTCGAAGAGATTTGTTTTACACAGAGACCAATGTTGTCGTTTAGTATGTGGACTGAGCTATTTTACGCTCACAATATGGCTTCTTTTACGCATGGAGACTATATGAGTTTTTTTGCTCAAAAGTTGACGCGTGCATAAAGTTTATTTGGGCTACTTTTACGCTCAAGGTTGTTTAACAACCACTTTACGTGGGAAGTCCATGTCAGGGCTATTTTACGCCTAGTCTACTACTTTACGCTCAGAGTATATTTGGGTTGTTTTTACGCCCTATTCTTCTTCAACAATTTGGAACGTGGTTTGCCTACATGGCTTTCATGCCACACATCTCGAAGAACGTGTGTACGTGCATCATATTCTTATTGAAATGATGGGACATGTGTCAACGTATGCAGAGGACGACTTCGGTCATGGGTGGCAGTTATTAGCGTAAAGACGGAACTTTTGCGGAGTTTTTACGCACAAGAAGCCAAGTGTATAAATAGACTTATTTTTCTCATATAAAGGAGACAGAGACAGGAGGAGAGAAAACAAAGAGATTAGAATTCAGAGATTTTGATTCTCCAGAGCATTCTTTTTCAACCTTTCTTTCAGAACAGAGTGAAGCAAAGCAGGAAAGCATTCGGCCTTGCCATCAGTGCCCAAGTGCGTCGATACCGTTCTGGTGACTTAGTTCTTCCGGCTGTTCATCTTCTAGCAGTGATCTTCATCATCATCGTATGGTCCAAGGAATAAAGTGATCGCTTTCAGATCAGACTTCCATAGCAATACTTCCCAGAACAATTTGTACTTCTTGTACTTTTTCTCATTTTATTTTCAAAAGTCGATTTCAAAAGGCATTTTTGTTAAGTGAAACAAAATGACGACTCTGCTGGGGACGACCTTCTCCTCTGACGAGGAGGCAATTGCTCAAAACGATGATGTGTCAATTGGATCAACAAAGAAGACTCTGGTTGTACACTTCGATCAGATTGCTTATGAAGAGATGCTCCGAACTGGGGGTGGTTCTCGCTGCTCCAATGTTCAAAAATCTCGCAAAGCACAAAAAGTTTGGATTCCTAAATCCAAAATAGCTTCTGATCTCTCTGTTGCTTCTGATGGCAAGGGAATTCTTCCCACTCCTGTCGTAGGGGCTCCCGTTCATAACGAGGCAGTCCTTACTTCAGTGTTGCACTCTAAGTGTGGCAATTTATCTCCCGTATGTGACGGTGAAGATAATCAGGTTTCACGCCCACTGCGTAAGAACCAACTTTTACGCCTGGTGCATAAAAATGATGTTTTACGCCCAGTGGGTAAAAAGCAAATTTTACGCTCAGTGCATAAGAACGAGTCTCCCATTTGTAATGAGGGAAACTTTAATGCTTGTGCTTCGGAGTGCAATAATAAGTCTCCCGTCTGCGACGTGGTAGACACACATAAATTACACTCTTCACGTAAAGGAAAATCTCCCGTCTGTGACGTGGTAGATAATCAATTTTTACGCTCTACGCGTAAAGGTAAGTCTCCTGTTTATGATAGTGTAGATAAAATTCGTAACGATATTTTTACATCTAATGTGAATGTACCTAAATGCATGCAGCGTAAAAATGTTGTTGGTAAAGCTTCAGTTCTACACCAACAACCTTCTTATACTGCTCTACGCAAAGTACCAAACCTACAAATTACACGCAATAAAATTGGAGTCCTTCGTGCTCAAAAATCTCAAGATTTACGCACACAACTCCAAACGCGTAAAAATGTACAGTTTAGTTCTGCAAATGCAGCCAGTAATCTTCTTTATATACAAGGGACTAAACGTTTCTCCGGATAGGTCGTTAGGTGGTTCAGAGAAATCTTCTTGTATAACGCCATCTTTGGCCCATCATTAATTCTCCATTGCATATGTTCTGGTTTGACAAAGCTTGATCATGCTTACTGCATGTCTATAAGAACATGTTAGACAAACAGAATAATATGATACAAGCATAGCAATATGACATAGAACATTTAGGACAATGCTAACATTAGGACAATGCTAAGTTTACGTAGCAACATGATAGTAATTACTTGAATATTAGTGATGTCATTATGTTAAACTTAATTGGTTAGCCATATTCAAAAACATGATATAATCATTGGGCTAACACTCTCGTGTCGTGTCGAGCGAGCACCAAATCGTACACTGGTTTTGCACTGCATGCGTACAGTAGGTTTTCGGCCACTAATACGGCTCTATAACTTCGGACACGACACACCAGGACACGATACAGGATATTGGACACGAAGACCTATTCTAGGCGAACCTAGGGTTGTGAACACGAGGTCTGGTTTGGCCTGTGTCGGGTGCACGACACGCGTGCACACACGCACGAGGTTGTCCACACTGTACTGTGTCTTGTGTTTTAATTTGGGTTTTTTAATCTGTTTGGACACGTTTGTGTCACTTGGTTGGACACGAATGACTCCTGGGACACGTGCACAAACCCTAGTATCATTACCAACCTTTAATTTTGTATTTAGCTTGTTTTCGATACTCAAATCCAATTACCCTAAAAATCCTGATACCATGTTATATTCAGTATTTTCTAATTTTCTAAATTGAACTTTGGCAACCAAATTAACATAGTTAGAAGCTCTAATTTGTATGTTTAAGTCCCTAATGTTGTTCTCCTATATGTGTTCTACTTGTATGTCGATTTTGGGGTGGATTGGTTGAGTAGTTGATTTCGAAAATGGATTGAATGTGGTTGGACTGTTTTCAAACCTGAGATTCATCACTGTTTTGTACACTTCACTGATTTCCATTTTTTCCCATTCACTAGTTTCCCCATGTACACCACACTGTTCTCAAAACAGTTGACACACACACACATTTGATTCCAGTTTTCCCTGTTCTTCTATCACACACACACTCCTTCATATTTCACTCTTGCTTGACACTCACTTGTATACTCACACACACACACATTTACATGCACACAGTGACACCCTCTCACATTGACCCTATGCCAGAACACAATGTACACACACATCACCCTTTTTCATGTTCACTGTGACACTCTTTATCACACACTCACACACTTGTCACTCTCCCCCACTCCTCTTTCTATCCCTCTCTACATTTCTATATACCTAATGTATATTTATGCATGTATATATATAATATATGTATATCCATATATGTAGTATATGTATATATATAATATATGTATATCTATATATGTAGTATATGTATGTATCTAGTATAGATACTTGTGAATAGTATGTAATATGCATCTAAGTATAATATGTATATATGTAGGTAACCTATATATTATAATATGTGGGTGTACTATTATATATGTATTATATATATGTATGTGTGGTATACATATAGGTAGCCTATTTGTATATATATATGTATGTATTATGTGATTTCCATGTGTAGGCCTAGATGCAATATAGGTTGTGTGATGTTGGTTTTGACTTTATGTTGTATAGGTTGTATGGATTTGGTATATTAGCATAGGCTAGTTTAGCCTTGATTAGACTAATATAGACTTCTTAGGACTTAGAATGATTGTTAAACCTAGTTTAACATAACCTAGACTTGTTTAGACCTAGAATAACTTGTTTGACCTAATTTAGACTTGTTATGACTTGTGCTGACCTATGTACACCACACTTAGAATGATTGTTAAACCTAGTTTAACATAACCTAGTTTGACCATAGTTGACCTAGTTTGACTTTTAGAGTTAACCAGAGTTGACCAAGAGTTGACCTTGGCCTAGATTGACCTAGATTCATGTAGAATGCATTGTAGTGCATCTTATTACCATTCTGGACATGTTATGACTTGTGCTGTTCTAAATAGGAGCCAGACACCACTTCTCGGATAGTACTTTCATCTTGGCCATTCAGATAGCAGGCGAGTACATTCTCTGATCATTTCAAATCCTGTTAGAATTATTTTCCTGCTTTAGATTACTTTACTTGATGCTGTCACGTTGGTAACACGGATTAGTACTATATGGATCCTTTCTTGAGATGTTATTCCCTCAGGGAGCATCGGATACTACATGTTCTGTGTGTTTTACTTACATTGTGTATCACTATGCTTCATGGTTCATTGATCACTTGTGACATGTACTCTCATGATCAGAGAGTCTTCCTTGAATCACCCATTTATGGGCATTCCCAGAATCACCCATTTATGGGCCTACCATGCATCACCCCTTGTGGGCCTTTGCATGGATCATAACATAACCTGGCTGGATCCTTGTGTATTGATTGGGGTACGGGGCAGTAGAAGTAGACATGTGAATAATATCCAGGTAGTGTAGTTCCCAGAATCACTCCATAGTATAGTTTCCAGAATCTTCTATGTCATTCACATGTCTATATTGTACTCTGACTCACTAGCCACTGTTAGTTCTCTATTTATAGTAAATATTTCTATTACAGTTCTTTCTCTGTTTATATTTTGTACTTTCTTTCAATTTTCTGTATTTTACTCTACTGTATGTTTATATTTCTAACCTGCTATGATCTGTTGAGATGTATTGTGCTTGTTCCTGTCCTGACTGGACCTGTTGAAAATATTACAGAGGACGAGGAGGAGGCCTGTGTGGATACCTTCTACGGGACAGCTCTAGATGACACCAGTGATCCGGATTTCCAGCCGAATCCATTAGCTATAGAGACTGAGGCTCCCTAGTCTAGGTTTTACTATTACTGTCATTTCGGATCTGGATTGTATATATTCTTTCATATTCAGTAGTTGAGACTTGTATTTCTGGATGTTTGCTGAGATGTTATCTTAGACACTTAGACTCTTCTGATCTTCTGTATTTCATTTTGAGTTCTATATCATATTGTACTTCTTCTTCCTTAGTTGTGATTGAGTTTACATTCTACTATTTCACCCTCATTCAGGGAGTATAAACTGTTTAGCCTTATACTGTAAGATGCATTAACCTAGGACAGCGTTCTACCGTCGACACTGCGGCGTAGGCTGGACGTACCCACTTCTCGTGCCCTTACTCTAGGGTGTGGGACGTGACACGTTTTTAGTGGTGGCCCATGCAGGTCTAGTTTAGAAATGTAGTAGTATTCGAACTAGAATATCACTGCAGCCTGCAGTAGAATTAGGAAATTTTTGAAGGTACTCAATAACATTAGGAAAACTCTTTATCAGATTCCGTATATCTAAATTTTGCTGCTTATTGTCTTCTTTTGAATTTAAACTGTCCTCCTTTGATATTTCGACTCATTCTCAGCAATTATTTCTTTTGATCTGTCTCCAGGATGGTTGAGACGAGATCACATCGCCAGGGCCACGGGGACGCCGATGAGAGGTCTGCCACCTCTCATACTCAGCAACCAGCCCCTGGTACCGCAGCCCCAGTCATGCCAGCTGGGGTAGGCATTTCAGCTACTTTCGGAGGTGACCCTCCACCTGTGAGGCATGGGCCGAGTCCGGTGATTCCGGATGTGCTTCAGCAGCAGCAGCCACCTTCGGGGACAGTTGACACCTTTCAGTTGTTTGCCTTCTTTCGGCAGTATATGGAGGGTCAGCAGATCCCGCAGCAGAGGCGCACAGCAGAGCTCAGCCGAGGCATTGATCTGGCCGTGACTGCAGTAGAGAGAGTTGTAGCTCAGCCAGTAGCAGTCCAGCAGCCGCACCCTCCGAGGAAGAAGGGCATACAGGATTTTCAGACGATGCACCCGAGGGACTTCCGAGGGACAGAGGGGATCTTGTATGCCGACGAGTGGATCGAGCACATGGAGAAGATATTTAGGTTGGCTGAGATCCCGACGAGGCTCCAGATTGAGGTAGCGGCCAGCATGATGCAGGATCTGGCCCTTATGTAGTACCAGACCGACCCGAGGGTTGGTACTGCAGGACAGACTTGGACAGCATTCAAGAAGCTATTCAAGGAGAAGTTCTTCCCAGATGCAGCGCTGGGAGCCCTCGAGACTCAGTTCGAGGCCCTAGTCCAGGGGAGCCAGTCTGTGGAGGAGTACGCAGGAGAGTTCTGCCGCCTGAGCAGATTTGTAGAGGGCTTGTCGGAGGCGACGAAGGCCCGAAGGTTCCGGAAGGGCTTGGTAAAGGAGGTCAAGTCCTACACCAAGAATGCCCGCAGTGCTACCTTTGAGGAGATCCTAGTGGACGTGTTAGCTGTAGAGGATGATCTTGAGCTTAGGCTCAAGAGGGGGCGAGACTTCCAGGGAGGCAGCAGTAGCAGAGGATCGGCCAAGAGGCTACACTTTCAGCAGCAGCACCAGCAGCACCACCAGCAGCAGAGGTTCCAACCGCAGTAGTTTCAACAGCCGAGACATCAGCCAGTGCAGCATCAGCAAGAGAGGGTGCCGCAGACGGCACCGAGGCAGCAGGCCACCACCTGTGCTTATTGCAAGAAGCCAGGGCACGGGTGGAACGAGTGTAGGAAGAGACTGGGCAAGTGCCTAGTATGTGGTTTAGCAGACCATCAGATGAGGGAGTGTACCTTGACCATAGGACGAGCAGCTCAGAGAGGAGGAGCCAGGGCTCCAGCAGGCCAGCAGAGGGGACCAGCCCTGCCGACACAGCAGCAAAGATTTGTTCAGCATCAGCAGCAGGCCAGGGGAGGCCAGCAGGGGCGAGCTTTCGCCATGGCGACCGAGGATGCAGAGGCGATAGGAGAGCTGATCGCAGGTTCGGTTCTTCTCGACTCCAGTCCAGCTTTTGTATTATTCGATTTCGGTGCTTCGCATAGTTTCGTATCAGTATCATTTATGATTAGACACGGTATTATAGCTGAATCGTTGCCTAGGACTTACAAGATCACGGCTGGGGGTAGTATTATCCTCGTGAGTGTTGTTTGTAAGGGTCGAAGTGTTGTTTTGGGAGGCCGTGAGTTGGAGGTGAGCCTGCTCATAATGCCCTTGTCGAACTACGATATAGTACTCGGTATGGATTGGTTAAGAAGGCACCACGCCAGCATTGATTACAGAGAGGGTAGAGTTCTCTTCAGAGTGCCGAGGGAGCCAGAGTTCGAGTACTCCAAACGTCAGGCGGAGCAGAGCAGCGGAGTTTTCTGCGGAGTCTCAGTTGAGGAGCAGACGATTCCACACCCCTTGATAGCAGAGTATATAGATGTTTTTCCAGAGGAGTTGCCTGGATTGCCACCAGACAGAGACGTTGAGTTCTCGATAGACATGGTTCCAGGAGCGGAACCCATCTCTCAGCACGTCTATCGGGTGAACAACATTGAGTTGGTGGAGCTGAAGAAGCAGGTGGATGAGCTACAGGACAAGGGCTTCATCCGTTCGAGTTCGTCGCCATTGGGTACACCAGTATTATTTGTGCCGAAGAAGGATGGGTCAGTACGGATGTGTATTGACTTTAGGGCACTCAACAACCTGACGATCAAGAACAGATACCCACTGCCGCGGATCGATGATCTTTTTGACCAGTTGAGCGGAGCTCGGGTATTTTTCAAGATTGATCTGAGGTCAGGATATCACCAGGTGAAGGTGAAGGGGGAGGATATTCCCAAGATCGCTTTCAGGACGCGGTACGGGCAGTTTGAGTTTTTGGTTATGCCGTTTGGGCTAACCAATACACCAGCAGTGTTTATGAACCTAATGAACAAGGTGTTCCACTAGTACCTAGATCAGTTTATGGTAGTGTTCATTGACGACATCGTGGTGTATTCCAAGACTGAGGAGGAGCATGAGGAGCATCTGAGGATAGTGCTGGAGACTCTCAGGAATGGACAGCTTTATGGGAAGCTCTCCAAGTGTGAGTTCTTCTTGGACCGGGTTGACTTTTTGGGGCATATGGTGACTGGAGATGGGATCTCAGTTGACCCCAAGAAGATTGTAGCAGTTGAGTTCAGTGGCAGAGATCAGGAGCTTCCTGCGGCTGGCAGGATATTATAGGAGATTTGTACAGGATTTCTTCCGGGTTGCAGAGCCGTTGACTCGGTTGACCCGGAAGGATGCTGAGTATGTTTGGTCAAAGGAGTGTCATACAGCTTTTGATGAGTTGAAGAAGCGGCTTACGACAGCTCCGATTCTGACATTGCCTTCAGGATCAGTGGGATTCACTATCTATAGTGATGCTTCAGGAAAGGGGCTGGGTTGTGTCTTGCAGCAGCATGGGAAGGTGATTGCCTATGCTTCCAGGCAATTACGTCCCCATGAGAAGAACTACCGTACCCACGACCTGGAGCTTGCAACAGTGATATTTGCTCTGAAGTTGTGGAAGCACTATCTGTAAGGAGAGAGGGTGGAGATTTTTACAGATCACAAGAGTTTAAAGTATGTGTTCACTCAGAAGGAGCTGAACATGAGGCAGCGCAGATGGCTAGAGTTGATGAAAGACTTCGACATATCACTTTAGTATCACCCAGGGAAGGCCAACGTGGTTGCCGATGCCTTGAGTAGGTATCCGAAAGCCATGTGTTTGACCATGGATCGGCACTTGCTTGCATACTTGGAGAGCCTTGGGATTGAGGTGATCGTGCCCGGAGGGCAGATGTAACTATGGGGCCTGCAGATTCAGTCAGACTTGATGGAGATGATCAAGGTGACACAGTTTGAAGACGATGCTCTGCGGTGTCTGTAGAAGCATGGAAAAGAATAAAGAAAGATTCATGCGGCCAGGGAGCCCCATGCGGCTCAGGGAGCTCATGTAGCTCAGGGATCAACGAGGCTCAAGCATCTATGCGGCTCGATAAGTTCCATGCGGCTCAGAGAGAAGCCACGTGGCCTGCAAACAGCTCTTCCCTTTGTCCTTTGCTGCATTTAATGCATTGACGGCTGACAGCTCTGACAAATGACAGCTCCGATACCAAGATACAATTAAGACTCTGTCATAATGGCAGACTCCTAAGAAAATGAAGGAAATCTCTGACACAATCCCCCGAGATCCAGAAAGTGCCACGCGATCTTGACACATGGACAGTCGTATACTGCTCGAGCAGAGACTCCTCATGCGGCTCAGGCCGAAGCTGTCCCATGCGGCTCAGGCAGAAGCTGTCTTATACGGCTCAAGCAGAGGCTCCCCCATGCGGTTCACGAGGACTACCTCCATGCGGCTCACGAAGAAGCTACCCATTATGCGGCAGCCTACGCTCATGCGGCTCAGATCATCACCATGCGGTTCAGGGGCCACTCCCCAAGCAGCCTTAACACGTGGCCAGCCTCATGCGGCTCAGATTTCCTCAGTGGCTCACGGTTAAGACACGTGGCATAATGGTGGGACACATGGCATCAAATCAATAAATCCTAATAAAATATTAGGATCAAATCAGATCACTTGCAATCAGGCAAATCAATAACACGTGGTGGGAAATCCGAGATTGGCAAATCATGAGGATTTATGTCAATCATCATTAATTACTCACAAAAGATTTGATGCAATCACATTAATTGCTCAAATCTCTTATATTAAAGATGAACGGCCCAGATTCAGTGATCCTCAGCCGTCGACATATCAAGGAGGCAATCATTACAAACCCTAATGATTATATCCCACTTCTATAAATAGCAAGGTGCCATTCCCTTGTAAAAGGACCCCCTTTTTCAGAGATCAGAGTACAAGAACACTTGGAGAGAAAAAGAGAGAGAGCAAAGAGAGCATTTCTTCAACGCCAAGCAGATCTTCCCCGAGCCAAGGCTGCATCTGATCGTCCAAGGAGTAAGGCAGAGCTGCCGTCGCTTTCCCGAGCCTCTATCGTCATCCACCAGAATCTAAAATAAACAATTGTACTTAGATTGCTGTACCTAGGTTTTCGTCCCTAGGCTTTCTTTGTACAAGCGAGTTTGTATCGTGAAGTAAAAGTCCAGTCCTCTGATAATTGTTCAGTCCTTTTATATTTCATGGCAAATACGATGGCGACTCTGCTGGAGACAAACTTCTCCACGGCTGAGGAGTTGGTGATGCAATCGGATGCAGCCAAACTTGGCTCCACGCAACAGAAGATGGTCGTCCGCTTCGACCAACAGGCGTTTGAAGAAATGCTCTCTGAAGGAAGCGCTGGCCCGGTCCAGAAGCACGCCCGCACAAAGAAGGCTCGCAGGGAGTGGAGGCCAAAATCATTTGCTCCTCCCCAGGCCCTGGACGGAGTACTCTATTCTACCCAAGACGGTGAAGGCGATTCTCGTACGGCCCCACTTCAAGCCATAGAGGACTCTGCTGTCCCCAAGTCCGGCAGAGGAAAGCACTACGATGCTGGACTTGCAGGAGCAAAGAGCGATTCTATGTGTTCCAGAAAGAAACCGAACAGGGGCACTAGCCGCAAAGCGAAGACTCATGCGGCCAAGATGGCCAGCCGCATGAATGATGACCATGCGGCTGAAACTGCTAGCCAAATGCATAATACTCATGCGGCCAGGATTTCCAGTCGTATAGAGAACACTCATGCGGCCAGGATTTCCAGCCGCATGGAGAAGACCTATGCGGCTACGACTGCCAACCGCATGAAGATTATTGATTCCAGCCGCATGACGCCTACTCCACGCGGCTCTGTCTTCGACCGCCTCTCCTATGGTCCAATTCTCTTGTGCTCCCAAGAAGACATGTTTGATTCTCTCCAGCACCACTTAGACTCTTCCTACTATGTGCCCTTACGTACTAGAGTGAAGAAGTCTAGGGCAACACGAGCTTGACAAGCTCGGTCCGCTGATCTGACCTCTGAATATCCGAGCGTCCAACATACTGTTATACGGGCCTCTGATGGGAAGTTGTACAGAACCACTCGAGTCCAGCCCCCGGCGGCAAACGGACAGAGAGGTTCCCAAAGGTCTTCCAAAATCCAGGGAGCAAACATGGTCGATCCGGACCCATCTGACTTGCGTGAGGCCATCCTCCACAAACGTAAGGAAAGAGAAGGTGCCCCGGGGTGTAAAGAGTCCTCCCACGGATGTCACTTCACCCAAGTCATCATCAACTACTGTTGTAATAACACGACGGTACGAGAAGACCGGCAGTCCGTCTTCTAAAGACTGCAACAACCATGCTCAGAGGACGAAGCACCTCTCGTCGTCTCTTGCAACTCCACTCAGAAATTTCCTGCTGACGGGAGAGGAAAGAAGATCAACGTTTCCAGCCCGAAAATTTCAACCACTGAGGCTAAGAAACTGTCGTCTAAACGGCTGTCCACCACCGGAGTATTCCAAGACACCCGTTCGAAGACAAAATCTACTACAGCTGGAGATTCGTCATCTACACCGCTGGGGGTTACTGAGACTGGGGGTAGCACTCTTCCGAACCTCCATGACAATCCGATGTTCTAAGAAGACGAGCTGGAGGAAACAACTCTCCCATCAGATGCAGCAAATCTCGACGTCCCCGAGGACGTCCACGACTCTCAAGATGAAGCAAGCTCTGAAGTTGGGGGTACTATTCCTTCTGAGTCCGAACCAGAGGAGAACATTCCCACATACCCCGATGATTTATCGCTTCAGGGGTATGATTCGGAGGGCACGTCCTCCACCGTTCCTTCCATTTCTCCTCATATGAGGACGGTGTTCATGACGGACAGCAACCAAGGTGGTTCCAGTGATCGCTAGTATATCGACACTCTGGAGGCCATACTGCACGCCTTGGTCAAATCTGTAGACGAGATCAAAGCAGCCCTTCCAACTCTCCAAGGAGGGACGCCTGGCCAAACAAGCGCGTGTCCTACGGTCAATGCGAACTCGAACTCAGCCGCACCGAACTCGGGCAATAATCCTCCTGAAATAACGGCTCCCACCGCTGCAGATGATGCCAAGGAAGCAAGAAGAGATGTCCATGAGCTCCGAGCCACGTTTCACGCCCGAAAAAACTCTCAGGACCTCAGAATACGGCAACCATACCCCGCTGCATGGAGGGATGTCCCCTTTCCGCCAAGATATAAGCCGTTCAATATTAATCCTTATGATGGCAAGACCTCCGTAAGTCGACACATCACGTACTTCGAGGTCACCACCGACCATCTGTCCCATGATGATGCCATCCTTACATGATTATTCATTGGAGCATTGGAAGGAGTCGCCTTCGACTGGTATCGCAACCTGCCAGACAATTACATCCACTCCTTCCCCAGCTTCAAGCGTATGTTCTTGGAGAGATTCTATGAAGTAGGACAGGATGTCACAATGTCCACCCTCATGGACGTCGTCCTAGGGGAGAAAGAGCTGACGAGGAACTATATTGAGCGGTTTTGCCAAACCGCAATGAAGTTGCCATCTGGTAACCCGGATTCCTCCTTAATTAAAATATGCCAAAAGAGATTGCTCCCAACAATCAGTCTCTGGATGGACGAAAGTCAATTTAAGGACTGGAAGACATTCATCATCAGTTCTACTAGCACCGAAGAACGGTTGAAGAAGGCTCGCCAGCTGGGATTGCATATCTCGGAGGGAGAGAACAAGGGCAAGCGACCTAATACCAACAACGACAATGGGGGTAGCCCCTCCAACAATCGAGACAACAAGGGTAAGCAGGCTATGGTGGCCGACACAGCCCAAAAACCTGAGTCAAAACCAGCAGACAAACAATGGCCACAAATAACCTACTCCTTCGAGGACGGTCACGTCAAGCCCATCTTGGATATGCTCATACAAGGAGACAGAATTTAGCTTCCTCCACCAAGACGGGAACCTCGGCCGGCAGAAATAGAGAGCCCGAAGTACTGTCATTACCATCGCTACGTCCATAATGCTATATACGGCTGCTACCAATTGAAGCGATACATCCAACATCTCATCGATTCGAACGCTCTGGCCATCGATTTCGAGGAGGTGACCGTAGCGGCCAACATGGTGTCCGTACAATTCGGTAGCTTCCCTCCAACAGAGGCTCAAGACGGTGTGATACCCATTCCTCTGGCAACCATGGAAATTGCTAATCTTCCACCTCTCCGAGATCAGGCTGCTGGTCTAGTATCCCTCACCACATCACGAGGGGAGGCCATGTGGGTCCATTCGAACTTGGTATCTGAAGTGACTCAGTCTACACCATCCTCTATTTGCAAGAAAAGGAATGGAAAAGTCAGATCCTGCAGCACAATCTCGATAGATGTCGAGGAAGCGACGGCTGTCGTTACCCGATCTGGGGCACAATCCCAACCTGTGGCTAATAACTCAACCGAAGATCACCAGCCAGCTGCTGCTGACACTCCGGGACCGTCTTAGCCTCCGACGATCGACAAGCCTAGGCCGAAGGAGACTCGCTTTGACAAATCCCTCCGAAAAGAGGTACCTCAGGGACTGGAGAGGCCCTACAACTTCGACATCTTGGCGCAATTGGCCAATACACCGACCAAATTATCATTATATGAACTCCTGAGGCTCTCAAAGGATGTTCGTGCAGCTTTGAGCGATGCACTCCAAAATGCTGACGCGTACCTGGCTCAGGTCAACCTCACAAGAGAAAGCCCGCCTGCACATCTCCAAAATAGCGCTTGCACTGGAGCGATGCCCAATATCATCTTCACTCCACAGGACATGCTCATCAAAACCAATCTGCACGATCGTCCGTTATACTACACCGGATACATCGGGGACGTAAAGGTGGACCGGATGCACATTGATCCTGGTTCTTCCATAAGCATCATCCCGAAGGGTCTGCTACATCATCTTCGCATTCCTATGCATCGCCTGACGCCAACAAGCACCGCCATCAGTGGTTTCAATTCAGGCAGGAGCTTCCCGATTGGAAAGATTTGCTTGAAGTGCCAAATTGGTGATCTCCAATCAGAAGTAACCTGTTACGTCATAGATGCGGACACTTCTTACAACATCCTCTTGGGGCGCCCTTGGATACATGATTATATGATTGTTCCTTTCACACTGCACCAGTGCTTCAAGTACGTCGACAAACACGGCTTCGTGAGGACGGAATTCGCCGACATCGATCCCTTCAAAGGGGTCGAATCCTACTACTCAGACTCCTGCCTATACGAAAAGTCGAAGAGGCACCTGGATGGAGATGTACAAACTCAAACTGAGACGACCTCAGAATCAGAAGAACCTTTGATGATCCACCTTCAAGCTCGCAAACCTGGCAAGTCTGTACCCCTTACGACCACTTTGCGTAAGGACGTGATCAGCCTTTCAGCACAAGAAGAGCAAATGATAATCCGGCTGCCAAAGTCTGGCCAAGTGCCACGACCGACAACGGAGCCACTGACAATTAGACTGCCAAGAGTCGGCCAGCCACAAATGGAGAAGCTCAACCCCGTCGACAAGCCAATGACGATACGCCTTCCCAAGAAAAGTCGTCATCCCGATACAAAGTCTGGGGCTTCTAGCGAGCCAACAACTCCCCGCCCAGCATCAGGTGCCAAACCGGGGGTCGCTAGTTTGCCAGCAACTCCACGTTCTGCTCCACCAGTAGAACCCCTAACGATCAAGCTACCCAGGTCATCCTCTCAGTCTTCATTTATACTAGGGGTAGCCGAAGAAGAACCGGAGCTAGCCAAGTATTTGGCTGCCCACACTGATGTTCCCTCTGCAGATGATGTAATCCTGCAAGAAAGGATACCATACTTCATCAATAAAGGGCTATATTTGAACTACCTCGAGCTTAATAAGCTTTGTACAATATATGCTATGGAACACGGTATAGGCAATCACCTACACACACAAGTGACGAATGTTTACACCGCATACCAGCTTACTCCAGTTGAAGATGCTTACCGCATAATCGAGGGAGGGGACAATCAAATCATCTTCGGCCGGAAGGACGACCCACAGCCCTTCACCATAGAGAAAGTCGATCTTGAATCAGATGCCGGGAGGTTGCCTTTGTATCTTTATAGTCCCCAATCCAAATACCTCATGCAAAAATAGGGATATGATCTGGAGACTACGCCAGGCTTAAACTACGACACCGGTCGACAATTACCTTTGAAGTCGCCAGTCCCGGCTGGAAAACCACGAGATTACTACAACAAAACCAGATGTGGGCGAGGATATGTCACACCCGCGACAACCCCTGAAAGCTCAGATGAGGAATGCGATTGGCACTCACACTCAACCGGATCACCCACTTCCGATTCAGATGTCAGCATCGGGAACATGCTCAGGCAAGTCCTGTCAGTCAACATGGCATTCGCCGACGCTTACGAAGAAGATAAAGATATTCCTGAAATCTTCGAACTAGAGCCGTGGGCTCAACAGCTGGATACGCAATGGGAAAAGCGGTTCGAACAGAGAGAGCCTCCTACTGAAGATGAGGTCAAACAAGTGGACCTCAGCAGCGAATCTTCTCCAAAACCAATCTTCGTTAGTAAAAGCTTGACAGACGAAGAGCGAGAATCGTTACTTGAACTTGTCAAAGAATATATCGATGTGTTCGCCTGGAGCTATGAAGACATGCCAGGACTAAACCCTGAGGTTGCCCTTCACAAGCTCAACATTCGGCCAGATGCAAAACCGGTCAAACAACAAGAGCGACGCTTCCGCACGGGCATCATGGATGCGATCAAAGTTGAAGTCAATAAACTGATAGCCAGCGGCTTCATTCGTGAGGAGCAACATCCTGACTGGTTTGCCAACATAGTTCCGGTCCTCAAGAAGAATGGGGAGATTCGAATATGCATCGACTTCTGCAATCTGAATGAGGCGTGTGCCAAAGATGAATTCCCCCTCCCTATCATAGACATTATGATCGACAACACATGCGGCTTCGAACGAATGTCGTTCATGGATGGCTTCTCAGGGTACAACCAAATTAAGATGTCTCCTGACGACAAAAAGCACACATCATCCCGAACACCGATTGGCACATACTGCTACACAGTCATGCCTTTCGTTTAAAGAATGCTGACGCCACATACCAAAGAGCCATGAGTATCATCTTCAGAGACCATTTGCGCAAGACTGTAGAGTATTATGTTGATGATATCGCCGTCAAGAGTCGCTATAAGGGAGATCACCTGCATGATCTGAGAACAGTGTTCGACCTGATGCAAGCACACAACCTGAAGATGAATCCACAAAATCCTTCTTGGGCGTATCCAGCAGAAAATTTTTGGGTTTTATTATTACTGCATAGGGAATTCATGTAGACCCAGAGAAGACGAAGGTAATTATGGAGATGGGTCCCCCGAGAAATCTTTGCGAACTCAGAGGCCTTCAAGGGAGGCTGGCGTACATCAGGAGGTTCATCTCTATCCTCTTCGGGCGATGTCGTCCATTCACCCACCTCATGAAGAAAGGCGTCTCGTTCGTATGGGATGAAGAATGCCAACGTGCCTTCGACAGCATCAAAGAATATTTGTCGAATCCTCCAGTCCTGGTGGCCCCGGTTACTGGGAAACCATTCTTGCTATATGTACGAGCAATGGAACATTCCCTTGACGTGCTGCTGGCATAAAACAACGATGCGGGCCATGAACAAGCTATATATTACCTCAGCCGAATGATGGTTGGGCCAGAGCACCGATACACCACTATGGAGAAGGAATGCCTCGCCCTGGTGTTCGCCATTCAGAAGATGCGACACTATGTCACAGGACAAAACATACATGGGATCTCACGAGTCAACCCTCTCCGGGTCCTCATGACTAAACCAGGGGCACTCAGCTCCCGCCTCGCCACATGGGCAATATTGCTGTCCCCCTATCATATGATCTTCGTCCCCCAAAAGGCTGTTAAAGGTCAAGCTCTGGCAGACTTTTTAGCAGCCCACCCAGGTTCGGAGTCATCCAGAATATATAAAGAAATCCCAGATGAGGTCGCCGACTCGCATGCAACCTCCCACGATAATATATGGCGAATGTTCTTCGACGGTGCTTCGTGAACTGGACCTAAGGGTAACATCGTCGTCGGAGTCGGGATGGTGCTGGTTTCTTCTTTCGGGTTGGTGATCAATCGCGCTTACTCCCTCACGGAACCCTGCTCTAACAATATGGCCGAGTACAACTCTTTGGTCATTGGCCTCCAACTTGCAAGAGAGTTGGAGGTAGAATATCATGAAGCATACGGCGATTCGCAGTTAATCGTCAATCAGATCCGGGGTTCGTACGAAGTCCGCCATGAAGACATGATCCCCTATCACCAATTAGCGATCAACATTATTTTGTCATTTGAGGGATTCTTCATCGAACACGTTCTCAGACTCCAGAATATCGAAGCCGATGCCCTAGCAGGTCTTGCCGCTTCCCTAGCAGTGCCGAACCATACTCATCATTCAGTGGATGTGATAGGCCACGAACTGGTCTGTCCCAAGAACAACGTTCAGTTTGTGGTTAGTTATTCCGCTCAGACGGTCGACGAAGCGCCAGACTAGAGACAACCATTCATAGACTTCATAGTCTACGACATCCTGCCCGAGAACCCAAAGGAAGCCACTTCCATCAGAAGACGTTCTCTCAGATTCTTCTATGATACAGAGACGAAAATGCTGTATCGGCGATCTTACGATGGATTATTACAAGACCGCCTTCGCCGAATGGGCTACTACTGGCCCACGATGGTATCAGATGCGATAGACTATGTAAGAAAATACAAAGCCTGCCAAGTTCACGCGGACTTCATCCACCAGCCATCTGAATTTCTACGTCCGACAGTGGCGTCCTGGCCATTCGAAGCATGGGGAATGGATATCATCGGTCCGATCACTCCACCTTCCTCCCGAGGACATCGTTTCATACTCGCAATCACGGATTACTTCTCCAAATGGGCAGAAGCTGTCCCGCTTGCAGAAGTAAAGACTTCAAACGTGATCAGCTTCCTCAAGCATCACGTCATCTATCACTTTGGACTGCCCCGAAGGATCATCCACGATAATGGTCCACAGTTTACAAGCCACGCCTTTTATCGGTTCTGCGACAAGCACCGCATCCAGAATATTACTTCAACACCATACAATCCGGCTGCAAATGGGCTGGAAGAAGCATTCAACAAAACAATCATCAAACTTCTCAAGAAGTTCGTATCGTCCAACAAACGCGACTGGAACGAGAAGCTTGGTGAATGCTTATGGGCGTACCGTACTACAGTCCGAACAGCCACTGGGAACACGCCATTTTCCCTGGTGTACGGGAGTGAGGCAGTCCTCCCAATGGAGACTCAAATACCCTCACTCCGCATCACCCTTACTTACCAACTGACGACGGATGATAACTACCATCGCCGGCTACAAGAGTTGGAGGCCTTAGATGTGAAGCGCCTCTTGGCTCAGCAACGGATCAAGCTATACCAAGCACGCATCTCCGGAGCCTTCAACAAGAAAGTGAAGATCAGAATATTCCAAGTGGGCGATCTCGTTCTGGCAGTCCGGAGGCCGATGGTCATGACTCACAAAACTGCCGACAAATTCCAGCCAAAGTGGAAAGGCCCGTTCACCATTGATGCTGTATTCTGTAATGTAGCTTACCGCCTGGCAAAACAAAACGGAGACTTGCTCATGTTGTCCGTCAACGGCAAGTTCCTGAAGAAATATTATGTCTAAACGACATATTCCAGATCTCCGAGTCATGTACCCGTCGGTACCGCAGAACTCACTCTCACAATATTCCAGATTATCGAGTCATGTACCCGCTGGTACCGCTAAACTCACCCTCACAATATTCCAGATCATCAAGTCATATACCCGCTGGTACCGCTGAACTCACCCTCACAATATTCCAGATCATCGAGTCATGTACCCGCTGGTACCGCTGAACTCACCTCCACAATATTCCAGATCATCGAGTCATGTACCCGCTGGTACGGCTAAACTCACTTTCATAATATTCCAGATCATCGAGTCATGTACCCGCTGGTACCGCTAAACCTACATTCACAAAAAATTCTAGATTATTGAGTCATGTACCCTCTCATACCGCTGAACTCACGTCCTCCTTCCACAAGAAATCCCGGATTATCGAGTCATGTACCCGCTGGTACCTCTGAACTTACACTTTGATTCCAAAATTCATGGATTATCGAGTTATGTACCCGATGGTACCCCTGAACTTACATCTCGGTCACTCTTTCGGGAGAAAGTTTTGTATGACCATACCTCTGAACTTTCTTCCTGAAGGAGCTCCTCCCTCATGATCCACTACCCGCACTCCCAATGCACAAAAAGGGTAACGGATCCACAAATTTCCAAAACGACTATGTCGATGTTACCTCTGAGTCGTCTCAATTCTGCCAAAAACAAATCACCCCTCTACATAGAACTTCCATGTCCTCATTACCTCTGAGTCGTTCTCTGTACCCCCTTCATTGAGCCCACTCCTGCCATGTCCTCATTACCTCTGAGTGGGAAGGCTCCGTCGAAGAAAACCCTCATGCTTGCCATGTCCTCATTACCTCTGAGTAAATATGTTGATCCCCTTTCGGCTTATTATCTGTATCCACAACCGGAGTACGCCAAGGATAGTAGGTCCACAAATATCCTCCGTTGAGTCCACTCCTGCCATGTCCTCATCAACTCTGAGTAGGAAGACTCCGCGGTAAGAAAACCCTCATGCTTGCCATGTCCTCATTACCTCTGAGTAAGTATGTTGGTTTCCTTTCATCCTATTATCCATATCCTAACCCAGGGTACGCCAAGGATAATAGGCCCACAAATATCCTCTGCTGAATTTCTCAGCAAAGGCCGACCATTCCTCATTATGCCCTGGGAGCCCAGCTGCTCCATGGCATTCCTTCTTCCGATACTCGAAACATCCAAGACAACATTACCATGGAACCATTCTAGGTATCCCCAATCAAACTTGTTACCCGTACCTAAAATCAAGGTATGCCAGGGGTAAAAGGTCCACAGATAAGTCCCCCATGAGGGGCAAACACTACCACAATACCACAGGCACAACAAGCAAGATAAATGAAGGGTAGAATGGAAAGTACTCTTTATTTGAAAGTCGAAAAAGCATTACATGTTTCGGGACCACGCCCCTCTCAAAAAGAAAAAAAAAAGAAGAAAACAGAAACAAAAGAAAGAAAGGCCGACTATAGTTCAGCATTACACAACTCCAAGAGGCGGTTTCTCACCAAGGCAGTACCCCGCTCAAGCCTCTGTCTAGCTCGGCGCTCAGCCTCCTGGAACAACCGCTCCCCATTATCCAGGTCCACGAGTGCCCGCCAGTCGTCGTCCAACTTCTTCAGAGCCACTTCCAGGTCAGCCGAAGCTTGATTGACTTTGTCAGCCTCCTGGATAATTAGCCCCCTGTCGATACGGGCAGCCTCAAGCTCAGACTCAAAGAAAGTTAACTTCTTCTGGAGCTCAAGGATCTGCTCTCACGTGTCAGTGATCCCGCGGGAGGCAGTCGCTTCCCGAGCCGTAACATCTTCACTCTCATGACTCAATTGGTCATATCGATCAGACATAGTGCAGAGATCCTTCAGTATGGTCAGCCTAGTTTTATCCTGAGCAGCCCTCGCCTTCTATATAGCAGTTGTGAGGGAACCGCGCTCCTGATCTATAGCAGCAGACAGATCAGCCGGCCGCAACACTTGAAGCTGGGCCACCAGCTGATCAGTCTTCAGCAATTTCGCCTCCAGAAGTGCAGCCACCCCTGCCCCACCGGGAAGGGCCTTAAGGATATCAATTTGACCCTGGACACATTGTCGGGCCAAGACGAAAGAGGTCCCTCTCTCCACAGCAGCTTCTATCCCCCTTTTTAAGTGACGATAAAAGATGTCGACCACGTCCTGTAACGCTTCGTCCAGGACCTCTGTAGAGGATGGCGTCAGTGGAAGCGTGGCCGGCAACATCGGAGGAGTTGTGCTAGAACTTGCCACCAGGGGGGCAACTTCCGAGCAGAACGATGCACGAATAGCGGCTAACTCTTCCTCTGTCACCCGAAGAGCCTGGACACTTGGCAGGGCGGAGAGGTCGATTCTCGGGGACGCCCGAGCAGAAGAAGACACAAGGACCATCGTCCCCTGCCCCGGTTGTCCCATCACCGGACTTGTCAAACTCGAGCCCACAGGAGGCCCGTCAAGACGAGCCGGAAGGGGAAGGGGCATGCTTCTCTCCACCAGTGCCCCTTCGGTAGAGTCTGTCTCAACAATGTCCGTCCTCGGTGCTGGAGAGGCAGGACCTGCATGTCCATGATAATAATCAATCGACGTGACCCAAAGGATGTGATGATAGAGCAAATAGGCCTCCTCGTAAGTTAAGACTCGGCTTATCTTACCAGAAGAGGAGTATGGAGGCTGCAGCTCGTTCACAGCTGGCATGGTCTCCTCACCCGCGATCTCCAAGTTAAATTTGGCCGGCTCCTCTGTCCCAGCAACCTCGGAGGGAGAGGCAACTCGATCAGCATCATCTTGATGGAATTCAGTAATTTCAAGGGCAGGCACACCACAGCCCCCGTTATCCCGAGTCACGACCTCGGCGACTTGAGACTCCTCTTCTTCTGACACCTGCAAGAGGGAAGGAAGATGATTAAAATCAAAGATTGGAAGAAAGGAAGAACCGGGAGTGACTTGTTTACCTCTGACGCGAGGTCAACTTCCTCGCCGCTTTCCCTTATAGTTAGCTGGCGGAGTCTGGTCACAGTCAGCTTTCGGAAACGAGGAATACCGCCAACAGGAAAAATGTGCCTGCTACGCTTTTGTGCAGGGCCAGGCACAACGGATGGCTGATCTACCACCATCTCATCTGACAAAACAGGCGGCTTATCCGCCCCTACGTCTGCCACCGGAAGGGAAGAGTCATCTCCATCATGCTTGTCTCCTTCATCATCCTCAGCAGCGGAGTCCAAATCTGGTGCTTCGATTCTGTTATTCCTTTTCCTCGTCTTGGCCCCCTGGGACCCCTCCTCCAGGCCGGTACCAACGATAAAATTGGCACCCGGGTTAAAACCAACAGGGGGCTTGTTCGCCATGACATGGTACAGGGCCGCCATATACAAGATCTCTACTGACGCCTTAATAGCAGGGACTGAGAAAACAGTACGAGTGTGGAATGAATCATAGTAGTTCCAGGCCCTAATGATGTCAAGAAGAATGCCTTCAAAACCCAGACAAGAGCTGGGACTGTCTAGGAAAAGCTGACTATATCCAAACTGCCGGACAAATCTGCTAGGCAGATAAGGCTCCAAAAAGACAGTATTACGGTTACGAAACTCCAGATGAGCGGGACAGATGTTACGCAGCCACAGAAGCATCTGGTCGTCCAAAAGTTGAGGGGGCCCAATGCCGTCAAGATGAATAGCCGCTAATTCCTCAGCAGTAAAACGAGGGACAGATACAAAAATGTTGTACATATCTGCTCTCGCCAGTGCCATCCGGCAAGCACGCATGGTCTCGTATTCCCAAGACTCATTAAGATAGTGAAAGATAAAAGCATCATCGTCAGTTACACCGTCGTCAGTGCCCGATCTCATCAAAGACGGATAATGCACCAACAGCCACCCCATCAGATAATTATAGGGCAGCTCAGTCCGTTCAAAATCTTTGGTCACATCTCAGGCGATGACCTTGGATGTGAAAGTACGAAGGCCACGGTGTATGCTACACGCCATGGCCGGGAGGAGAGCTAGCCTGACTCGCAAAACTAACTTCACGGCTGGCAGGATAAAATTACGACTGATCCTCTCAATAGAACCAGCTCCGCCTGAGACAACACAGTTTCGCAGCCATATCATCAAGAATCCCGCCAGGAGCTCCTTCTCTGACAGCTCTTGGGTATCCTGATAAAAATAACCAAAAAAGTCGGTTTTACTCCCATATCTGTCGTTAGTGGTGGCTACCCTCTTAGCCGACGACACTAAGGCTTTAACCGCCTCCCGAGATTGAGGACGTCGGGAAGTAAGTTGACCTGAGGCATCTGTCGTGAAGAGATAGCACACCCAGTCCTTGGTGTGGGGAGCATTCCCTTCCGAGCTGCTTTTCTTTTTGGCTATCTGATGACATGTGCTATAGTAGCACAATATCTCTTGATAAAGAGCCACGAAGCCTGGATACTGTCTTTCCAACTCTTCGAACTCCTCATTCGTGGGAGTATACGCCTCGAAAGCTTCGTCCCCCAAGGAAGCTTGGAGACCGCATGCATTTCATGGAGTGCAAGCCCCATTTCCCCTACGGATGTATTAAAGGTCCCCGTATGGCGATTATACATCTCCAGCAGAGATATAAATAACCTCTTGTTTATGGGCAAGCCATGGCTGGTGCCCCGAATAGCATGGTAAAGACCAATCTCGCACAGAAAGGCCTCATACTTTTGCAAGATCCACATAGACAGATTGGTCCACGAGGGTGTAGAAGCATGAAAAAGAAGAAAAAAATGATCCATGTGGCCAAGGAGCCGCATGCGGCTCAGAAGTCCCATGCGGCTCAAACACATAGGCAGCTCGAGTGGACTCCATGCGGCCCGCAGAGGGAAGCCACGTGTCTTTTTAGGACGGCTGTACCCAGCGTCATTCAAACACAATTAATGCTCTGACGGCTGACAGCTGACAGCTGACAGCCCTGACGTAAAGTAGTCATGATGACTGACACAAGAGCACTATCTTCCTAGGGAACTGAAGAAAATCTTCACAGCTTCGAGGCAAGTTTATGCGGCCAGACTAGACTAGTTCACGCGGCCAGTGTAGAGAAACCTATGCGGTTCAATCATGAAGGTCCCCCATGCGGCTAGGCCATGAAGAAATCCACGCGGCTCGGCCATGAAGACTCTCATACAACTCGGCCATGAAGATCCCCATGCGGCTCGGTCATGAACATATTCATGCGGCTCGGTCATGACAACCTTCATGCGGTTCGAGTATAGAGACTACTCATGCGGCTCGGTCATAAAATCTTTTATGCGGCTCGGTTATGACAACCTTCATATGACACAAATATGAACGCTCCTCATACGGCTCAACAATGATGACAGGATACGTGTCCTAAAGATAATCAAATTTTGGGTCAGATTCCAATGATTTGGGACACGTGGCAAGAGAATAAATTAAATTGATTCATTTAGATTTGCGAATATCAGCAAATCATCATAATGGGGATTTATTGCAATCAATATTAATTACTGACATGATTTGGCATAATCCTCATTAATGGCCCAGATCCTTCATGCTCAAGATTAATGGTCCAGATTGATCATTTACCAGGCCGCCGCCACTTTGAGAATGGGCAATCATTGCAAACCCTAATGATGCCTCCACTATTATAAATAGCAGGGTGCCATTCCCTTGCAAAAAAGATACGCACACACAGAGAGAGGCTCCCCCAATAATCAGAGAAAAAAATTACACAGAGATCAATCCAGAGAGAGAAGCCAGAAGAGCAATACGTGGAGAGCAAGAAGAGCATTTCTTTGTCAACGCCAAGCATCTCGTCACAGGAGCCAAGGCTACGTCCGATCGTCCAAGGAGTAAGACAGAGCTGCCGTCGCTTTCCCGAGCCTCTATCGTCACCCCTAGAATCAAAAATAAACAATTGTACTTAGATTGCTGTACCTAGGTTTTCGTCCCTAGGCTTTCTTTGTACAAGCGAGTTTGTAACGTGAAGTAAAAGTCCAATCCTCCCATAAAACTGTTCTGCTCTTTTATATTTTATGGCAAACACGATGGCGACTATGCTGGGGACAAACTTCTCCACGGCTGAGGAGTTGGTGACGCAATCGGATACAGCCAAACTTGGCTCCACTCAACAGATGATGGTCGCCCGGTTCGACCAACAGGCGTTTGAAGAAATGCTCTCCGACAAGAGCGCTGGCCCGGTCCAGAAGCGAGCCCGTACAAAGAAGGCCCGCAAGGAGTGGAGACCCCGATCCTTCGTTCTTACTGAAGCTCTTGCAGAGATACCCTCTGTCCCTCAAAACGGCGGAGAAGACTCTCCTGCGGCCCCACTTCAGACCGTAGACAACTCTGTTGTTCCCAAGTCCGGCAGAAGAAAACATTATGATGCTGGACTTGCAGGGGCAAAGAGGAACTCTATGCGATCCGAGCCGCATAAGGGTTCTAGTCGCATGGAGAAAGCTTATGCGGCTACATCCGCCAGCCGCATGATGAAAGCTCACACAACCACATCTGTCAGCCGCATAGCTTATGCGGCTACAGTTGCCAACCGCATGGATGAAACTTATGTGGCTACTGAAGTCAATCGCTTGCAGAAAACCTATACGGCCACAATTGCCAACCGCATGCGGCCAGCCTGCACGGTCGTGACTCCTAGTCGCACAAGAACAACTCATCCGACAACTAAAGACAGCCGCATGCAGACAGCCTGCACGGTTTCCAATCCTAGCCGCATAGCGTCTGTTCCACGCTTCTCTCGATCAGTCTTCGACCGTCTCTCATGCGGTCCTGACCCTGATGGTTCTCTTGATGATAAGCCAGACTCTGTGGTATCCAACTTGGACTCTTCCAATTACGCACCCGTAAGTACTAAAAGGAAGAAGTCTAGGGCAGCGTGGGCCCACCAAGCCCAGTCAGCTGCCCCAACCTCTGACTATCGGAGCATCCCGCAGATTATCACGCGGGCCTCTAATGGAAAGTTGTATAAAGCTACTCGTGCCCTGCCCCCTGCGGCCAATGGGCGAGATAGCCATCAACCATCTCCCAATAACGAACAAAGGCGAGTATAAGAGCTACCTTCGAATCAGGGAGCAGGCGGGAGGCCTACACACCCGCGTGCCCGGAATTCCCGAGCCAGCGAAGCCAATGACTTGCGTGAGGCCATCCTCCACAAACGCAAGGATAGAGAAGATGTATCGGGGTACAAAGAGTCCTCCCACGGACGTCACTGCACCCAAGTCATCGTCAACTGCTGCTGCAATAGCACGACGATGCAAGAAGACCGGCAGTCTGTCTTTCAAAGACTGCAACAGCCATCTTCAGAAGACGAGGTACTACCCGTCGTCTCCTGCAACTCTGCTCGGAAAGTCCTCGCTGATGGAAGGGGAAAAAAGATGAATGTTTCCAGCCCGAAGATCTCAACCACTATGACTAAAAGACTGTCGTCTAAGCGGGTGCCCACCATCGGAGTTTTCCAAGGTACTCGCTCTAAGACGAAATCTGCTACAGTGGGAGATTTGTCATCCATAACACAGGGGGTTGCTGGGGCTGGGGGTAGCACCCCTCCGAGCCTCTACAGCAATCCGATGTTCCAAAAAGATGAGCCAGAGGAGACAACTCTTCCATCGGATACAGCAAACCTCGACGTCCCCGACGACATCCACAACTCCCAAGACAAGGCAAACTCAGAGGCTGGGGGTACTGTTCCTTCCGAGTCTGAATCAGAAGGGAACATACCCACATACCCCGATGACTTCTCACTACAGGGGTATGATTCGGAGAGCGCTTCCTCCACCGCTCCGTCTGTCTCTCCTCATGTGAAGACGATATTCATGACAGACAGCAACCAAGGTGGTTCCAGTGATCGCCAGCGCATCGAAAGTCTCGAAGCCATATTGCTTGCTTTGGTAATGTCTGTAGACGAGATTAAAGCGGCTCTTCCAAGTCTGCAAGGAGGGACGCCTGGCCAAACAAGCGTAGGTCCCGCGGTCAATGCGGACTCGAATTCGGCGGCACCAAACCCGGGCAACAATCCTCCGGAAACAACGGCTCCCATAATTGTAACGCCCCAGTCCCAAATACTTGAGACTAGGTACGTATTCATGCCAGCTGTATACATACGAAATACATGGACCTCGTATGTATACATAAGCTGTAAATGTAGTAATCCAAGACAACTAAATCTCATCCACAAAGATAAATAATGATATAAAGCAAACTTTGAGTTTGTCATGTACATAATAGTTGGGCGGAGACAAAGTCCACTACCAACCAAATTAGATAGAGAAAAATATACAATAAAAGAATTTAGCAAGCGAGAGCAAGTGACGAGTCCAAGCGCAATCATCACGGAGGAAGGAATGGCCTTAGCTAGAGCACCTGCAAGAAATCACGAAAACACACACCTGGTGTGTCGCCTGGTATGGTGCAGTGTTCCATCAAGTCCGGAGTGCTCCGGCCGGCGGTCGGCACGGTATCCGCGGGGAAGACGACGGCGGTGCGCTGCTCGCGGAAGGGAGGCAGGTTGGCCAAGCCACGGCGGCGCGCCTACGGAGTGGAGGCCGGTCGGCCACGCCACGGTGGCTCTCGACTTGGGCGAGCGCCGACGTGCTCAGGAGGAGTCGTCGGCGGTATAGCCGAGCGGCTCTCGGCGCACACGGGGAGGGTTCAGATGCTGGGAGGCGGAGACTCGTCGGTCTGACGCGGAAGAAAGGAGACTCCGGCGTCTCGGCACACGACTAGGGTTTGGCGACGGCGCCCGCGGCTGGAGGAGGCCGCGGCGGAGGAAGATCGGGGAGGTACGGTGGTTCGGCGCACCTGGCGGCGCGGCGCTCTGCTGGAGTGGAAGTCGGAGGGAAGGAGCGCGGTCGGTGGAGGCGATATGGGCGGTCGATGTCACCTGGTCGGGCGGAGGCTGGGCGTCGGGAACCAGCGGACAGGACGCGGTGGTCGGCGTGGACTCGCGGGCCGAGGTGAGGTTTTCTCCCCCCTCTTCCCTCATATTCTGGTGGTGGCGGTGGTGTTGTCCGCCGAGGGAGTTGGTTGTTCTGACGGTGATGGCGGGTGGTGAATTTGGTGGTGACGGGGCCAACGGCTGGTTCTGGTGACGTCGGGAATGATTGGCGGTTGACGATGAGGGGTCGGGTCGGTGTTGGCAGCGATGTCGGTTTGGGTGGTCGATGGTGACGGTGAGGGTGGTGTCGGGATGATGGCGGATGAAACGTTGGCAGTTGGCGAGCGGTCGGGGTGCTGATTACAGCGAGGGTTAGGATAGGGATAGGTTGTCTTGGTGTCAGCGTGTCCTGTAGGACACCGAACATGGGAGAGGATTGATGGATGTGTCCGGGATTGTCGGACACATAGTAAAAATGTATATGTAAAAGAAAAATAGTGGAAGGGGTCGTCGACACGGACACGATGCACATGGTTGTGGTTTGTGGAGAATTTTGGAGAAAATTTATGGATGACAAATAATAGGGAGGAGTACCTGCCTATTTATAGGATGTGGGAATTCCCCTTTGGATAGGATTGTGGGGGTTTTAAATCCCCATTAGATAAATCGTAATTTAATTTAAAATCAAAATCCAAATCAAAATACAAATTCAATTTAAATCAAATTTAATTCTGTTAGTTTAAAAATCAAATCAATATCAAATATGGATATTACTTTATTTATTTAAATCATTCCATAAAATTTAATCGAGATTTAAAATGGCCAAAATATTTTCCAAATATATTTTTCAAAAATACCAATGAATATAATTTCGAAAATAATAATATAATAAATATTTTAAATAACTTATCGAATATTAAAAATATCAATATTAAATAATTTCGAAAATTATAATATATATTTAAGTATTAATAGGAAATATTTCCAAATTACATTTTTACTAATTTGGATAAAACATATTTCGAAAGTAATCATAAAATTCAAATCTTTAAATACCTTCTTGCTAAATTATTTTTAATAAAAATAATTATTTATATATTATTTTGAAACCACCATTTATAATAAAATCAAAAATTATTTTTCTAAAAATATGTTACTCGCACATATTCGCTCTCGACGAGAAAATACAAAAATCGTAAATTCGCGCGCGACGTACAATACAACTACGCGACGTAAAATACAAAAATTTTTAAATCAGTACCAAAAATAATAAAAATACAGTAGAAATCTAGGGGTTTTACATCCTACCCAACTTAAAAGAATTTCGTCCTCGAAATTAAGAATTTGTAGGGGGGTGAGAAGACATAAGGGGTATCGGTGGGGAACAATCGATTATAAGGCTCAACAAAATCATGTCGCAAGAAGTTGCGATTTAGATCATAGAAAAATAATACAAGTATGGTCGTGGGTAGTGAATGAGGGTCATAGTAGGCCCGAGAAGAAGGACGAGTAGTTTAGAACGAAGGTATAGCAACATCGAGTGAGAATGGTCATAGCCTATAGGTAGGCTGGAGGAAGTTCTAGTATAACGCTTTCGCCGTCCTAAATAGGTGAAGGCGAAAGAATATAGGAGTTCGAAGGAGGCGTTTATCGAATACGAGTACGTGATTCAAAGACGATTGAATAATTTCAAAAGAATTGTCAAGGCAGTCGCGGATGAGATTTTAGGGCCAAGTTAACTACGTCTCCATCCACGTTGAGCAATATACAAAAGGCGAACCAAGGGCACTATGGTTGATCGGACCATCATGCACCGGTTCTGACTTGACAGTATGTTAGTGGGAGCGACCCAATAAGATACGTCATGATCAAGCTTTGATAAGAAAATAAGCTTGCAAAATTTATGCTAAGTTGGCATTAAAAATAGTCAAAGTAATAGTAAGGAACCATGATAAAGGAGAATTAAATGGTTCTAGATTCTTTAAAATCAAGTCTAGTTCAAGTCCTTGGTTGGCTAGACGGGTTAGGTCCTCTAGATTCTAGGATAAGCTTGCTAATAGAGGTCACTAGGTCGAGAGGGGTTGCTAGTTCATAAGGTATTCTACCCAACTTAAAGAATTAAACTAATGGTGTGATAGGTCCAACAATCAAGATAAAATGCAAGGTGAAGCATGTAAGGAATTAGGTAGGACAAAATTGTATATTGGGTCGAAAGAATGGAGTCGAGGTCGAGTCTCATCTCAAGTTTAAAAAGTATATTGGTTTCACGGTAGGAATTAGGGTCCAGTCATTTTGACCCGAAAGTCGCAACATGGAATTAGAGTACAAGGAGACGTGTTTTAGTGGCACGTGATATACCTACATGAAGGTGGACTCGTGTAGGTCCTGCTTGTGAAAGTTGTTGGAAGGAAAAGTCTAGTGTTGTGCTCCAAATATTCAAGTCATGGTAAAGGACACAAAAGAATTTAAAATAGAAAGTGGGAGTTCAGGAGATAATAATTAACGCACGAAATAGTTGACAAGGTAAAAGCATGAAATAAAAATAACTTAGATTCTAACAAATCAAGGTAAAATAATTTAGGAGTACAGTTTCTAGGGATATGATAGCCACTTGACGGGGTATGATCAAGGAACAATCCAATTATTTCTCAAGTTTCAATGGTTAGAAAGTCATGACAAAATCTAGATTTGAGGGAATATCGAGGGAGTCAAGATTGGAGTATAACCATATGATCTTGGAGATGACTAACAACACTTGTATGTACACTACTATCATGGTCGTGAGGGACATGGCAATTAGTATGGAATACTCCTAGCTCAAAAAAATTTTAACTGGAGTTTCCTCAAAAAAATCTCTTAATAAATTTTTTTAAAAACAATAAACCACCAAAATTGTATTTACTCTAAGCTGCCCAATTAGATTATGGCTAACAATTTCATTTCCTTTAATAATCACAAAGTAAACTTTTGCCATGTTACTACTAACTTTTCCAAAACTTAACGTTCAATCCAACTATTGAAATCAAAAGTTCATAATTCACGAGTCCATAAAAATCTCATAATCAATCAAAATTTTAAAACCAAATTTTTTTTTTTAAATAACTACAGAAAGACTCTTAGCAAGGAAAATAATCTCAAAATTGAAGTTCAATATCTTAATGCACTTATCAACCCTAATCTGACAACCAAATTTTTTTTTTTTTGCCAATTTATTGATAATCTCAATCAAAACATTTACTCAAAATCTAAATAGAATTGTAAATCCTAAATCACATGCCACAATTTAAAATTTGAAAATCTTCCTCAAAAAATTATTTTTTGTAACTTCCAAAATATTTTAAACCAAAATTTAAAAATCACTGCTTCCACTTAAAATTTGAAATTTAAGAAACATACTAATCGTAAGTTGTACGAGAATAATTTCTACTGCTACACTTAAAATCCAAGATCATTTTCAAACCAAATTTATAACCGTTCCAAAGGCGTATAACTATAACTCAATAAATCATAAAATATCACGACTTGAAAATCAAATCAGTTTTATATTTGCTCAAAGACGTATAGCTATAATCCAATAGATCATAAATATCAAAATTCGAAAATAATTCAATTTTGCATAGATTCCAACTATTTTCCTGCAGTATCAAAAATAAAATAAAATCCTATCAATCCTTTGATGATCACTACCTAGAAATCTCAAGATTACAATTTCCTTTGTTATCCTATTACAAATCACTAATAGGTAAATCACACATTTTTTTAAAAAATGCCTTTTTAACTCGATTAGAGCCTTAAACGTATTCCAATTGCCAATGTAACCCTTCTAGCCATATGGTTGACCAATAAGTACATATAGTACTGTAGTCATCTTTCTAATTGTCACTAAGCACGAAAGTAAGAGTTTACGGTAGAAGGAGTCAAGCATGATGCAAATCGAGGAGGGCGAACGAGAGTTCAAAATTTGAAGTCAAGAAAGGATGTCAAGTAGATGGATGAGATTCCTAGATTCTAATCCTATATTGCAGGCCCACATCGGTACAATTACGTAACCGAAGTGACAAACTTGGACCTGCATGGGCCACCACAAAAACATGTAACGCCTCAGTCCCAAATACTTGAGACTAGGTACGTATTCATGCCAGCTGTATACATACGAAATACATGGGCCTCGTATGTATACATAAGCTGTAAATGTAGTAATCCAAGACAACTAATCTCATCCACAAAGATAAATAATGATATAAAGCAAACTTTGAGTTTGTCATGTACATAATAGTTGGGCGGAGATAAAGTCCACTACCAACCAAATTAGATAGAGAAAAATATACAATAAAAGAATTTAGCAAGCGAGAGCAAGTGACGAGTCCAAGCGCAATCATCACGGAGGAAGGAATGGCCTTAGCTAGAGCACCTGCAAGAAATCACGAAAACACACACCTGGTGTGTCGCCTGGTATGGTGCAGTGTTCCATCAAGTCCGGAGTGCTCCGGCCGGCGGTCGGCGCGGTATCCGCGGGGAAGACGACGGCGGCGCGCTGCTCGCGGAAGGGAGGTAGGTTGGCCACGCCACGGCGGCGCGCCCACGGAGTGGAGGCCGGTCGGCCATGCCACGGTGGCTTTCGACTTGGGCGAGCGCCGACGTGCTCAGGAGGAGTCGTCGGCGGTGTAGCCGAGCGGCTCTCGGCGCACACGGGGAGGGTTCAGATGCTGGGAGGCGGAGACTCGTCGGTCTGACGCGGAAGGAAGGAGACTCCGGCGTCTCGGCACACGACTAGGGTTTGGCGACGGCGCCCGCGGCTGGAGGAGGCCGCGGCGGAGGAAGATCGGAGAGGTACGGTGGTTCGGCGCACCTGGCGACGCCGCGCTCTGCTGGAGTGGAAGTCGGAGGGAAGGAGCGCAGTCGGTGGAGGCGATGTGGACGGTCGATGTCACCTGGTCGGGCGGAGGCTGGGCGTCGGGAACCAGCGGACAGGACGCGGTGGTCGGCGTGGACTCGCGGGCCGAGGTGAGGTTTTCTTCCCCCTCTTCCCTCCTATTCTGGTGGTGGCGGTGGTGTTGTCCGCCGAGGGAGTTGTTTGTTCTGACGGTGATGGTGGGTGGTGAATTTGGTGGTGACGGGGCCAATGGCTGGTTCTGGTGACGTCGGGAATGATTGGCGGTTGACGATGAGGGGTCGGGTCGGTGTTGGCAGCGATGTCGGTTTGGGTGGTCGATGGTGACGGTGAGGGTGGTGTCGGGATGATGGCGGATGAAACGTTGGCAGTTGGCGAGCGGTCGGGGTGCTGATTACAGCAAGGGTTAGGATAGGGATAGGTTGTCTTGGTGTCAGCGTGTCCTGTAGGACACCGAACATGGGAGAGGATTGATGGATGTGTTCGGGATTGTCGGACACATAGTAAAAATGTATATGTAAAAGAAAAATAGTGGAAGGGGTCGTCGACACGGACACGATGCACATGGTTGTGGTTTGTGGAGAATTTTGGAGAAAATTTATGGATAACAAATAATAGGGAGGAGTACCTGCCTATTTATAGGATGTGGGAATTCTCCTTTGGATAGGATTGTGGGGGTTTTAAATCCCCATTAGATAAATCGTAATTTAATTTAAAATAAAAATCCAAATCAAAATACAAATTCAATTTAAATCAAATTTAATTCTGTTAGTTTAAAAATCAAATCAATATCAAATATGGATATTACTTTATTTATTTAAATCATTCCATAAAATTTAATCGAGATTTAAAATGGCCAAAATATTTTCCAAATATATTTTTCAAAAATACCAATGAATATAATTTCGAAAATAATAATATAATAAATATTTTAAATAACTTATCGAATATTAAAATATCAATATTAAATAATTTCGAAAATTATAATATATATTTAAGTATTAATAGGAAATATTTCCAAATTACATTTTTACTAATTTGGATAAAACATATTTCGAAAGTAATCATAAAATTCAAATCTTTAAATACCTTCTTCTTAAATTATTTTTAATAAAAATAATTATTTATATATTATTTTGAAACCACCATTTATAATAAAATCAAAAATTATTTTTCTAAAAATATGTTACTCGCACATATTCGCTCTCGACGAAAAAATACGAAAATCGTAAATTCGCGCGCGACGTACAATACAACTACGCGACGTAAAATACAAAAATTTTTAAATCAGTACCAAAAATAATAAAAATACAGTTGAAATCTAGGGGTTTTACACAGCCGTGGACGAATTACGCGAAGCGAGAAGAGAGGTCCAGGAGCTCCGAGCCATGTTCCACGCTCGAGAAAACTCTCAATACCTCAGAACACGGCAACCATACCCTGCTGCATGGAGGGATGTTCCATTTCCACCGAGATATAAGCCGTTCAACATCAATCCTTATGATGGCAAGACCTCAGCAAGTCGGTACATCACTTACTTCGAGGTCACCACCGACCATCTGCCCCATGACGATGCCATTCTAACACGATTATTCATCGGGGCATTGGAAGGAGTCGCCTTCGACTAGTATCGCAACCTGCCGGACAACTGCATCCACTCCTTCGCCGGCTTCAAACGCATGTTCTTGGAGAGATTCTATGAAGTAGGGCAGGACATCACCATGTCCACCCTCATGGACGTCGTCCAAGGGGAGAAAGTGCTGACAAGGAACTACATCGAGCGGTTCCGCCAAACCGCCATGAAGTTGCCCTCTGGAAATCCAGATTCCTCCTTGATTGAAATTTGCCAAAAGAGACTCCTCCCAACAATCAGTCTCTAGATGGGCAAAAGTCAATTCAAGGACTGGAAGACGTTCATCATCAGCGCCACAAGCGCCGAAGAACGATTGAAGAAGGCTCGCCAGCTGGGATTGCACATCTCGGACGGAGAGAACAAGGGCAAGCGTCCTAACACCAATAATGACAATGGGGGTAGTCCCTCCAACAATCAGGACGGCAGGGGCAAGCAGGCTATGGTGGCCGACACAACACAGAAACCTGAGCCAAAGTCGGCAGACAAACAATGGTCGCAAATCACTTACCCCTTCGAAGACGGTCACGTCAAGCCCATCTTGGACATGCTCATACAAGGGGACAGAATTCAGCTTCTTCCACCAAGACGGGAACCGCGGCCGGCAGAGATGGAGAACCCAAAGTACTGCCATTATCATCGCTACGTCCACCATACTACACAAGACTGCTACCAGCTGAAATGGTACATCCAAAACCTCATCGATTCGAACGCTTTGGCCATCGACTTCGAAGAGGTAACGGTGGCAGCCAATATGGTGTCAGTACAGTTCGACAGCTTCCCTCCGACGGAAACTCAAGACGGGGTGGTCCCCATCCCTCTAGCGACAATGGAGATTACTAATCTTCTACCTCTCCGAGATCATGCTGCTGGTTTAGTGCCCCTCGCCACATCACGAGGTGAGGTCATGTGGATCCATCCAGATTTGGTATCGGAAGTGACTCGGCCCATATCGTCTTCTATCTGCAAGAAAAAGAATAGAAAAGTCAGGACCTGCCACACAATCTCGGCAGACATCAAGGAATCTACAGCCGTCGTCACGCGGTCTGGGGTGCAATCCCAACCTGTAGTTGACAATCCAACTGAAAATCATCAACCCACTACAACTGATGCTCCGGGACCGGCTCAGCCTTTGACGACCAACAAGCCTAGGCCGAGGGAGACTCGCTTCGACAAATCCCTCCGAAAAGAGGCAGCCCAAGGGCTGGAGAGGCCCTACAACTTTGACATCTTAGCACAATTGGCTAACACACCAGCCAAGTTGTCGCTGTACGAACTCCTAAGGCTCTCCAAGGACGTTCGTATTGCATTGAGCGAAGCACTCCAAAATGTCGATGCCTATCTGGCTCAATCCAACCTCACCGGGGAGGACTCACCTGTGGATCTCCAAGATAGTTCCTGCACTGGCGCAATGCCAAACATCGTCTTCACTCCGCAAGATATGCTCATCAAAACTAATCTGCACGATCGCCCACTATACTATACTGGATACATCGGCGACGTAAAGGTGGATCGGATGCACATTGATCCTGGCTCTTCGATAACATTATTCCGAAGGGTTTGCTACATCATCTCCGTATCCCAATGCATCGCCTGACGCCTACAAGCACCGCCATCAGCGGTTTCAATTCGGACAGGAGCTACCCTATTGGGAAGATTCGTCTGAAGTATCAAATTGGCGACCTCCAATCCGAAGTCACCTGCTACGTCATAGATGCAGACACTTCTTACAACATCCTCTTGGGGCACCCGTGGATACACGATTACATGATCGTGCCTTCCACGCTGCACCAGTGCTTCAAATATGTCGACAAACACGGTTTTGTAAGGACGGAATTTGCTGATATCGATCCCTTCAAAGGGGTCGAATCTTACTACTCAGACTCCTGTCTATACAAAAAATCGAAGAAGCATATTGGTGAAGGAGATGTACAAGCTAGTACCAAGACAGCCACAGGATCAGAAGAGCCTCTGACGATCCACCTCCAAGCTCGCAAACCGGGCAGGTCTGCACCCCTTACCGCCACTCTGCGTAAGGACGCAATCAGCCTCTCGGCAGAAGAAGAGCAGATGATAATCCGGCTGCCAAGGTCTGGCCAAGTACCAAGATCCACAACAGGGCCACTAATAATCCGACTGTCGAGAGTCGGTCAGCCCCAAACGGAGAAGCTCCGAACTGGGGGTCGCTAGTCTGCCAACAACTCCACGCTCAGCTCTATCAACTCAACCACTGACGATCAAGCTCCCCAGGTCGTCCTCTCAGTCTTCATTCACACAGGGGGTAGCCGAAGAGGAACCGGAGCTAGCCAAGTATGTGGCTGCCTACACTGATGTTCCCTCCGCAGATGATGTAATCCTCCTAGAAAAGATACCTTACTTCATCAATAAAGGGCTATCTTTGAACTACCTCGAGCTTAATAAGCTTTGTACAATGTACGCTATGGAATACGGTATAGGCACTCACCTACACACACAGGTGACAAATGTCTACACCATAATCCAGCTCACTCCAGCAGAAGACGCTTACCGAATAGTCGAGGGAGGGGACCATCCAATCATCTTCGGCCGAAATGACGATCCGCATCCCTTCACCATAGAAGAAGTCGACCGTGGATAGGATGCTGGGAGACTACCTCTGTATATTTATAGCCCCCAATCTAAATATCTCATGCAGAAACAGGGGTATGATCTGGAAACGATGCCAGGCTTGAATTACGGTACTGGACGATGATTACCTTTGAAGCCCCCAGTCCCGGCTGGCAAACCACGGGACTACTATAGAAAGACTCGATATAGATTAGGGTATGTAACACCTACGACGACCCCCAAAAGTTTAGATGAAGAATGCGACTGGCATTCACATTCGACCGGGTCACCAACTTTTGACTCAGATACCAGCATCGGAGACGTATTCAGACAAGTCCTGTCAGTCAACATGGCATTCGCCGACGCCTATGAAGAAGATGAAGATATTCCAAAAATCCTCGAGCTAGAGCCATGGGCACAACAGCTAGATGAACAATGGGAGAAGCGTTTCGAGCAAAGAGAACCTCCCACTGAAGATGAGGTCATACAAGTTAATCTTGGTGATGAAGCCTCCCCAAAACCAATCTTCATCAGCCAGAGCCTGACGGATGAAGAGCGAGAGTCGCTGCTCCAACTCGTCAAGGAGAATATCGATGTGTTCACCTGGAGCTATGGATATGCCAGGATTGGACCCCGAGATAGCACTCCATAAACTCAATATTCGTCCGGATGCAAAACCTGTCAAGCAACAACAACGACAATTTCGCCCCGATGTCATGAATGCTATTAAAGCCGAGGTCAACAAACTAATAGCCAGCGGCTTCATTCGCGAAGAGCAGCATCCAGACTGGGTAGCCAACATCGTACCAGTTCTTAAGAAGAACGGAAAGATCCGAATATGCATTGACTTCCGGAATCTGAATGAGGCATGCCCTAAAGATGAATTCCCTCTCCCTATCACGGATATTGTGATCGACAATACCTGCGGCTTCGAACGTATGTCCTTCATGGATGGCTTCTTAGGATACAACCAGATCAAGATGTTCCCTGATGACGAGAAGCACACATCATTCCGAACACCGATTGGTACATATTGCTATACCGTTATGTCTTTCAGTTTAAAGAATACTGGAGCTACTTACCAGAGAGCTATGAGCGTCATCTTTAGAGACACTTGCGCAAGACAGTGGAATGCTACGTCGACGACATCGCCGTCAAAAGCCGTTCGAAGGAAGATCATCTGCAAGTTCTCAGGACAGTGTTCGACCTAATGCGAGCACACAACTTAAAGATGAACCCTATAAAATCATTCTTGGGTGTCTCCAGCGGGAAATTCCTGGGTTTCGTCATCACTTCTCAGGGCATTCACATCGACCACGAGAAAACAAAGACAATCATAGAGATGGGTCCCCCGAGAAATCTTCGCCAACTCTGAGGCCTCCAAGGCAGGCTAGCTTACATCAGGAGATTCATCTCTAATCTCTTCGGACGATGTCAACCATTCACCCATCTCATGAAGAAGGGAGTCTCTTTCGTATGGGATGAGGAATGCCAGCGCGCTTTCAACAGCATCAAAGAATATTTGTCGAATCCTCCAGTCCTGGTAGCTCCTGTTGCTGGAAAGCCATTCCTGCTTTATGTTCGAGCGATGGAACATTCTCTTGGTGCTCTGTTGGCACAGAACAATGATGCGGGCCACGAACAGGCTATATACTACCTCAGTCGAAAGATGATTGGGCCAGAATACCGGTACACGGCCGTAGAAAAGGAATACCTTGCTCTCGTGTTCACAATCCAGAAGACGCGACACTACGTCACGGGACAAACCATCCACGTGATATCGCGGATCAACCCCCTCAGGGTCCTCATGACCAAACCTGGGGCACTCAGCTCTCGCCTTGCTACCTGGGCAATATTACTATCACCATACCACATGATCTTCGTCCCGCAAAAGGCTGTTAAAGGTCAGGCTCTGGCAGACTTTCTAGCAGCCCATCCAGGTTCAGAGACGACTAGGGTATATGAAGAAATATCGGATGAGGTCACCAGTTCAAATGCAGTCTCCCATGATGCCATCTGGCGAATGTTCTTCGACGACACTTCAAGAACTGGACCCAAAGGCAACATCATCGCTGGAGTTGGAGTGGTGCTGATTTCTCCCTCCGGCTTGGTGATCAATCGGGCCTACTCACTCACAGAGCCCTGCTCAAATAATGTAGCCGAGTATAATGCCTTGGTCATTGGTCTCCGACTTGCAAAGGAGCTGGGGGTAGAGTATCTTGAAGCATACGGTGACTCACAGTTAATCGTTAATCAGATTCGGGGGTCGTACGAGGTCCGCCACCAAGACATGATCCCGTATCATCGAATAGCAATCGACATCATTTCGTCTCCGGGAGGATTCTTCATAGAACATGTTTCCAGACTCCAGAACATTGAGGCTGATGCCCTAGCTGGTTTGGCCGCTTCCCTAGCTGTGCCAAATTATGCTCGTCATCAGGTCGACATAATAGGCCGTGAACTGGTCTGTCCTAAGGATAACGTTCAATGCATGGAAAGCTACTCCGCCCTTTCGGTCGACGAAGCACCAGACTGGAGACAGCCGTTCATTGACTTTATAGTATACGACATCCTGCCAGAGAATCCGAAGGAAGCCACTTCTATCAGAAGACGTTCTTTCAGATTTTTCTATGATACGGAGACAAAAATGCTGTATCGTCGATCCTATGATGGGTTGCTGCTTCGGTGTCTATCAAATACAGAAGCCAAGTAAGCCATACGCGAGGCCCATGATGGTGTCTACGGAGCCCATCAACCTGGCCCGAAACTGCAAGACCGCCTTCGCCGAATGGGCTATTACTGGCCTACGATGGTTGCAGATGCAATAGATTATGCACGAAAGTGCAGAGCCTGCCAAATCCACGCCGACTTCATCCACCAGCCATATGAATTCCTACATCCGACTGTAGCCTCCTGGCCATTCGAAGCATGGGGTATGGACATCGTCGGCCCAATCACTCCACCTTCGTCCAGAGGACACCGATTCATACTCGCAATCACCGATTACTTCTCCAAATGGGCGGAAGCCATCCCATTGGCAGAGGTGAAAACTTCAAACGTGATCAGCTTCCTTAAGCATCATGTCATCTACCGCTTTGGACTGCCCCGAAGGATCATCCACGACAATGGGCCACAGTTCGCAAGCCACGTATTTTATCGGTTCTCCGACAAGCACAGAATTCAGAATATTTCTTCGACACCCTACAACCCAGCAGCCAACGGGTTAGCAGAAGCATTCAACACGACCATAATCAAGCTACTCAAGAAATTCATGTCCTCTAGCAAGCGCGACTGGAACGAGAAGCTCGGCAAATGCTTATGGGCGTATCGTACCACAGTTCGAACAGCCACCGGGAATACACCATTTTCCCTGGTGTACGGGAGTGAGGCGGTCCTCCTATTAGAGACTCAGATCCCCTCACTCTGCGTTGCCCTCGCATATCAGTTGACGACAGACGAAAACCACCATTGCCGACTACAGGAATTGGAGGCCCTAGACGAGAAATGCCTGTTAGCTCAACAGCGAATCGAACTATATCAGGCCAGAATCTCCGAAGCTTTCAACAAGAAGGTCAAGGTCAGAACATTCCAAGTAGGCGATCTCGTTCTGGCGGTTCGGAGGCTGATGGTTATGACGCATAAAACTGCCAGTAAATTCCAACCAAAATGGGAAGGCCCGTTCATCATCGAAGCCGTATTCTCCAACGGCGCCTACCGCCTCGCGGAACAAAATGGATACTTGCTCATGTTGCCCATCAACGGCAAGTTCCTGAAGAAATATTATGTCTGAAACAAAATCCTCGAGACATCTCAGAGTGTCGAGTTATGTACCTCCCAGTACCTCTGAACTTACATTTTGGTTCCATACATAGAGTCATGTACCCGCTGGTACCTCTGAACTCATTCCTACATCTTCCATACATAGAGTCATGTACCCGCTGGTACCGCTGAACTCACCCTCATAGTTCTCCAAATTTTCGAGTTACGTACCCTCTGGTACCGCTGAACTCATTTTTCAACATTCCAGATTATCGAGTCATGTGCCCGCTGGTGCCACTGAACTCACACTTTCACAATATCGAGTCATGTACCCGCTGGTGCCTCTGAACTCACATCCCGGTCACTCTTTCAGATAGTAAGTCATGTATGATCATACCTCTGAACTTTCTTCCTATAAGAGATCCTCCCTCATGATCCACTACCCGCACTCCCAGTGCACAAAAAAGGGTAATGGGTCCACTAACTTCCAAAACGACCATGTCGATGCTACCTCTGAGTCGTTTCACTTCCGCCGAAAACAAATCACCCCCTACATAAAACTTCCACGTCCTCATTACCTCTGAGTCGTTTTATGTACCCCCTCTTCATTGAGCCCACTCCTGCCATGTCCTCATTACCTCTGCGTGGGAAGGCTCCGTAGAAGAAACCTTCATACTTGCCATGTCCTCATTACCTCTGAGTAAGTATGTCGGTTCCCTTTCAACCTATTATCTGTACCCACAACCGGAGTACGACAAGGATAATAGGTCCACAAATGTCCTCTGTTGACCACAAATATCCTCTGTTGACCACAAATGTCCTCTGTTGACCACAAATGTCCTCTGATGACCACAAATATCCTCAGTTGACCACAGATGCTGTACTGGGTCTCCAGTACACGCCCATCCCTTCCCTATCATGCCGGGGAGCCCAGTTACTCCCTGGCATTCTTCCGAATACTAAAAACTTTTATAGTTGTCTTATCGCGAAGTTGTTCTAGGTATCCCTCTCCAAAACTTGTTACTCGTACCTAAAACCAAGGTATGCCCAGGGTAACAGGTCCACAAATAATCCCCCAGCAGGTCCAATTCCACAAACACCCCAAGTACAAGAAAGAGAAGATGAGTTGAAACATGCTCATTTATTCAAAATTCAAAGTACTACATCATCTGGGATCATATCCCTTGACAAAAAGAAGAAAAAAAGAAGAGAAGAAAATAGTAAAAGAAAACAGAAAACTGATCACTGCTCAGGGGCACATAACGCCGTGAGACGGTCCGTCAGCAAGGCAACCGACCGCTCAAACCTCTGTTTAGCTCGACGCTCCGCCTCTTGGGCCAGCACCGCCGCGTCATCCAGATGAGCATGAGCTTGCCAGTTGTCCTCAAATTTCTTGAAAGCCCGTTCCAGGTTAACAGAAGATCGGGAAACCTTTTCGGTCTCCCGAACGATTGACTCCTGTTCCGCATGAGCAGCCTTCAGCTCCGACTCTAGGAAGGCTAATTCCTTCTGAAGTGCGAGAATCCGCTCCTTCGTGTCAGCTATTCCACGAGAAGCAGCCTCTTTCCGAGCCCTACAAGCTTGACTTCGACGACCCAGCCTATCATACGAAGCGGAAAGCTCGTCAAGGTCCCCCTTCACAACTGGCCCGGCAGTGTCTCGAACGAGCTTTATCCTATCCCGAGCGGCAATAAGGAAGCCCCGCTCCCGTTCAACCGCAGCAGGCAAGTCAGCCTGCCGTAACACCAGCAATCGGGTCACGAGCTGATCAGCCTCTGCCAACTTGGGCTCCAGGAGCGCAGCCAACCCCACCCCACCAGAAAGAGACTTCAAAGTTTTAATCTGACCCCGAGCGCACCGCAGGGACAGAAAAAAAGGGATCCCCCATTCTACGGAAGCATCTACGCCCCTCTTTAAATGGCTGTAGAAGCTGTCGACCACATCCTACGACACCTCGTCCAGAGCCTCCGAAGAAGCCGACGTCAACGGGAATGTAGCTGGCAACACTGAAGAAGACGTGACAGAATCTGTCGCTCCTGCCACGAGGGAAATAAACTCCGTATGGAAGGACGCCTGAACAGCGGCCAACTCCTCTTCAGCAGCCCGCAGAACTTGAATGCTCGACAGGGCCAAGAAGTCAATCTCCGAAGTCATATAAGCAGCAGAGGATGGGGCGGAGACCATCACTCCCGGAACAAGCTCTACCCCCATCTGTCCGGAGCTGGTGGGATGCCCCTCGACATGAGTCGGTAAAGGAGAAAAAACGCTCCTTTCCCCCAGATCACAGCAGGCCGAGCCTTCCCCAAGAACATCCGCTGTGGAAAGTAAAGGGTCAGAACCTATAGGGCCAAGACAACCATGAATCGATTTAACCTGGTGGATATGTTGATAGAGCAAATAAGCCCCCTCACTAGTCAATATTTGGCTTATCTTACCAACAGAAGAGTGTGGAGGCTGAGGTTCGCCTACGTCCACCACAACCTCTCCACCAGCGGCCTTCGAGTCGAATATAATAGACTCCTCCGCCCCGGCACCCTCGGGAGGGGATGCGACGAGATCGACGTCGCCTTGCTGAAATTCACCAGTCTCGGAGACAGGCCCGAGGAAACCTTCGTCACCCCAGACCGAGGCCTCAGCAACTTGGGAGTCCTCAGCCGCCGCTGAGAGAGCCCCCGCAAAAAGGACCGCAGCACACATGCAGCTAATCAAAGCAGCAAGGGCCGGATCAACCTCAGGAGCGGCAGACGGTTCATGAGAGCCCGGTTCGTCAGACACCTACAAAGAAAAATGATTAGGCCATATCTCCAAGAAAAAAAAAACCACAACAAAGAGATAGCTCCAACGTAGTCTTACCTCCGAAACATCGTCAGCATTTTCACCACTCTCCGTAATAAGTAGCCAACGAGGTCTGACCGCAGCTCTCTTTACGAAAAAGGCTACTCCTCTGTCAGTAGACTCATGCCTGCCTCGCTTACGCAAGGGACCAGGCACGACAGGCGGTGGTTCTACCCTCACCACCTCTGGTACAGATGGCAACTGATCTACCACCTCATCTAATACGACCGACGGCTGATCCGTCATCATCTCATCCGCTATGATGGGCAGCTGATCCACCGCGGCTTCACCATCAGAAGAAAGAGAGTCCTCATCGTCCCGTTCGTTGTTTCCTTCCACTTTGTCAAAGGACTCGAAATCGGGCTTGGGAACCCTATTCGCCCCTTTCTTCTTTGCCTTCGACACCATAGCCCTCTCCGCCAAACGAGTGCCCACGATGAAGCTAGTCCTCGGGTCAAAATCAACAGGAGGCTGGATTTCCGTAACATGGTATAAGGCTGCCATATGCAAGATTTCCTCCAGCACGTTTGCTGCAGGAGCTGAGCAACTAGTTCGAGTACGGCAAGTGTCATGTAGCTCCATGCCCTAATACCATCAAGGATGCTACCCTCAAATCCCAGGCAGGAACTGGCCACGCCCAAGGAATAGTTGGCTGTACCCAAATTGACGGGCAAACCTACTGGACAAGTAGGGCTCCAGGTACACAGTTTGTTGCGGTTACGATAAACTAAATGTGCCGGGCGAATGTTACGCAACCAGAAACGCATTTTCTCAGGTAAGAAATGAGGAGATCCAACGCCATCGACATGGACACTCCTCACTTCCTGGTCGGTAAAACGGGGAACGGACATGAAGAAATCATATCCGTCCACCCTTGCCAGCATCCTCCGACACGCTGGCATGGTACTATATTTCCAAGACTGATGGCGATACCTGAAAAGAAAAGCGTCGTCGTCCGTAATGCCGTCTCCCGTCACAGGCCTCATCAAAGACCGATAATGCAACAACAGCCACCCCAGCAGGTAATGATAAGGCAGCTCTATACGTTCAAAGTCCATCACTACGTCACGAACGATGACCTTGGACGAGAAGGCACGGAGACCATGATGAACGCTGCACACTATAGCGGAAAGAAGAGCCAGCCTGACCCCAAAGGCCAGCTTCACGACGGAAAGAATAAAATGACGGTCGATCCTCTCGATGGAACCTGCCCCTCCTGAGACCACATAATTGTACAGCCACACCATTAAAAAACCTGCCAAGAGTGCCTTCTCTGACAGCCGCCGAGTACCATAATAAAAATAGCTGAAAGAGTCAATCTGGCTCCCAAACTTGTCACCCTTAGACTTCGACCTCCTAGCAGTCGATGCCAAGCCTTCTACTTCCCTAGGAGTTTGACGACCTCGGGAAGTAACTCGGCCAGCAGCACTAAATTTAAAAAGATAGGAGACCCAAAGAGTTGGTATGGGGAGTGTCCCCTTCCGAGCTATCATTTTTCTTGATAGACGTTTGATGACAGGTACTATGGTGACATAACAGTTCTTGGTACACAGCGACGAAGCCTGGGAATCGTCGATCTAGATCCTGGAACTCCTCTTTCGTCGGAGTGTACGCTTCGAAGGGCTCGTCTCCCCAGGGAAGCTTGGAGACAGCATACATCTCATGGAGAGCGAGCCCCAACTCCCCTACAGGTGTGAAGAAAGTCCCCGTCCGATGGTTATACATCTCCAGAAGGGCCATGAACAACGGCTTATTAATGGGCAATCCGTGGCTGGTACCCCGGATAGCATCATAAAGATTGACTTCTCGCAAAAACGTCTTATATTTCTGCAGAATCCACGAGGTCAGGTTAGCCCACGAGGGAATAGGGTATAACCAGCCCAGCAGTGCTAATCTGCCAACAGGATAGGACCCTTTTTGAGCAAGCTGGCTCAGGAAGGTATCAGCCTGAGAAAATTAGAAGTTAGGACCGGGTGTGTTGATAAAGGTACCCGGAGCTAACCCCATCACAGATCGACTGGCCGGATCCTTGATCGTGCGTACTGACCCAGTAGTTTTATTGTAACGAATGTTACCCACAAACATCCCCGGTCTGGTTGGAGTGAGGGGGTCTGTCATATACCTGTCCAACAAGATCATGTTGAACTACGCAAGAGCGAAATGACGCTTCATAATAGGGATATGAATCGGCATCCCGTCCAGATTAAAATCCCAACTCTCGGAAATATCTAGCACTCGGGAGTTTTTTATGATCAATACATCCCTAAAGAGGAAGACCGGCCTCAGATACTTCCCATTTAGCTTCCCGGAGCTCATCATGTCACTAAGGAATCGGAAAGATTGAACCCTGATAACATTCAATCGCTCCAAAGGCTCATTAATAAGGAGCTGCTCTGACACTTGACGAACTAAATCGTCCCGTCGCACTTCCGTGGTAAGTTAATTCGAGCCAACCAGAAGTTTTCCTGCAGGATTTACTAGCAGATTCACTGAAGATAGACGAAAGAAACAAGATTAGAGGATAGTCAAAACAAAGAAGCGTTTGAAAGATCATTTGAGTCTATGCGGCTCGGGTCGTCACAGCCTCATGCGGCTCAGAACCAGATGAGTCCATGCGGTTCGGTTCATTATAGCCTTATGCGGCTCCGAGTCAGACGAGTCTATACAAATCAAGTTCAAATGAGCTTATAAAGCTTCTGTGGTTTGGTTTCAGAAGGGCCTATGCGGTTCAAGGTTCACATGGACTCAACAGACAAACCTAGGCGCTGATGCGGCTCAGATTCAGGTGAGACTATGCGGTTCAAAGTCCACACGGACTCATGCGGCCTTGAACAGACAGACTCATACGGCTACAAGCAGATAAGCTTATGCGGTTCAAAAGTGAACTACGCTCATGCGGCCCAAACTGAAAATATATATGCGATTCAGATCGAGTATGACAAGCCCATGCAGTCGCCTGGGCGAAGTGCTTATGCGGTCATATCGACGAACCTTGTACATGCGGCTTCTGCATAAATTATGCAGCAGAGCCATGGCAGTTAGGGTTCTAAGGCAACGCCCTTACCAGCAATGGGTAGATGAACGTCGGAATGAACAGAGTGAATAGCGGCCGGCAGAGGAGTGGCCACGTCCGTCGCCACAGTCGTTGCGAAAGCGACCGCCTTGCCCTTCGCAGCCTTTGACGCAGCAACCTTCTTGGGAGCCATAGGTGCTTGGGAGAGAAAGGAGTTAGAACAGCGAAAGATCGAAGAGAGCAAAGGAGATTCCCTAGAACGAAAGTGTTCCTATTTATAGACAAGAAAGGAATGCCTCGATCCGAGTGCAATATGATGACCGACTCTTCGGTCATCGAGGCAAAAGGGCTGAATAATAGCCTGACTCTTGGGATCTTGGCCCAAGAAAGCGGCTCTTAAAATCTGCAGCAAATCAAGAGCATTAAATACAGAAGATTCACAGATGATTTACACACATGGCAGGAAGACGTGGCAAGAAGATCATTCGGCCAAAATAGCCCATGCGGCTCAGAGAGCTATGCGGTTGAGGTAATCATGCGGCTGGTCAAATCCATGCGGCTAGGACGGAATATATCTACACGGCTATGGCATAATCATGCTTCTTATTCAAAGTATTTCAATTTTGCAAATTGAAAACTTTGAAGGGGGTCTTATAGAAGTATGAAAAAGAAGAGAAAAATGATCAATGCGGCCAAGGAGCCGTATGCGGCTCAGGAGTCCTATGTGGCTCAAACACAAAGGCAGCTCGAGTGGACTCCATACAGCCCACAGAGGGAAGCCACGTGTGTTTTTAGGACGGCTGTACCCAGCATCATTCAAACATAATTAATGCTCTGACGGCTGACAGCTGACAGCTGACAGCCCTGACGTAAAGTAGTCATGATGACTGACACAAGAGCACTATCTTCCTAGGGAACTGGAGAAAATCTTCACAGCTTCGAGGCAAGTTTATGCGGCCAGACTAGACGAGTTCACGCGGCCAGTGCAGAGAAACCTATGCGGTTCAATCATGAAGGTCCCCCATACGGCTAGGCCATAAAGAAATCCATGCGGCTCGGCCATGAAGACTCTCAAACAGCTCGGCCATAAAGATCCCCATGCGGCTCGGTCATGAACATATTCATGCGGCTCGGTCATGACAACCTTCATGCGGTTCGAGTATAGAGACTATTCATGCGGCTCGGTCATGAAATCTTTCATGCGGCTCGGTCATGACAACCTTCATGCGGCCCAAATATGAACGCTTCTCATGCAGCTCAACAATGATGACAAGACACGTGTCCTAAAGATAATCAAATTTTGGATCAGATCCCAATGATTTGGGACACGTGGCAAGAGAATAAATTAAATTGATTTATTTAGATTTGTGGATATCAGCAAATCATCATAATGGGGATTTATTGTAATCAACATTAATTACTGACATAATTTGGCATAATCCTCATTAATGGCCCAGATCCTTCATGCTCAAGATTAATGGTCCAGATTGATCATTTACCAGGCCATCGCCACTTTGAGAATGGCCAATCATTACAAACCCTAATGATGCCCCCCACTATTATAAATAGCAGGGTGTCATTCCCTTGCAAAAAAGATACGCACACATAGAGAGAGGCTCCCCCAATAATCAGAGAAAAAAATTACACAGAGATCAATCCAGAGAGAGAAGCCAGAAGAGCAATACGTGGAGAGCAAGAAGAGCATTTCTTCGTCAACGCCAAGCATCTTGTCACAGGAGCCAAGGCTACGTCCGATCATCCAAGGAGTAAGGCAGAGCTGCCGTCGCTTTCCCGAGCCTCTATCGTCACCCCCCAGAATAAAAAATAAACAATTGTACTTAGATTGCTGTACCTAGGTTTTCGTCCCTAGGCTTTCTTTCTACAAGCGAGTTTGTAACATGAAGTAAAAGTCCAGTCCTCCCATAAAACTGTTCTGCTCTTTTATATTTCATGGCAAACAGAGGGAATGGGATGTATCCAACTAGGGAGCATCAACCGGCCAATGGGTTAGGAGCCCTTCCGAGCAAGTTGGTTCATAAAAGTGTCGACTGTAGAAAATGTGAAATTGGGACCCGGCACATTCAAGAAAGTACCCGGGGCCAATCCCATTACAGAACGGCTGGTGTGCACCTTGACCGTACACACTGACTTCAGACTATTGTTATAATGGATGTCTCCTACAAACATTCCACTTCGGGTAGGAGTTAAAGACTCTTCCATCTTCCGGTCCAGTGGGAGCATATTAAACCAAGATAATGGGAAGTGACGCTCCATTTGGGGATGCGGATCGCCATCCCGTTAGAAATAAAACTCCAGTTCTCTGACACCTCCAAAACCTGACTGTTCTTCACAGTCAAGACGTCTCCAAAGAAGAACGCAGGTTTCAAGTATTCCCCTTCTAACTTCCCCGAGTTCATCATAGCGTTAAGAAAATAGAAAGGCTGGTTCTTGAGGGCATTCGATCTCGCCGGATGCTCGTCACTCGGAAACTGGTCCGCCATATGCCGGACTATATGGTCGTACCTATAGCCCAGAGCAGCTTGGGCACTACCCACCAGGAGTTCTCCAGCAGCATTAACCGGCTAATTCACTGAGAAGAAGATAGAAAAAAATAAGTTAAAAAGATGGACAAAAAAGAATTAATGGGTGCTTTCGAGCTTATGCGGCTCCAACTTAATGAAACCTCATGCGGCTCAGGAGAATACTTATGCGGCTCCAACTTAACGAAGCCTCATGCGGCTCAGAAGAACACTTATGCGGCCCCGTTCAGTGAAGGTTCATGCGGCAGTGCTCTCATAAGGCCTCAGGGTTCGAATAAGTTTGCACGAACAAACGTGACAGACAAATTTGTGCAAATCTATGCGGCTCAGCGTAGCTTATGCGACTTCGGTGGCGAAGTGCGTATGCGGTCAAAGTGGCTATTCTTATGCGGCTCGCAGCTCGACCATAGGACGAACATGCGGCTCACAAAGGCTCGTGCATAAAGCATACGACATAGCCATAGCAGTTAGGGTTCTTTAACTCATATAATATCCTTACCAGCAATAGGGGGATAAACGTCAGGATGAGCTGCGGGTACGACGGCCGACGGAAGCAGCGGCCGCAGTCGAGGTAGAAGCAGTCTTCTTGCCCTTCGTCGTTGCAGTCGACGAAGACGTCGCCTTCTTATCCTTCGCTGCAATGGTCTTCTTGGGAGCCATTAGTGATCGAAGAAGAGGAGGACAATCGGGGTATGCAAGGTTCGAAGTAAAAGAGAAAGTAAAGAAGTTTTCTTTCTTAAAAACTCCTCTTATTTATAGGAGGACAAGAGGGGGCACATAGACTAATTACCGCCTCGAAAAAGACGAAACCGACTCCTCAGATTTTGTCCCCTCTCTCATAAAGGAGATTCACCCAGGGCATAAAATCCAAAGATTTAATGAGCCGACCCTTGGGATTTCCCCTAAAGACGCACTAAAATGAATTTGAGGCAATTAAAGACACGCACACATGGTAAGGAGCTATGCGGCCTGAAAATCCCTCCGACTGATTGACTCAATGCGGCCGAGCCATCCATGTGGCCAAGTCATCCATGCGGCCAAGACATCTATGCGGCCAGGACATCATATACTGCCAGAAGAGTTTATACATAGCCATATTTCTTATTCAAAGTATTTCAATTTTGCAAATTGAAAAAACTTTGAAGAGGGTCTTGTAGAAGCATGGAAAAGAATAAAGAAAGATCCATGCGGCCATGGAGCCCCATGCGGCTCAGAGAGCTCATGCGGCTCAGGGATCAACGAGGCTCAAGCGTCTATGCGGCTCGATAAGTTCCATGCGTCTCAGAGAGAAGCCATGTGGCCTGCAAACAGCTCTTTCCTTTGTCCTTTGCTGTATTTAATGCATTGACGGCTGACAGCTCTGACTAATGACAGCCCTGATACTAAGATACAATTATGACTCTGTCATAATGGCTGACTCCTAGGGAAACGAAGGAAATCTCTGACACGATCGCCCGAGATCCAGAAAGTGCCACGCGGCCTTGACACATGGACAGTCGTATACGGCTCGAGCAGAGACTCCTTATGCGGGTCAGGCCGAAGCTGTCCCAAATGGCTCAGGCCGAAGCTGTCTTATACGGCTCAAGCAGAGGCTCTCCCATGCGGTTCATGAGGACTACCTCCATGCGGTTCATGAGGACTACCTCCATGCGGCTCACGAAGAAGCTACCCATTATGCGGCAGCCTACGCTCATGCGGCTCAGATTATCACCATGCGGTTCAGGGGCCACTTCCCAAGCAGCCTTAACACGTGGCCAGCCTCATGCGGCTCAATCCTCATGCGGCTCAAATTTCCTCAGTGGCTCGCGGTTAAAACATGTGGCATAATGGTGGGAAACATGGCATCAAATCAATAAATCCTAATAAAATATTGGGATCAAATCAGATTATTTGCAATCAGGCAAATCAATGACACGTGGCAGGAAATCCGAGATTGGCAAATCATGAGGATTTATGTCAATCATCATTAATTACCAACAAAAGATTTGATGCAATCACATTAATTGCTCAAATCTCTTATATTCAAGATGAACGGCCCAGATTCAGTGATCCTCAGCCGCCGACATATCAAGGAGGAAATCATTACAAACCCTAATGATTGTATCCCACTCCTATAAATAGCAAGGTCTCATTCCCTTGGAAAAGGACCCCCTTTTCAGAGATCAGAGTACCAGAACACTTGGAAAGAAAAAGAGAGAGAGCAAAGAGAGCATTTCTTCAACGCCAAGCAGATCTTCCCCGAGCCAAGGCTGCATCCGATCGTCCAAGGAGTAAGGCAGCGCTGCCGTCGCTTTTCCGAGCCTCTATCGTCACCCCCCAGAATCTAAAATAAACAATTGTACTTAGATTGTTGTACCTAGGTTTTCGTCCCTAGGCTTTCTTTGTACAAGCGAGTTTGTATCGTGAAGTAAAAGTCCAGTCCTCCGATAATTGTTCTGTCCTTTTATATTTCATGGCAAACAGTATCTCCGAGAGCATGTTCGAGCAGGATTGGTGGATGGCAAGTTTTTTCTTACAGAGGATGGTGCCTTACGGTACGGTTTTAGGTTATGTGTGCCCAGCGGAGAGCTCAGGGAGCAGGTTTTGCAGGAGGCCCACAGATATCAGTACTCTATATATGCTGGCGCCAACAAGATATACCAAGATCTGAAGGAGCATGTTTAGTGGTACGGGATGAAGCGGGAGGTAGCTCGCTTCGTAGCTAGGTACTTGGTCTGTCAGCAGGTCAAGGCAGAGGCCCGGTGAATTATTACAGCCGCTGCCCATTTTGGAGTAGAAGTGGGAGCATGTCACTATGGATTTCATATCTGGATTGCCGCGTACACCAGGAGAAAAAGACACGATTTGGGTCATCGTTGACAGGTTGACCAAATTGGCCCACTTCTTGCCATTCAAGGTGGGTACGTCTACAGAGAGGCTTACGGAGATATATATACGACAGATAGTCAGAATTCATGGGGTTCCGGTCAGCATCGTCTCGGATCAGGATAGTCGCTTTACTTTCTATTTTTGGAGGAGTCTGCAGACTAGTTTGGGCACTCAGCTCAAGTTTAGTACCGCATACCACCTCCAAACGGACGGACAGTCGGAGAGGACTATTCAGACACTTGAGAATATGCTGCGGACGTGCGTCTTGGACTTTGGAGGTTCCTGGGAGGATCATCTATATTTGGTGGAGTTTACTTACAACAACAGTTTTTAGGCCAGCATTGAGATGTCACCTTTCGAGGCTCTGTACGGGCGTAGGTGTCGTACACCCTTATCTTGGGATGATATTGGTGAGCGAGCTTTACTGGGACCAGAGATGGTTGTTGACGCAGTCGAGAATGTGAAGCTCATCAGGAACAGACTTTGCGTGGCGCAGGACAAACATTGGCACTGGGCCGATAGCCACCGGAGGCCGTTGGAGTTTGAGGTACAGATTAGAGTAGGATTAGATTTAGGTTTGTTTGTTGTGTTTTGATTGATCATGTTTGTTTATCATAGTTAATTTGAGACCTTGCTTGTGATTAGGTTGGAGACATGGTTTTTCTGCAGATATCTTTGACTCGTGGTACGATACGATTTGGTGCAGGTAGGAAGCTTAACCCGCGCTTCATCGGCCCTTTCGTTATCAGCGGGAGAGTCGGTAACGTGACATACAGGCTAGACTTACCACCTGCACTAGTGGGGGTCCACAACGTATTCCATGTATCACAGTTGAGACGGTACGTAGCTGACCCTAGCCATGTGCTTGATCATTCGGAGATTGAGGTTGGGCCTTCTCTCAGCTATCCAGAGCAGCCAGTGGAGATTCTGGATCGACGGGAGAAGGTACTGAGGAACCAGGTGATACCTTTGGTTCGCATCGCATGGAGGCATCATTCTCCAGAAGAGTCTACCTGGAGCGGGAGGATAAGATGCGCGAGCGATACCCATATCTTTTTGGACCGTGAGGTATACTTTTTATCCTTCTTATCAGTGCATTTCGTCTTTCAATTTCGAGGACAAAATTCTTTTAAGGAGGGTAGATTTGTCACTACCACATTTCTAGTATGGGGGTATTTTGGTTATTTTGAATTTTTGGGATTTATTTGGAATTATTGTGAATTATTAGAATTTATATGATTTTTAGTATAATTTAATTGAGTGATATTCTAGACTTTGACTAGTGTTGACTTTGGGGACTAACCTAGAAGCTAACCCTAGCCATGACTACTAGGTTAGATTATGAAACCCTAGTTTGATTTAAGTTAATAATATCCTAGTCATTAGAACCAATTTAGAAATATGAATTAGAATGGAGATTGGATTAATGGCTTATGACTTCACAAGTCATGATTAATGACTTAAGCCCATAGAGGCCCAAAGCCCAACACATGTAAAACCTAACCCTAACCCTAGCATGGCCGGCCAGCCAACCTAGTGATTCCCCCCTATAAGTAATCTCTTCTATTAGGTTAGCCTCCTTTAGAAAGTTCACATTTAGAAAGAGAGGTATGCTCCATCTTTAGAAATTCATAGAAAATCCAATTTAATTCCATTTTCCCTTAAACAAATTGCAATAGGTTCTAATTTAGGTATTCTTGCTGTGTGTGTAATTTATTTTTAGTTTGTTAGCAATTTGGTGAAGTTTGGGGAGCAAGGAGACACCCCCTCTTTGGAGCTTTTGAGGAGTTTTGACACCTATAGGTAAATCTCTAAAACTCTATTATAGATACTGTTATTTTTGCATATTAACCTAGATCTAGGTGTCCCCTATCTAACCCTAGAAATTCGTGGCATTTCGTATCCATTTCGTGTCCTAAATGGACACGTATCAGTCCACTAGTGTAGGTGTTTGATTAAATGTCTCAAAGAATTTAATATTGTTGTTTTCAAAATGTTTTTGCATAAGATTGTAGATCTAGAGATGGCTTAGGCCTTTTCATTCGACTGAGTCGATTTTAGAGTCGTGTCATGTCAGATATTGGACACGAATACGCGGTTCAGACACCGTACGTACTGTTCTGCTACTCGGGGTCAAGTTCTCCCTGTGTAGGACACGTGGACACGTGATTCTTTGAGGACACATTGGGGCAGTGTCTGACATGACACTCCCCAAGTGGCACGACCTCTCGTGTCGTGTCGAGCGAGCACGAACTCGTGCACTGGTTTTGCACTGCACGCGTACAGTAGGTTTTCTGCAACTGATACGGCTCTGTAACTTCGGACACGACACACCAGGACACGATACAGGGTGTTGGACACGAAGACCTATTCTAGGCGAGCCTAGGATTGTGAACACGAGGTCTGGTTTGGCCTGTGTCGGGTGCACGACACGCGTGTACACACGCACGAGGTTGTCCACACTACACTGTGTCTTGTATTTTGATTTGGGGTTTTTAATCTGTTTGGACACGTTTGTGTCACTTGGTTGGACACGAATGACTCCTGGGACACGTGCACAAACCCTAGTATTATTACCAACCTTTAATTTTGTATTTAGCTTGTTTTCGATACTCAAATCCAATTACCCTAAAAATCCTGATACCATGTTATATTCAGTATTTTCCAATTTTCTAAATTGAACTTTGTCAACCAAATTAACATAGTTAGAAGCTCTAATTTGTATGTTTAAGTCCCTAATGTTGTTCTCCTATATGTGTCCTACTTGTATGTCGATTTTGGGGTGGATTGGTAGAGTAGTTGATTTCGAAAATGGATTGAATGTGGTTGGACTGTTTTCAAACCTGAGATTCATCACTGTTTTGTACACTTCACTGATTTCCATTTTTTCCCATTCACTAGTTTCCCCATGTACACCACACTCTTCTCAAAATAGTTGACACACACACACATTTGATTCCAGTTTTCCATGTTCTTCTATCACACACACACTCCTTCACATTTTACTCTTGCTTGACACTCACTTGTATGCTCACACACACACATTTACATGCACACAGTGACACCCTCTCACATTAACCCTATGCCAGAACATAATGTACACACACATCACCCTCTTTTATGTTCACTGTGACACTCTTTATCACACACTCACATACTTGTCACTCTCCCTCACTCCTCTTTCTATCCCTCTCTACATTTCTATATACCTAATGTATATTTATGCATGTATATATATAATATATGTATATCTATATATGTAGTATATGTATGTATCTAGTATAGATACTTGTGAATAGTATGTAATATGTATCTAAGTATATTATGTATATGTAGGTATCCTATATATTATAATATGTGGGTGTGCTATTATATATGTATTATATATATATGTATGTGTGGTATACATATAGGTAGTCTATATGTATGTATTATGTGATTTCCATGTGTAGGCCTAGATGCAATATAGGTTGTGTGATGTTGGTTTTGACTTTATGTTGTATAGGTTGTATGGACTTGGTATATTAGCATAGTCTAGTTTAGCCTTGATTAGACTAATATAGACTTGTTAGGACTTAGAATAATTGTTAAACCTAGTTTAACATAACCTAGACTTGTTTAGACCTAGAATAACTTGTTTGACCTAATTTAGACTTGTTAGACCTAGTTTGACCATAGTTTACCTAGTTTGAATTTTAGAGTTGACCAGAGTTGACCAAGAGTTGACCTTGGCCTAGATTGACCTAGATTTATGTAGAATGCATTGTAGTGCATCTTATTACCATTCTGGACATGTTATGACTTGTGCTGTTCTAAATAGGAGCCAGACACCACTCCTCGGACAGTACTTTTATCTTGGACATTAAGATAGCAGGCGAGTACATTCTCTGATCATTTCAAATCCTGTTAGAATTATTTTCCTACTTTAGATTACTTTACTTGATGCTGTCACGTTGGTAACACGGATTAGTACTATATGGATCCTTTCTTCAGATGTTATCCCCTCAGGGAGCATCGGATACTATATATTCTGTGCATTTCACTTACATTGTGTATCACTATGCTTCATGGTTCATTGATCACTTGTGACATGTACTCTCATGATCACAGAGTCTTCCTTGAATCACCCATTTATGGGCATTCCCAAAATCACCTATTTATGGGCCTACTATGCATCACCCCTTGTGGGCCTTTGCATGGATCATAACATAACCTGGCTGGATCCTTGTATATTGATTGGGGTACGGGGGAGTAGAAGTAGACATGTGAATAATATCCAAGTAGTGTAGTTCCCAGAATCACTCCATAGTATAGTTCCCAGAATCTCCTATGCCATTCACATGTCTATATTGTACTCTGACTCACTAGCCACTGTTAGTTCTCTATTTATAGTAGATATTTCTATTAGAGTTCTTTCTCTGTTTATATTCTGTACTTTCTTTCAGTTTCCTGTATCTTACTCTACTGCATGTTTATATTTCTAACCTGCTATGATCTGTTGAGATGTATTGTGCTCGTTCCTGTCCTGACTGGACCTGTTAAAAATATTACAGAGGACGAGGAGGAGGCCTGTGTGGATACCTTCTACGGAGCAGCTCTAGATGACACCTGTGATCCGGATTTCCAGCCGGATCCATTAGCTATAGAGACTGAGGCTCCCTAGTCTAGGTTTTACTATTACTGTCATTTGGGATCTGGATTGTATATATTATTTCATATTCAGTAGTTGAGACTTGTATTTCTGAATGTTTGCTAAGATGTTATCATAGATACTTAGACTCTTCTGATCTTCTGTATTTCGTTTTGAGTTCTATATCATATTGTACTTCTTCTTTCTTAGTTGTGATTGAGTTTACATTCAACTATGTCACCCCCATTCGGGGAGTATAAACTGTTTAGCCTTATACTGTTAGATGCATTAACCTAGGACAGCGTTCTACCGTCGACACTGCGGCGTAGGCTGGACGTACCCACTTCTCGTGTCCTTACTCTAGGGTGCGGGTCGTGATACGAGCATTCTTATGCGCCCACAGATGCATGGGCCTACACACTTTGTTGTGTCATGCACCTACACGTTTTGTTGTGTCATGCGCCCACATAGAACACGTTCTTTGAAGATGTTTATGTGCCAATAGGCCCTATGGGCTCATAACATCAGAGCGCATAGAATTTCTCCAGCACTTTGCTCTTTTTTCTATAGATTTTAAGTCTGACTTTTTCTTCTGTCTTTGTAGTTGGCATGGTTGTCATGGCTCTTGGTGGGATTCCTCTTGGCTCTGTCCGCCATGCTCTGGATTCAAGCCTCGTCACCACAATGGTCAAAAATGCCTAAGTAAAGATCAGTCATGACCAGCCTTCGGTACGGACGATCGCTATGCTTGAACATGACAAAATATTCTTGAAGCAGATGATGAACGATGAGAAGTTCACGCTCGGAAGGGCACGGAGCTTCAAGAGACCGTACTTCTTGTTTGGTGATGGCATGGGATTTGAGGACAAAGAGACAATATGTCTAGAAGACCCTCTGGTGGTCAGGTTAAATAACCAAAGGATATGGTTACCATCGAGGAGTGAAACAGCGTCACAGGTCGTTATTATCTCGAAGGTAGACCCCTTTCCGGATCCATAGCCGTTTTGGTAGAACCAGTATCTGTGCTATCTACATATAGCGCTCGTTTACCCTTGCATTTGTCCTTTGCACAGGACGTTGAAGTCACGGCCGCGATAGGTGCTTCTTCGTCTGAAGAGGTGGACATAACAACGGTGTCCCCTGCTCGTCCTCAACAGATAGATGAAGGTGGTTCTTCTTCAGTTGTAAGGTTTGAGCAAAGGGATGATTAGGGCGAAGGCCCAGACCATGATGGCGATTAGAAAGCCAGTCCCTCCTATAAAATCTCTTTGGGGGATATGTCTGAGATATGAGCTATGATGAAAGATTTGGATGAAAATTAAGTCCAATCAGCTCACCCTCCTCTAGGTATGTCATTCTTGTACTTTTCTTCGGATGAGATTTTTTGACTTCAATTTTGCGTACAACTTGTGAGGATGACTTCCGTCATATATTCCCTTGTAGACATGAAGAGGGAACAAAGCAGGAAGGTTGCTCCAGATATCGGGGCTAGACAGGAAGCTGTCCTTGGTTCTTCCAGTAAACCGGCATCGGTTTCTGAACAAGTCTTTGATCGGCCCATCGAGACGGCCATTATTGAATCTCCTCACGGTCCAGCTGGGACCGTGGAAGGAAAGCAGCCTGATGCTGCTTTGGCTAATGTTGACAGTGAGCGACCTAGGTCTGCTCTCATTTCCCTAGCTCCAGTTGATACTGAGCCGGCATGAGGTATGATTTACAACTCCTTCATACTCTTTAAGTAAGTTTTTTTTGTTACTGATATGTATATTGCTTTATTTGTCAGGTTCGAATTCCTCCCAAGTAGCTCTCACTGGGACAGAATATCCCCATCAAGCTTCATCTCCAACGACCTCTTCTGAAGATGATAAGATGGCTCGGGAAGTCATAAGAGCTTTCTACTCTATTTTGAAAGTAAAGCTTCCAAGAGTTTTTAACCGAAATGCCGCCTTCAAGCCTGTAAAGGCTGTTGCTAAATGCCAGGTGACAGTCCTTGAAAGCATCGCTAGCTATAAAAAGCGAGCTAATGCTTTAAGGAAGGTCATAGCTGACCTGGAAAACTAAGTAGCCAAACTCCGAGAGGTCAGTCAGCGAAGCCCAACATTATTGTTTCTTGAGGAGGACGTGGCTCTAATTGTGGCTCTTGAGTAGGAGGAAGCTACTTTCCAGGCAAGGAAGGAGGCGCTGGCTAAAAAGATCAGTGAGCTGGCTGATCAGTATGAACAGTTTGATGCTGCAGGTAGGGCTCGTATTGCCTCAAAGAATAAGCTGGCCATCTAGATCGCTGAAAAGTACAATCAGATTGCGCAGCTTCGCAAAGAGATTTCCCAACTTGAGGCCAACTTACGAACACTTACGTCTGAGCAGGAAGATTATGTGGTTCAGGCTGCTACGACTGCCACAACTTCAGACCAATTGAAGGCTTAGCTGGTGAAGTTAGAAGAGGAGCATATGAAACTGATTCCTTTCAAGGATGAAGCTGCTCGGCCGGAAGAAGAGCGCCGTCGTGCAACTGCCAAATCCGAGACCGAGATTGTGGCTCTAAGGGATAGCATCAACTGATTGTGTATCCCTTAGATCTTCTTTTGTAATAGGCTCAATTAGCCGTCAAGACTCTTATATCTTTTTTATTTCTCTGTCTTTTAATAGACCTTTTTAATAAAGAATCTTTTAGCTTTCAAAATTCATGAATGAAGTTTGTGAAATATCAGAACTATAGGTAATGTGGACGTAGTAAGGATATTTCTGGTGGATATTCCGCTGGGGAATTGGATGTGGACTCATTACCCATTTTATATTCAGGGTTCTTGAGCATAGATAATAAGTTGAAAGAAGCTGCTAATAGAGGTAATGTGGATGTAATAGCAGAGAATGTTTTATACCTCGACCAGAGGTAGTATGGACGTGGATGGGTATATAACATGTAAATATGAGTCAGTGAATAATTCACAGGTTATATGGACGTAATTATCTTTAACGAAGGGATATTTTCGGTAGGTATTCTGCTGGGAAGCTTGATGTGGACTTATTATCTGTTTTATATTCAAGGTTCTTGAATATTTAAGTTAAAAAAAGCTGCTAATAGAGGTAATATGGACGTAATAGCAGAGAATGTTCTATATCTGACCAGAGGTAATATGGACGTGGACGGATATATAACATTAGGTAGGAATGGATAATTCGGAGGTAATATGGACGTGATTATCTTTGACGAATGTTTTGCTCAGAGGCTATATGGACGTGGCAAAATATTTCTTAATTATCCCACTGGGGAAATAATTATCAGAAAACAGTTCAGAGGTAATATGGACGTGACTATTTTCGTAAGACCAAGTTTGTTCAGAGTCCAAAACGAAGATAATTCTACTGGAGAATCTTTTTTAGAGGACCTATTATCCATGGCGTATTCAAGACTCTTGAAATACGGATAATAGTTAGATTATTTTTCAAATCACATAAATATTGCACTGTATATTTACATGATTAAAATAGGGTATATGTGAACGTTGTACATGAAGGTTACACATAATATTTCTTCAGGAACTTACCGTTGATCGATATCAGGAGCAAGTCACCATCAGGCTTAGTTAGTCGATACACACCGTTGGAATACACTGATTCTATAACGAAAGGACCTTCCCATTTAGCCTAAAAATTTCTTTTTTTCTTGTGCGTCATGACCATTGGTCTTCTCACTGCTAAGACAAGATCACCAACTTGAAAGATTCATTCCTTTACCTTTTTATTAAAGGCTCTAGAAAGACGTGCTTGGTATAGCTTAATACGCAGTTGAGCTAATAAGCATTTTTCGTCTAGCGCTTCCAGCTCTTATTGTCGTAGACGGTAACTTTCTTCGGCAGTAAACTCACTGGCTAAGGCTAATCAAAGAGTGGGAATCTGGATTTCTAGGGAAAGAACTGCTTCACTCCCATAAACCAGAGAAAATAGCGTACTGCCTGTTAGAGTCCGGACCATTGTACAATAGGCCCAGAGACATTCGTCGAGCTTCTCATTCCAATCGTGCCTGTTTAAAGACACGAACTTCTTGAGAAGTTTAATGATAGTCTTATTGAAGGCTTCTGCTAATCCATTAGCTGCTGGATTGTAAGCAGTAGAGGCTACATTCTGAATTCGATTCTTATCATAGAACCGATAGAATAAATGGCTCGCGAATTATGGACCATTATCAAGGATGATCCTGCGAGGTAGGCCGAAGCGGTAGATAACGTGATGTTTGGCAAAACTGATCACGTTTGACATCTTTACTTCGATGAGCGGTATAGCTTCTACCCATTTGGAGAAGTAATCGATTATAGCTAGGATAAACCGATGTCCTTTAGAGGATGGCGGGCTGATTGGGCCGATGATGTCCATAGCCCAGGCTTCAAAAGGCCAAGATGCCGTCGTCGGGTGTAGAAGCTTCGAAGGTTGATAAATGAAATCGGCGTGGAACTGACAAGCCCTATACTTCTTTGCATATTCAACAGCATCTGCTATCATCATAGGCCAATAATAACCCATTCGTCTGAGACGATCTTGTAATTTAGGGCTTGGTTGTTGTGCACCATAAATTCCGTCGTGAACCTCACGGAGTGCATGTTTGGATTCTGTGTCAAATAAACATCGTAACAGTAGCCCGTCGTAAGAGCGTCGGTACAGCATTTTGGTAGCTGTATCATAGTAAAATCTAAAGGATCGCCTTTAGACGGACACTGCTTCCTTTGGATCCTCAGGGTGGATTTCATAGACAGCGTAGTCTATGAAAGAAAATCTCCAATCTTTAACGTCGACATTTGTTTCTGTTGCGTAACTGTGATGAATATGCAAGACATCTTTCACACAGAATAACTCTCGACCATACACTATGATCGTATGCTGAGTATTGGTAGGGACGGTCAGGGAAGCAGCAAGACTGGCTTAAGCATCTGCTTCTATATTCTGTAATCGAGACACGTGCTCGATAAAGAATCCAGCGAAGGTAGAAGCCAATTCAATTGTCGCTTTGTGATATGGGATGAGATCTTCGTGATAAACTTCATAATCCCCTCAGACCTGACTAACTATTAGCTTAGAATCGCCGTAAGCTTCACGATAGTCAACTCCCAGTTGTTTTGTCAATTGAAGGCCGATCAGTAAGGCGTTATATTCGGCTACGTTGTTGGTGTAAGGTTCCATAAGAGAATCTGCATGGTGTATGACCAGATGGTCGGGTGACACCAGCATGATGCCTACTTCGGCCACAATATTTCCTTTAGGTCCTGTTTTTGACGCACCGTCAAAGGACATTCGCCAAATGGGGATTTCCTCAGTTGCGGTGTTAGACTCCACTACTTTATCCGGGATTTCATCGTAGAGTTTGGAAGATTCTGACACCGGATGAGCTGCAAAGAAATCAGTTAATGCTTGGACTTTTACTGCCTTTTGAGGGATGAACAACATATCGTATGGAGTCAACAGTATTGCCCATGTAGCTAAACAGGAATTAAGAGAACCCGATTTAGTCATGAGTATTCTGAGAAGATTGACTTTAGATATGTTGTGGATAGTCTGCCCAGACACATAGTGACGTGTCTTCTGGAGAGCAAATACCAGTGCGAGACATTCCTTTTCCACAAGTGTGTATCTGTGTGTAGAAGCATGAAAAATTTTTAGCAAATGAAAAGCCATGCGCCCAAGCCAGTGAAGCTCCATGCGCCCAATCAGTGAAGCTCCATGCGCCCAAGTCAGTAAAGTTCCATGCGCCCAAGCCATGAAGTTCCATGCGCCCAGTCAATGAGGCTCCATACGCCTAGTCAGTGAAGCTCCACGCGCCCAGCCACTGAAGCTTCCTGCGCCCAAGACTAGCTCCTCCAAAAGGACGGCGTATAGCCTGAGACATGGCTATGCGCCCAAGCCTGACTCAGTCAAAGCTATGATCAAAATGTGCACCGAAGCGCACGGCCATGTCATTCCCTATGAGCAGTCGTGTACCAAAGCATGCGGCCACATCAACACCACGACCAACCCACGATCTCGCAGCCTGTATGCGCCTACATCCTATGCGCCCAAAGCAGGACTATGAGCCCACATTAAAACTAGCCTATTTTTTCATGTCGGCGCATAACATCATTCCAGCTCAAGAATGACTATAAAAGGGGGGCTTTATCCCTCTTTAAAAGGCAGAACATGGAGCATTTTCAAGAGCCAAATTGCTACACTTCTTGCCAGTGAGCCGAGAGTTAGCAATTTTCTTAGGTTTTCTTCCACTTTTGTAATCGGAGTGTCAACGGAGTAAAGGAGCAACTGTCGCTCGATCTCCATCGTCCCATTCCCCAGAATTTTTTTGTACTCGGGGATCCTCAGCGCAGAATCTCTCAGGCGTACTCGATTTGTGGTGCCTTGCGCCAATAAAGAAAAGACAGCATTTTCTTCTTCTTTTTTGTGTGTGTTCACAAAAATGGTGACTCTGCTTGGACTACCTTTTCTTCTGACGAGAAGGTGGTGACGGAATCCGATACCGACAAAGTGGGGAGCACTCAGAAGATGCTGATCGTAAAGTTCGATCAGCATGCTTTCGAAGAGATGCTCTCGAGGGATGGCTCTACTCCCTCAAAATCAGTGAAGCCAAACAAGTCTCGTAAGACTTGGCTTTCGAAGGCTCGCTGTTTATATCCTGCTAGTGTCATAGCAGATATGCAACTGGAGGACTCTGTCACATGGGCGCATAACTATGTCGCAGAAGTTTCCCAAATGGAAAAGGCTCATACCGTTATGGGCTCTACTAGCCCAATGACTTCTTTCCAGCACAACCAACAACAGCGTGTTCAACACCCGAGACATGGCAAAGAAAAACACTACGATGCCAAGAATCGGGGTGTGTGACACTCTGGCCAAACCCGGTGAGGCTCACAAATGAAGGAGGTAAAACTGGAAGAAAACAGCACTGCTCCACCAAGCATGCGCCCAAAGCCATGCGCCCAAGGGAGTATTTGGGCGCATAACCCCAACCAGAATACTTCCGTCTTCAGCAGGCTGGGCATCCAAAGCCATGCGCACAAGGCTATCCGCCCAGGCTCTCTGGATCCATACTATGCGCCCACATCAAGGAGACTCAGATATGCTGTCAAGGAGCATGCCCCCAAGGCCGGTCTCCAAGGCCTATGTGCCCACAACAAAAAGACAGGCCCTAACGCGTATAGCACGGGGCTGTCTTCAAGGACATCACAGAACTTAGGTGTGGGGGTTGCCCCTGCAGATGAACTAAGTCTGGATGTGCCTACTCTCCTTACGAACCAGCATGCAAAGCTCGGCGATGCATGCAGCATGGGTTGTAAGGCAAAACTCCCTTCCGCTGACTTGCACGACATGATAAATCATAAGCGTAAAGCGAGGAAGGACATAACAATTCATAGTGCACTTCCATGCACCAGTATTGTTATCAACTGTTGTTGCTCCAAAGCAACGAGAGTGCCTCAGAGAAAGTCCGTGTTTCGACGACTGCACTTCTCTGACGATGAGAAGCCACTGTGTGTTTCATCCAACATGGCTTCATGGGGTCCCCCTTACGAAAGCCCTAATCAAAGACGGTGGACGACCAACCTAACTTTCTCTCTCAGTTCCGCAAGAAGAAGAAGGAGAAGTCTACCAACAGATGGCCAGCAGGCTGTCACATTCGAAGGAGTCTATATGGGCACTCGATCAAAGGCGAGATTCCATATGGACGACGAAGATTCCCAAACTAGGGGTAGCATTCCATCAGAATCTGAAGCGGATGACCCCCATACTAGGGGTAGCCTTCCAGAGGACGATGATCCCTCCGAATTCGATGGCGACTATCTACCTCCTCTACCTGAAGACGAAGGACTTATCCACTCAGAGACAGACAGTATCAGTACCAGTTGTACTGTTTTCTCTGTTCATCCTCGCATGCTATCTACATACATGGCGGACCGAGAAAGACTTGAAGAAGCCAGTGATCAGACCAGCAAACGGTTAGATGGTCTTGAAACCGCATTCGCCAAGATCACTGATATGCTTACCAGTATCATGGCGGTTCAAGCTGCCTGGGCTGTTCCTCCACCTCAACAAAATGTCTCGACCCACGCTAGTCCGGCTCACAGCAACAACCCTCCTTTACTGCAAAAGGAGTATCATTCCATTGTGCCTCCTTCAAATCCTACAAATGCTGGGGGTGGTCCTTCACCAACGACGCCTGACAACTGTTCAGCAGCCATTTCCTAACACCTGCTCAATCAACAGGATGTAATTGATTCCCTGGTCGCTCGTTTCGACACGATCTCACAAAAAGATGAGCTTCAGAAGATGGGGATATCTCAACCGTATCTCCTTGAGTGGGAGAACGCTACTTGCCCTCCTAACTACAAGCCGTTGACGCTGAACACATTTGACGGGTTGACTTCTTCTCGTCAGCACATGACGTACTTCAACACGCAGACTCTGCACTTGCCCAGAGATGATCCGTTCTTATCGAAACTGTTTATTAGCACCTTGCAGGGGGTAGCTTTCGAATGGTTTTGCAGTCTGCCAGACGGATGTATCAATTCATTCAAAGACTTGGAGAGGTTGTTCCTCAACTGGTTTTATGAAAGCGGCATGTATGTTAGTATGTCCACCCGCATCGAGACCAAGCAAAGAAGGACTGAGTCTGTCATCGCCTTCATCGAACGCTTCAGGCGGTTAGCACTGAAGATGCCCTTCGGCATACCAGACTCAGAACTTATGGATACTTGTCGACATAACTTCCTTCCTATAGTGAAGTTTTGTCTAGGTATACATAAGTATGATACATGGCCCGCTTTCATTGGGGTCGCTGATGCTGCTGAAAATAATGTTCCTAACTTGGAACTACTTGGGTTGAAGACACCCAAATCCGAAGACTAGGGCAAGCATCCTCAAACTATCCCTGTTCGTGGGGGTAAAGGGAAAGAAGTCCTGAAGGTCGACACATCCAAAGGAGCTTCCAATTCTCAGGGCGCCTCCGACAAGCCTAAGGAGACCTTCTCCTTTGACGAAGACAATGTCATTACCATCTTCCACACATGACGAAGGGTAATAAGTTGACATTGCCTCCACCACGACGTTCTGCAGAGGCGAGCCAACTCAATGATCCCAAGTACTATCTCTATCATCAGTACGTGCATCACTCCACCAAGGACTGCATCGTCCTGAAGAAGAAGATACAACAACTTATCGATAGCCAAGTGATCAACCTCGAAGCTGAAGACAAGGTCGTATCTTCAAACATGATCTCTCTTCAGTTTGGTGACTTTCCTCCCACAGAAGTCCCAGACAGCGTGGTCCCGATTCCTAAGGCAATAATGAAAGACGTCAACCTACCGCCAGCTCACAACCCGACCTTGGTCCAACTCACGACTGAACGTGGTGAGATCATGTGGGTCCATACAGACCTTGTGCAGGAAGTGACACAGGGGTAGTACCTCCCAAAGCAAGAAGGGGTAAGAAGTACAAGTCATGCAATATGGTATCCTCTTCCATCTACGAGGTCCTATCTAGTGAGACGCGGTCGGGAAAGGCTTATCTTCGGACGTACGATCCTGCACAAGAAGAAACAGTACCTCCTCAAACTCCTGCTATCCCTACAAGCTCAGAAGCCAGCCCGTCTAAGCCTCCAACTACAGACAAAGCCAAGCTGAAGGAGACACGGTTTGACAAATCTCTGAAGGTGCCGGCTCCTGAAGGCATGGATCGGCCCTATAACTTTGACATACTGGCTCAGCTAGCCAATACACCTGTCAGGTTGTCTCTGTTCGATCTATTACGACTCTCTAAAGAAATGTGGAAGGCTTTAAGTGAGGTATTACTATATGCCGACTCTTATCTCGCTGAAGTCAAGGCCTCCGCTGAAGATCCAGTCTCCTATCCCCACTGCTACAGTACTATGGAAGTGGTACCCAATATCACCTTCTCACAGGAGGACATGCTACTCAAAAATAATCGTCATGATAGACCCCTGTACTATACAGGGTATATCGGGGCGATCAAGGTGGACCACATACACATCGATCCAGGATCCTCCCTCAGCATCATTCCTAGAAGCTTACTTCAGATTCTAGGAATCCTTCTGCACAAGCTATATGCAACCAACACAACTATCATGGCTTTCAATGCTGGTCGAAGCCATCCGCTGGGTAAGATCCGTCTCGAATGCCAGATCGATGATCTCCGAACGGAGGTTTCCTGCTATATGATCGATGCTAATGTATCCTACAATGTCTTGTTGGAACGTCCATGGATACACGAGAACATGATAGTTCCTTCCATATTTCACCAGTGCTTCAAATACGTCAACGGTGACGGTGTCGTGAAGACGGAGTTTGTCGATGTCGATCCTTTTAAGGGCATCGAAGCTTACTATGGGGATTCGGTACTTTACCAATCTCAGCCCCCCAAGGATGATGGCAATGAAGCTGACAATGAATTTGAAGCAAGTCCATCCTCCAATGATGGTCCCCTGATTATCCGAGTCAAAGGATGTACTACTCCAAAAAGTACTCCGAAGCCTCTCATAATCTGTGTGAAAAAGAAAAACCCTGATAAGGTCAAGCCACTGACCATCACTCTCCGCAAGACACCTCGGGAGGAACCTACTGATGCCTGTCCTCCCCATCCTGAAGATTTATCCTACGTGGTGAACTCGGCCAAGACTGTGGCTCCTCTTCCGGATGATGATCCTCTCAATGAGTATATCAATACTCAGAATAATGTACCTTCAGCGGATGATGTTATCCCTGAAGAAGAACTCGCGTATTTTCTTAGTAAAGGTTTATCTTTGAATTACTCCGATGTCTATCAATCTGTAAACCACTACATAGATACGATATACGCTCTAGAGAACGGCAAAGGACCACACCTCTGTATGCCGGTCATAACGCCTCGCCTGCGGGAAAAAGTTTACCCTGATATATCCTCTACTTCATTGTTCTAGCCAGAAAGAAGGATGAAGAACTAATCATCTTCGGTCGTATAATTGGCGAGAAAAAGTTCGATCCAGACTCTACTTCTCCCAAGCACAACACAGAAGCTGATTATGACTCTGGGAAAATATAACTTTTTTGGTATAGTTGGCAGGCCAAGAATATCATCCAGAACATGGGATATGACCTCAAAAGCGACAAAGGGCTAAATTACGGCCGAGGACGACGGTTGCCAATACGATACTTTGCTCCTCCCGGCAAACCCGAGAACTACTATCAACGAAGCGGTGTTGGTTTGGGCTATGTCTCTCCTCCAACAACTCCCAAAAGATCAGATGATGAAGCAAATCGTTGTTCTCATTCTTCTGATTCCTCCCTCTGGGACTCAGACTCCAGCATCGACGACATATTCAAAGCAACTCTGTCCGTCAACATGGTTTTCGTCGACCAAATTACAGACGATGTCCAATCAATCGAACTCGAACAATGGGCTCAAAAGATGGACACCAGGTAGGAGCTGTGCTTCGAACAACGAGAACCACCTACCGAAGATGAAGTCATCCAAGTCAATCTAGGAGATGAAGCATCTTTCAAACCAATCTTCATCAGCAAAAGTCTATCTGGCGATGAATGCCAATCTCTTATACAGCTTATAAGAGAATACATCGACGTCTTCGCATGGAGCTATGAAGATATGCCAGGCTTGGACCCTAAAGTCACCATGCACTGTCTGAACATTTCGTCTAAAGCTAAGCTAGTGAAGCAGCAACAACGACGATTCCGACCAGACGTCATGGAAGCCATCGAGAATGAAGTTAAGAAGCTCATTGCCAGTGGTTTCATTTGCGAGGAACAATACCCAGACTGGGTTGCCAACATCGTTCCAGTCATGAAAAAGAATGGTAAAGTTTGAGTCTGTATCGACTACCATGATTTGAACTCTACATACATGAAGGACGAGTTCTCTCTACCAATCACTGACGTAATGATCGACAATACTTGCGGCTTCGAGTGGATGTCCTTCATGGGTGGGTTCTCAAGCTACAACCAGATCAAGATGTTCCCCGACGACAAGAAGCACACATCTTTTCGAACACCGTTGGGGGTATACTGCTATACGGTGATGCCCTTCGGATTGAAGAATGCAGGGGCGACTTACCAGCGAGTCATGAACATAATTTTTTGTGATCATTTGCACAAAACTGTAGAGTGTTACGTAGACGATATCGCAGTCAAAAGTCGTCTCATGGGCAACCACCTCCAAGACTTGAGAACAGTGCTCGAACTAATGCGTGCACACCAACTCAAGATGAATCCAACCAAGCCTTTTCTGGGAGTCTCTAGCGACAAGTTCCTTGGTTTCATCATCACTTCAAAGGGTATACATCTGGATACGGAGAAAGTGAAGGCTACCCTCGACATGCATCCTCCAAAAAACCTCAAAGAGCTACGCAAACTATAAGGAAGGCTAGCCTACATCAGACGATTCATTTCGAACCTCTATGGAAGGTGTCAACCGTTCACTCAGCTCATAAAAAAGGTATATCTTTCGTCTGGACTGAACAATGTCAACGCGCATTCGACGACATCAAGGCGTATCGCACAAGCCCTCCAGTATTGGTAGCTCCAATAATGGAGAAGCTCTTCTTACTATATGTTCGCGCTATGGACCATTCCCTTGGCGCCCTATTGGCTCAGAAGAACGAAGGCGGCCATGAACATGCAATCTACTACCTCAGCCGCACAATGGTGGGTGTCGAGCACATATACACACCGGTGGAGAAGGAATACCTTGCACTAGTATTTGCCATCCAGAAGCCACGCCACTATGTGTCTTGGAAGACTATCCACATTATATCTAAATTCAACCCTCTCAAAATACTCATGACTAAACCGGGCTCTCTCAATTCCCATTTAGCTACATGGGCAATGCTGTTGACTCCATACGATATAATCTTTGTTCCTCAGAAGGCAGTAAAAGGCCAAGCATTAGCTGCTTTCCTAGAAGCTCACCCGGTGCCAGAATCGTCCAAACTATACGACGAAATCCCCGACGAAGTGGTGGAGTCTAACACTACAACTGAAGAAATTCCTATTTGGCGAATGTTCTTTGACGGCACATCAAGAACATGACCTAAAAAAATATCGTGGCTGGAGTAGGTATCGTGCTCGTGTCACCTGATCATCTAGTTATACACCGTGCATATTCTCTCGTGGAACCATGCACCAACAACGTAGCCGAATATAATGCTCTATTAATCGGCCTACAACTGGCGAAGCAACTGGGAGTTGACTATCTAGAAGCTTACGGCGATTCTAATCTAATAGTTAGTCAGGTCCGAGGGGATTATGAAGTTCGCCACGAAGATCTCGACCCCTATCACAGAGCAACAATCGAGCTGGCGTCTACTTTCGCTGGATTCTTTATCGAGCACGTGCCTAGACTACAGAATATAGAAGCAGATGCTCTAGCCTGTCTCGCTGCTTCCTTGACCGTTCCTACCAATACTCAGCAGTCGATCACAGTGTCTGGTCGAGAACTATTCTGTGTAAAAGATGCCTTGCATATTCATCACAGTTACGTAGCAGAAACAAATGTCGATGCTAAAGACTGGAGATTTTCCTTCATTGACTATGCTGTCTATGGAATCCTTCCCGAGGACCCGAAGGAAGCAATATCCTTCCAAATATGATCCCTCAGATTTTACTACGACACAGCTACCATGCTGTACCGACGCTCTTACGACGGGCTACTGTTACGATGTTTATCAGACACAGAAGCCAAACATGCACTCTGGGAGGCCCACGATGGAGTTTGTGGTGCACATCAACCAGGCCCCAAATTACAAGATCGCCTCAAACGAATGGGTTATTACTGGCCCATAATGATAGCAGATGCTGTTGAATATGCAAAAAAGTATAGAGCTTGCCAGTTCTACACCGATTTCATTCATCAAACTTTGGAGTTTCTATACCTGACGACAGCATCTTGGCCATTTGAAGCCTAGGACATGGACATCATAGGACCAATCAGCCCGCCATCCTCCAAAGGACATTGGTTTATCCTAGCTATAACCGATTACTTCTCCAAATGGGCGGAATACCGCTCACTGAAATGAAGACGTCAAATGTGATCAATTTCATCAAACATCACGTCATCTACCGCTTCGGCCTACCTCGCAGGATCAGAACGTAGCCTCTACTGCCTACAATCCAGCGGCTATCGGGCTAGCTGAAGCCTTCAACAAAACCATCATAAAACTTCTCAAGAAGTTCTTGTCTTCAAAAAAGCGCGATTGGAACGAGAAGCTCGGTGAATGTCTATGGGCCTATCGTACAACAGTCCGGACTCCAACAGGCAGTACGCCAGTCTCTCTGGTTTATGGGAGCGAAGTAGTTCTTTCCCTAGAAATCTAGATCCCTTCTCTTCGGGTAGCCCTAGCCAGCAAGCTGACTACTGAAGAAAGCAACCGTCTGCGACTTCAGGAGCTCGAAGTGCTAGACAAAAAATGCTTGTTAGCTTAGCAGCGCATTGAGCTACACCAAACATGCCTTTCCAGAGCCTGCAATAAAAAGTGAAGGAAAGGATCTTCCAAGTCGGCAATTTGGTCTTAGTAGTGAGAAGACCAATGGTCATGACACACAAAATAAAAAGAAAATTCTAGCCTAAATGGGAAGGTCCTTTCGTCATAGAATCGGTGTATTATAACGGTGCGTCCGGCTAACCAAGCCCGACGGTGACTTGATCATGATGCGTTTCAATGGCAAGTTCCTGAAAAAATACTATGTGTAACCTCTTTTACATAATATTCACATATGTTCAGTCATGTAAATGTACAGTACGATGTTTATATGATTCAAAAAAACTATCTAACTATTATCCGTATTTCAAGAGTCTTGAATACGCCCTGGATAATAGGTCCTCTAAAAATTTTCTCCAGTGGAATCATTTTCGTTTTTTACTCCGTCCAAACTCGGTTTGACAAAAACAAACCACGTCCCTATTATCGCTGAATTATTTTTCGATAATTATTTCTCCAGTGGAATGATCAAATGTTTTGCCACGTCGATATAACCTCTGAGCACAGCATTCATCAAGGATAATTACGTCCCTATTACCTCTGAATTATCCACCCCTACCTAATGTTATATATCTTTCCACGTCCATATTACCTCTGGTCAGCTATAGAACATCCTCTACTATTACGTCCATATTACCTCTACTAGCAGCTTCGTTCAACTTATTATCTATATTCGAATAATTTAAATATAAAATGGATAATAGGTCCACATTAAAATTTTCCAGCGGAATACCCACCAAAAATATCCCTGCTACGTCCACATTACCTCTAGCATCGATATTTCACAAAACCACATTCACTTCTAAAAAAAGTCTTTATTTTGTACTTGAACGTCTATCAAAAGACGAGAAAAAGGTATAAGAGCCGTGATGGCCAAAAAAAAGGGGGTTACAAAAATAATCTACGGGATACACAGGCGATTGATGTTGTCCCTCAGAGCTGCAATCTCGACTTCAGATTTTACAGCAGCTCGGCGCCGTGCCTCTTCTTGACGAGCGGCTTCATCTTCAAAGAGGATTAGACTCTGATTCTCCCTCTCCAACTTCTCCAGCTGCTCTTCTAAACGGGCAGAAGTGGTGGCAGTCAAGGCAGCCTGGGCCAAGTAATCCTACTGCTCAGATGTTGTCGCCTTTAAGTTGGCTTCGAGTTGGGTGATCTCGTTCTTGATTTGTGCAATGGGATTATACTTCTCAGTGATTTGCGCATCCAGCCTGTTCTTCGAAGCAGCACGGGCCTCACTTGTAGCATTAAACTGGCCGTACTGGTCAGCCAGCTCACCGATCTCCCGAACGAGGGCGTCCTTCCTCGCCTAGATGGTAGCCTTCTCTTCCGCAAGAGCAGTCATCAAAGTCTCGTCCTCTGTGCAGAACAGTGACGTCGGGCTCCACTATTTGGCATCCCGAAACTTGGCCACCTGACCCTCCAGGTCGTTCAGGACCTTTCTCAGAGCGTTGGCCTGCTCTTCGTAGACGGCTATGCTCTCGAGGGCCGCTACCTGACATTCGGTAACAGCCTTCACAGGGCCCAAGGCAGCTTTCCGATTCAAGACTCCAGGAAGCTTCACTTTCAGCACAGAGTAGAAATCTCTGACGACTTCCTGGGCTATCTCGTCGTCTTCGGTGGAGGTCATCGAAGAAGAGGCTTGGAAAGTTTTCCCCACTTCAGGAAGGAACACCTGACAGAAAGTCGAACTTGACAAGAAAACTTATTCTACCAAAAACTACTCCTGATTATCATGTGTCACGTCCATATTACCTCTGATACTGATAGTCTTCCGACTTGATGCCTGTACCTAACCCGAGATAAAAGACACGGGGTCAAGGTCGTAAAACCTATCACGACCATTTTACCTCTGTTGGGTTTTGTTTCAAATCTATCACCAGCACCACCGGTGTGTCAAAGGGTAATAGGTCCACGAAAGTATCATTCCAATCTATTTGCCCGCATTTTCGGATGCACAAAAGGACAATAGGTTCAAAATAAAAAAGAGAGAGGGGGGTCCCCCAGTGGGATACCCTCTACACAAACGCGGTATTTGGCTCTCTGATCCAAGCACCACAGATACCACAAGCAAAGAATGGAGTGAATGTATTCTGTTTATTCAAAATAAGTTACATTCACAGGACTACATCTCGTGAGAAAAATAAAAGTTCTTCATCTTTTCATCCGGATAAGAAGTAAAAGATTATATTGATGTCCAAAAGAAGGGAAAATCTACTACTCATCAGCAACACATAGTTTGGTCAGCTTGGCAGCACCACGCTTTCGTCAAAAAGTGGTTTTGTGGCCCTCGAAGGAGGCCATGTTTTACTGTTGAGCAAGCAAATAAGGCTGTTGAACCTTCGAGAAGCTACACAGAGGAGGGCAAATATAGCATGCTAAAATATCTACAAATGGTGATCTTCTCTCCTCCATATTGCGGACGTCGTAGGCCCATTTCTCCAAGAGACCATACCTTCAAAACAAGATCTCCAGTGTTGCTTTCGCCTACTTGAAGAACCGTAAAAACAGAACTTTCACCATGACGCCCAACTACCGTTCGACTCTTCGATGTATAAAGGTTCTTCCTACCATCTGAGGAAAACCCATCCAAAACACGAAGAGTTCTGAGCTCTCTGATGTGTGTGTCAAGTATTGCATCTTCACCATGCCCAGAATCGCCGATATCAGTCCTGGAGAAATTTGCTAGCCAGATCCCTACATAACATGAAAAGGGGCAGAAAGAAAGTCAGACTAAAAAATTTGCAGGAAAAACTAATTTCTGAAGGACTTCTATGCGCCCAAAGGGCTATGCGCCCGAAGGGATATGCATCCAAAATAAGACATGTGGGTGCATAACACACGGACAGTATATGGGCGCATAACATGCCACAGCTTAGAAGGCGAATAACATGGCAACATATGGGCGTATAGAACACCACAGTGTTGGCGTATGACTTCTGTTGGCACATAACAATGCTCACAGAAGTATGTTGCCTTAGGCGAAGCACCCAGGCAGAAGAAAAGTCCGAGCGTCACAAATTAATGCTCGAGACTTTGTTTTTTGAAGCATGCCCTCACCCAGAATCGGGTCCTAGACAGCCGAGGATGCTGCCGCAGTGGGAAAGCCACTCATTGCAGCCCCTTGCCCTTCACGGATCTCTTGGCGACCTTGGGAGACATGGTTCTCAAAGAAAGAAGATGAAGAGTTTTCTGAAAAATTCAAAGAGAAGGAAATAATGAGATTTCTCTCTCCTTCAGGGTCTATTTATAGCCATGGGCCACTTTCTATGCGCCCACTTGCTTTATGCGCCCATGCGCCTATTGCGTTGTATGCGCCCACAATGGCCTATGCGCCTACGTGAAGAATCAGCTTCCTGTACACTATGCAACTTTCACTTGCTGACGTGGACGACGTATGAAGGATGGACTGCTTCAAATTCTACTCCGATGAATCTGTCAATTCAGATTTCGAGAAAGATCTCAACAGTCGTATCTCTCTGGCAGGCTGGCCAAACACTATGTACCCAAGGAGAGAGTCGTGCTATACGCCCATTGCATCACGAGAAGACGATCCATGCTTCTTTCAAAGTATTTCGAACTTGTTCAAGTATCGAAAACTTTGAAGGAGGCCTTGTAGAAGCATGAAATTTTTTTAGCAAATGACGAGCCATGCGCCCAAGACATTGAAGCTCCATGTGCCCTGTCAGTGAAGCTCCGTGCGCACAAGTCAGTGAAGTTCCATGCGCCCTAGCCAGTAAAGTTCCATGCGCCCAGTCAATGAGGCTCTATGCGCCCAGTCAGTGAAGCTCCATGCGCCCAGCTAGTGAAGCTTCATGCGCCCAAGACTAGCTCCTCCAAAAGGAGGGCGCATAGCCTGAGACATGGCTATGCTCCCAAGCCTGACTCAGTCAAAGCCATGATCAAAACGTGCACCGAAGCGTACGGCCACGTCAATCTCCACGAGCAGTCGTGCACCGAAGCATGCGGCTATGTCAACACTACGACCAACCCACGATCTCGCAGCCTGTATGCGCATACATCCTATGCGCCCAAAGTAGGACTATGCGCCCACATAAAAAATAGTGTGTTTCTTCCTGTGGGCGTATAACATCATTCCAGCTCAAGAACGACTATAAAAGGGGGGCTTCATCCCTCTTCAAAAGACAGAACGGAGAGCATTTTCAAGAGCCAAATTGCTGTACTTCTTGCCAGTGAGCCGAGAGTTAGCAATTTGCTTAGGTTTTCTCCCACTTTTATAATCGGAGTGTCAACGAAGTAAAGGGGCAACTGTCGCTCGATCTCTATCGTCCTATTCCCAGAATTTGTTTTTATACACGGGGATCCTCAGCGCAGGATCTCTAATGCGTACTCGATTTGTGGTACCTTGTACCAATAAAGAAAAGATAGCATTTTCTTCTTCTTTTTTGTGTGTGTCCATACTGTGCTCGACAACCACCATTGTGTGGCTGGGGTAGTAGATCACATATTCTTGGCCACCTTCATTCTTCTAAGCTAATAGGGCACCAAGGGAATAATCCATAGCAAAGACATATAATAAGAAAGGCTTTCTAATTATCGGAGCCACCAACGCTGGAGGGCTTGTGAGATACTTCTTGATGTCGTCAAATGCACGTTGATATTGTTCAGTCCAGATAAAAGATACTTCTTTCTTCATGAGCTGAGTAAACGGTTGACACCTTCTAGAAATATTTGAAATGAATCGTCTGATGTAGGCAAGCCTTCCTTGAAGTCCACGTAGCTCTTTAAGATATCTTGGAGGATGCATACCGAGAATATCTTTCACTTTCTCCAGGTTAAGCTGTATACCCTTTAAAGTGATGACAAAACCAAGGAACTTGCCGCTGGAGACTTCCCGAAAAGACTTGGTTGGATTCATCTTGAGTTGGTGTGGACGTATTAGTTCGAACACCGTTCTTAAATCTTTGAGGTGGTTGCCCTTGAGACAACTTTTAACTACGATATCGTCTACGTAGCATTCCACTGTTTTGCATAAATAATCGCAAAAAATTGTATTCATATCTCGCTGGTATGTCGCCCCTACATTTTTCAATCTGAAGGGCATCACCGTATAGCAGTATACCCCCAATGGTGTTCAAAAAGATGTGTGTTTCTCATCATCGGGTAACATCTTGATCTGGTTATAGCCTGAGAACCCTTCCATGAAGGACATTCTCTCGAAGCCGCAAGTATTGTCGATCATTACGTCGGTGATCGGTAGAAGAAACTCATCTTTTGGGCATGGAGAGTTCAAATCACGGTAATCGATATAGACTCAAACTTTATCATTCTTTTTCATGACTGGAACAATGTTAGCGACCCAGTCAGGGTGTTGTTCTTCGTGAATGAATCCACTTGAAATAAGCTTCTTGACTTCACTCTCGATGGCCTCCATGATATCTGGTCGGAACCGCTAATGCTGCTGCTTCACTAGCTTAGCTTTAGATGATATATTTAGTCGGTACATAGCAACCTTAGGGTCCAAGCCTGGCATATCTTTATAGCTCCATGCAAAGACGTCGATATATTCTCTTATGAGCTGTATAAAAGATTGTCATTCTTCACCAGACAGACTTTTGCTGATAAAGATTGGTTTAAGAGATGATTCATCTCCTAAATTAACTTCATTGTCAGTAGGTGGTTCACGTTGTTCAAAATGTAACTTCTACCTAGTGTCCATCTTTTGAGCCAATTGTTCGAGCTCGATTGATTGGACATCTTTTGCAATTTGGTCAACTGACACCATGTTGACGAATAAAGTTACTTTTAACATGTTTCCAATACTGGAGTCTGAATCCTAGAAGAAGGAATCAGAAGAATGGGAACAACGATCCACTTCGACGTCTGATCCTTCAGGAGTTGTTGGAGGAGTAACATAACCCAAACCAATACCGTTTTGTTTATAATAGTTCTCTGGTTTGTCGGGAGGAGCAAAGTGACGTATTGGCAATCATCGCCCTAGACCGTAGTTTAGTCCTTGGTCGCTTTTTATATCATATCCCATATTCTAGATGATATTCTTGGCCTGCCAACTATATCGATAAATTTGCATTTTTCAGAATCATAGTCAGCTTCAGTATTGCGATTGGGAGTAGTAAAGTCCAAAATGAACTTTCTTTTGCCAATTATTCGACCGAAGATGATCAATTCTTCACCCTTCTTTCTAGCTGGAACGATGAAGTAGTGGATATCTTCTGGCTAGACTTTTTCCTGCAGACGAGACATCATGATCGGCATACAGAGATGTGGGCCTATGCCATGCTCTGGGGCGTATAACGTATCTATGTACTGGTTTACAGATTGGTAGACATCGGAGTAATTCAAAGATAAACCTTTACTTAGAAAATATACAAGTTGTTCTTTAGGGATAACATCATCCACTGAAGGTACATTATTTTTATTATTGATATACTCATTAAGGGGATCATTGTCCAGAACAGGAGCCACAGTCTTGGTCAAGTTCACCACGTAGGGTAACGCATCAGGATTGGGAGGGCAGACTTCAGCAAGTTCCACCTGAGTTGTTTTACGGAGAGTGATGGTCAATGGTTTGACAATATCGGGATTCTTCTTTTTGACCCAGATTGTGAGAGGCTTTGGAGTACTTTTTGGAGTAGTACATCCTTTGAATCGGATAACCAGGGGACCGACACTGGCGGATGAATTGACTTCACCTTCATCGTCAGCTTCATTGTCATCATCCTTGGGAGGCTGAGATTGATAAAGTACCGAATCACCATAGTAGGCTTCAATATCCTTAAAAGGATCGACATCGGCAAACTCCATCTTCATGATGCCATCACTGTTGACGTACTTGAAGAACTGGTAAAGGGTAGAAGGAACGATCATGTTCTCCTGTATCCACGGACGTCCCAACAAGACGTTGTAGGATACATTAGCATTGATTACAGAGCAAGAAACCTCTATTCGGAGATCATATATCTGGCACTTGAGACGGATCTTGCCCAGCGGATGGCTTCTCCCAGCATTGAAAGCCATGATAGTTGTATTGGTTGTAGATAGTTTGTGCAAAGGGATTCCTAGAATCTGGAGTAAACTTCTAGGGATGATACTGAGGGAGTGTCACCCCCAGTTTCCAGAAATAGGGGTATTTTTGCTATTTTTTATTTTTGAATTATTTTGGAATTTTTATTTATTTATGATATTATTTTGGGGTTATTTGAGTCGGGTTCGAATTTCAGCTCATTTCGACTTGGAACGGGGACCCGGGGTAGTGTTGACCCTAGTGGGCCCACACACTAGTTAGCCATGGCCCACATATTAGTATTTTAGTTAGTGACTAGACTAATTATTTTGGTTTGGATTAATTTGGATTAGTAGTTTTAGGAATGGCCAAACTACCCCCGACTTAAACCCCTTTTCATGTTTAAACACATAGATTAGTGTAGGGGGCTTTTTGACCTTTCCAAATAGGACAAAATAGCCATATGGCCAGCCACCTCAAGGGGGGATAAGGGATGAGTCATCATCATCTTCCTTTTTATTTTATCCATTCCTTTCTCTCTCATGTTCTTCTCCAAATTTCTAGAGAGCAAAACCTTTTGATTTCATCTCCAAATCCACCATTTCTTCCACCAAATATTCTTCTTTTCTCTTCTACTCCATGAAAGGAAGGAGCTAGCCAAGTTTGGGAGGATTCGGAGCTCGTTCGCGTCCTTTTGGAATCTCTACGTGTCGGTGTCGAGTCGGAAGGCTTTTTTCCCTTGAAACTCTCTCCTGGAAGGTATAATCTCTCCTCTAAACCATCCAAACATACATATAGGATTATTTTGAACCCGTAGGAATGACCCACATGGTTGTATCTCCATTTGTGTCCATTTCGTGTCCATTTGGAGGTCATAGGAGTGTCCTTTGAGTTGTGGTTGTGTCCTAGTAGGAAAATTCCTATTGGACACTTGTTTAATATATTTATATTTGTGTGAATGTTATTTATATGATTATTCTCAGATTTGTATTGTCTAGATATGTGTTTTCCTAAGTATCATAATGTATCATATTACTTAAATCTATATTTGTATATATGTGGTGATATATATATATATATTAATCTCTATGTATATATATGTATATATATGTATATTATATATATATATATATATATATATATATATATATATTATATATATATATATATATATATATTGGTTTATATATATATATATGGTTATATGTCATGGTGGGAATGTGGTGTGTATATTGGTGTTGGTTGGGGTAGGGTCGGCCAAGAGAGGTTTAGTGAGCATGAGAGTGTGTGTATGTTGTGTTGGTAGAGAGGGGTAGTGGTGGTGTTTGTTTGAATGGTTGTGAGAGTTTGGGTGAGCTAGAGAGAGTGAATTATTGAGTGTTGGAGGGGGAGGGGAGGACCCAACCACAGTCCTTTGGCTGTCCACATTTCTCCCAAAACAGCCCTCCTTTTTCCTCTCCTAATGGCTGTCAACAGTCCACATATAACCCCAAAACAGTCCCCTTAAACCCCACCACATTGCTGTCCACACAGTCCATAAAAACCCCCCACTTGGTTGTCACTTTACAGCCCATGTTCACCCCATTATGTGGCTGTCCCTTAAGCCTCATTGCTGTCCTAATTGCCCCAAGAATTAGCCCCCACATTGCCTCATAACAGTCCTAAAAACCACCATATATGGCTGTCCAAAATTAGTCCTTTAATGTCCTATTTAGTCCCCTTAAAACCCTCCAATATCAGCCTAATGAACTCCCTAAAACCTGTCTTAACACCACTAATTTTCCAGCCACAATAACCACTTCAAATCAGTCCCAAACCACCTTCATTTCAGCCCTACTTGCCACACCAAATCAGTCCACATATAGCCTTGTGTGTGTGTGTGTATTTGTGAGTTGTGTGTGTGTGTGTGAGAGCCTAAAATGAGTGTAGTTAGTGCCTATAGGATAGCCTATATCTAAACCAATAGGAAACCTATAGAGAAGTCTATTAGAGTGTGATATCATGTGAGTGTTGTGTGAGAGTGAGTGGTATGGATGAGTGATAGGGTGTTGTGTGGGTAAATTCATGATATGGGTAAGGTAGGAAATAGGATAAACCTACACATATCCTAAAACTAGGTTAGATACCTAGGATACCCAAAATTCTTGGTAGGTAAACATTAGATAGGTTGATATCTAGCTACCCTAAGGAGCCTAGGCTAGTATCTTGGGTATTTGCGGGGTTTTCTTGGGATTGGGCAAGGTATCGGGATTTACCTTGGTAAGGTAATGCTAGTTTTGCCTAGGAATAGGGTATTTGTGTTAGAAGTCTAAGATAGAGTTAGAACTTGATTTTCGTGGTTGGTAATGATCAAATGTGGTGCTCATAGACTAGTTTTGACGTCGGTTGACCTTTTTGACCAAAAGTCAACAAAAGTCAACCGAGAGTCAAACTTAGCCTTTAAGCGACCCGATTTGACCGAAACCAACCCAGAGTTGACCAGTTGACTGAAAATCAACTGTTAGTCAACATTTGACTTGTTTGACCTAGGGTTGACCCAGGGTTGACTCAGTGTTGACCAGAGTTGACCAGAGTTGACTTTTTGACTAAAAGTCAACTGTACGTCAACCCTTGAACCAGATTGACCTAGTTTGACTTGGATTGACTCCCAGTGACCTGGTATGACCTAGTATGACCTAGTGTGACTTAATCTGACCTAGATTGACCTAGTTTTGACTTAGACTTGCATTCATGACTTGAATTAGATTCCTTTTTCAGTATTTAGTCCTATTTGACTCATAGTATCTTATTTTAGGTCTGTGATCACTCTGAGCGTCTGTTCACCCTATCAGCTCAGGACCACAGGCGAGTACATTCACTGATACTTTTCATTGTCTTGATATCTGCTATATCCGATTCAGTTATAGTGTTATACTCGATTTCCAGTCACGACAGTTCATGGACTAGTATATGTTGGATCATGACATGGGATGTTATTCCTAGAGTTACATGGTATATTGGTATATATTCTGTCTTATTTCAGTGTATTGGTATAGACACTAATTTCAAAAGGGGACTTGCTACCCTCTTATGGAATCCCGTGTCATAACGTGTTATGTCCAGATCCATTGTACTATTCGGGGATGGGGGAGTTATTAGTGGTTGTGTGATCAAATTCCCACATGGTTCTATGGTACATATGGTTCATAGCTATACTCTCGCTTCACGACGGGTAAAGCCTTACCCTATACGGTTCATAGCTGTCCATGGTGACTGGCCTTATCGTTCTATTGTATACAGGGTTCATAGCCGGTCGGATGGAAAGCCTGAGCATATTTTTCCCAAGCCGATCACATAACATACTAATAATTCAAGGCACCTTTTATATTTATTATCGTCGGAGACTAAGTTCTGTTCGGGAGAAGGGTTACAGCCCCGGTCATTGTTTGGTTTAGGGGTTGTAACTCGGCTTCCGAATAGTTCCTAAGTCATCCTATATCTATGTATTATCGCCCTTTTCAGTACTCACATCATGATATGTATTTCCAGTTGATTTTGACTTGTATTTTATTACACCGTCTCTTATAGCTTTTGTCAATTCACATGGAACTGCTGTTGGTGTTTGTACTTGCTCATTTTCCTGACAGGATACCGTTGATAAATTTTACAAATGATTCAGAGGCTGATTGCCCGACCTACTATGGGGTTGAGTCGGACGGAGTAGACTTAGACTGGCTTATTGGTAGAGCCACTAGACTTTGCTCACCTTGAGTAGCATAGTTTAGTTAGGGTTGCCTGGCCTGCGAGCCAGCTAGTACATTTCAGTTTGTTGCATCTATCATATATTTTTTGACTCTGGATGTTTGTGTATAGCTCTGACTTGTGTGGATCTTGGACTCGTTTCCTGTTTTATCTATCATATCTCTTTTCCATGCTATATACCTTAGTTTGATATATATGATTGAGACTGTATTACTATGTCACCTCCATTCGGAGTGTATATACTGCACAGGTACATTTATCTGTTTTTAGTCGTAGTATTTACAGACCCTATATACAACGTTCTACCGCCGATACTGCGGCGTAGGCTAGATGTAACCACGTGCTCGTGCCCCTCTTCAGGGTGCGGGTCGTGACACATTTTTGTGGTGAACCATGTAGGTCAGAGTCGCAAATAGTACGATCTCGTAATGGTGCTCGACTTAGAGTACTAATTACGAGCCTGCGTCTAGGATGTAGGATCTAGGGTATTATAGGAGTTACTCAATCATATTTTAGGAAATTTCTGATCTTTTGATTACCATGACAACTCTTCTTGCATTTGAATTCAATTGTCCTCCTTTGATAATATCTTATCATGTGCTATATTGATCTCTTGGGTTCAATTCATCTTCAGGATGACGGTGACTCGTTCTCAGGCAGTAGGGCCCAGTACAGCTCCAAAGAGGTCAGATCCGGGAGGTCTACTACCTCCGGCTACGGGAGTAGCAGTCGAGAGAGCAGTAGCCTCAGCCCCTGCCCTTCAGGCAGGAGTAGCAGCGACAGTTCCCGGAGGTCTTCCACCTCCAGCTGGGGGAGCTGTAGTTCAGGGAGCTGCCACATCAGTCCCTGTCCTTCAGACGGGAGCGAAAGCGACGGTTTTAGAAGGTCTTCCACCTCCAGCAGTGAGACCGTCCATGGTCATCCCTGACATTCTTCTACTGCCGCCTCAGCTACCGACAGATACCCAGAGGATGATGGCCCTTCTGCAGTAGATGTTGCAGACACAGAGAGCACAGGCAGAGGCACAGCACCGTCAGTCAGAGGTACTGCGACAGACTATAGAGAACTCGCATCAGCTAGCGATGGCAACAGTAGAGAGAGGTGCACAGACTACAGTTCAGGGAGCACCAGTATAGCAGTTGGGCCAGGGGAGGCCCGGTACACACCTCCACTTCAGGAAGATGAACCCGCGAGAGTTCAAGGGTACCGAGGGTATCCTATACGCGGACGACTGGCTAGAGGATGTCCAGCGGAGTCTGGAGTTGGCAGTGGTCCCGAGAGGTCTGTGGGTGACGTCTGCAGCGAGCCAGTTCTTCGATATAGCGCTGACTTGGTACCGCACGGATTCGCGTGCGTCAGTGAGAGGTATCTCTTGGAAGGACTTTAGGAAACTCTTTAAGGAAAAGTTCAACCCAGATGTAGCCTTGACAACTTTGGAGGGACAGTTTGCCAGTCTGGTGCAGGGGAACTCGTCGGTAGACGAGTATGCAGCGGAGTTCTTCCGCCTGAGCAGGTTTGCACCCAGTTTAGTTCAGGATGAGGGGTGCAAGGCCCGAAAGTTCTAGAGGGGTCTCATATATGCAGTGTGCACTCGTACATCTGGACGACGAGATGCGACCTTCGAGCAGATCCTTATGGAGGCTCAGATTATAGAGAAGGACTTAGGCCACAAGTCGAAGAGGGGCAGTGACGCTCTTGGAGCTAGTTCGAGTGCAGGGCCAGCGAAGCACCAACATTTCCAGCAGAGGCAGTTTCAGCAGCAGCAGCCTCAGTTGCAGTTTCAGCAGGCACTGGCGCGTGCCCAACAGTACCAGGGACAGGGCCGGAGGTAGGACATCCAGTGTGCCTTCTACAAGAAGATAGGGCACACCCGGGAGGCTTGTAGGATGAAGCTGGGAGTCTGTTTATTCTGTGGAGCTCCAGACCACCAGGTGAAGGACTGTGCGGTCCGTACAGCCAGACAGGCAGGCCAGGACAGAGTGCAGCAGGCTATAGGAGGCCAGTAGGGGCGAGCTTTCGCCATGACAGTTGAGCGCACTCAGACAGTAGCAGAGCATATAGCAGGTTCCAATCTTTCGAATCTCCTTTCCGCATTTGCCTTCGTAAACTATCTTGAACTTCGATTCTATCTGTTCTTGATCGTTGGATGAAAGTTGTCCTTGTGATGTGATATTCTTCTGAGATAAGTCGTATGGGCTAGGTCGTCTCGATTATGAGATTTTAGAATCCTCTAGGGTCATGCTAGCAGGCAGAGTGAGGACATATAGTCGGACTATGGACGTATTTCTCGGGTGTGGGAATTTAAGGTTTTCGCTGCCAAGCTAGCGGCAATGAAAAATTTTAAATACCATGATTCTAGAGGTATGTACCGTAGTTGAGGACTCTGTGATTATCGTAGCCTTGCTCACTGGCATGACAGAGATTCTGAGTATCATGATTATTGGACAGACACATACGATTATCAAATTGCATAAATTTTCTGTGTTTACTTTGTTTTAAGTTTTTGGATGATTCTTTTAAGGTGGATAGACTTATAGCAGCTATTTGAGAGTAATTTCAAATTTTATAATTTTAGTCATTTAATTCCTGCTTTGATTTTTGAGATTGTAATCATTTTAAATTTTTATCCATGACTTGTGAATTTGAGATTTTACTATTGTTTGGTTTTAATTTCGAGAACAAAATTTTTTAAGGTGGATAGATTTGTCGCCCCCAGTTTCCAGAAACAGAGGTATTTTTGTCATTTTTCATTTTTGAATTATTTTGGAATCTTTTATTTATTTATGATATTATTTTGGGGTTATTTGAGTCGGGTTCGAATTTCAGCTCATTCCGACTTGAAACGGGGACCCGGGGTAGTGTTGACCCTAGTGGGCCCACACACTAGTTAGCCATGGCCTACATATTAGTATTTTAGTTAGTGACTAGACTAATTATTTTGGTTTGGATTAATTTGGATTAGTGGTTTTAGGAATGACCAATCTACCCCCGACTTAAACCCCTTTTCATGTTTAAACCCATAGATTAGTGTAGGGGGCTTTTTGACCTTTCCAAATAGGACAAAACAGCCATATGGCCGGCCACCTCAAGGGGGGATAAGGGATGAGTCATCATCATCTTCCTTTTCATTTTATCCATTCCTTTCTCTCTCATGTTCTTCCCCAAATTTCTAGAGAGCAAAACCTATTGATTTCAACTCCAAATCCACCATTTCTTCCACCAAATATTCTTATTTTCTCTTCTACTCCATGAAAGGAAGGAGCTAGCCAAGTTTGGGAGGATTCGGAGCTCGTTCGTGTCCTTTTGGAATCTCTACGTGTCGGTGTCGAGTCGGAAGGCTTTTTTCCCTTGAAACTCTCTCCCGGAAGGTATAATCTCTCCTCTAAACCATCCAAACATGCATATAGGATTATTTTAAACCCGTAGGAATGACCCACATGGTTGTATCTCCATTTGTGTCCATTTCGTGTCCATTTGGAGGTCATAGGAGTGTCCTTTGAGTTGTGGTTGTGTCCTAGTGGAAAAATTCCTATTGGACACTTGTTTAATATATTTATATTTTGTGTGAATGTTATTTATATGATTATTCTCAGATTTGTATTGTCTAGATATGTGTTTTCCTATGTATCATAATGTATCATATTACTTAAATCTATATTTGTATATATGTGGTGATATATATATATATATTAATCTCTATGTATATATATGTATATATATGTATATTAAATATATATATATATATATATATATATATATATATATATATATATATATATATATATATATATATTTATATATATTTATATATATATATATATATATATATATATATATATATATATATATGTGTGTATGTATATATATATTGGTTTATATATATATATATATATATATATATATATATATATATATATATATATATATATATATATATATATATATATATGGTTATAAAAAATATATATGGTTATAAAAAAAATATATATATATATATATATGGTTATAAAATATATATATATATATATATATATATGGTTATATGTCATGGTGGAAATGTGGTGTGTATATTGGTGTTGGATGGGGTAGGGTCGGCCAAGAGAGGTTTAGTGAGCATGAGAGTGTGTGTATGTTGTGTTGGTAGAGAGGGGTAGTGGTGGTGTTTGTTTGAATGGTTGTGAGAGTTTGGGTGAGATAGAGAGAGTGAATTATTGAGTGTTGGAGGGGGAGGGGAGGACCCAACCACAGTCCTTTGGCTGTCCATATTTCTCCCAAAGCAGCCCTCCTTTTTTCCCTCCTAATGGCTGTCAACAGTCCACATATAACCCCAAAACAGTCCCCTTAAACCCTACCACATTGCTGTCCACACAGTCCATAAAAACCCCCCACTTGGCTGTCACTTTACAGCCCATGTTCACCCCATTATGTGGCTGTCCCTTAAGCCTCATTGCTGTCCTAATTGCCCCAAGAATCAGCCCCCACATTGCATCATAACAGTCCTAAAAACCACCCTATATGGCTGTCCAAAATCAGTCCTTTAATGTCCCATTTAGTCCCCTTAAAACCCTCCAATATCAGCCCAATAAACTCCCTAAAACCTGTCTTAACACCACTCATTTTCCAGCCACAATAACAACTTCAAATCAGTCCCAAACCACCTTCATTTCAGCCCTACTTGCCACACCAAATCAGTCCACATATAGCCTTGTGTGTGTGTGTGTGTGTGTGTGTGTGTGTGTATTTGTGAGTTGTGTGTGTGTGTGTGAAAGCCTACAAATGAGTGTAGTTAGTGCCTATAGGATAGCCTATATCTAAACCAATAGGAAACCTATAGAGAAGTCTATTAGAGTGTGATATCATGTGAGTGTTGTGTGAGAGTGAGTGGTATGGATGAGTGATAGGGTGTTGTGTGGGTAAATTCGTGATATGGGTAAGGTTGGAAATAGGGTAAACCTACACATATCCTAAAACTAGGTTAGATACCTAGGATACCCAAAATTCTTGGTAGGTAAACTTTAGATAGGTTGATATCTAGCTACCCTAAGGAGCATAGGCTAGTATCTTAGGTATTTGCGGGGTTTCCTTGGGATTGGGCAAGGTATCGGAATTTACCTTGGTAAGGTAATGCTAGTTTTGCCTAGGAATAGGGTATTTGTGTTAGAAGTCTAAGATAGAGTTAGAACTTGATTCCCGTGGTTGGTAATGATCAAATATGGTGCTCATAGACTAGTTTTGACGTCGGTTAACCTTTTTGACCAAAAGTCAACAAAAGTCAACAGAGAGTCAAACTTAGCCTTTAAGTGACCCGATTTGACCGAAACCAACCCAGATTTGACCAGTTGACTAAAAATCAATGGTTAGTCAACATTTGACTTGTTTGACCTAGGGTTGACCCAGGGTTGACTCAGTGTTGACCAGAGTTGACCAGAGTTAACTTTTTGACCAAAAGTCAATTGTAAGTCAACCCTTGAACCAGATTGACCTAGTTTGGCTTAGATTGACTCCCAGTGACCTGGTTTGACCTAGTATGACCTAGTGTGACTCAGTCTGACCTAGATTGACCTAGTTTTGACTTAGACATGCATTCATGACTTAAATTAGATTTCTTTTTCAGTATTTAGCCCTGTTTGACTCATAGTATCTTATTTTAGGTCTATGATCACTCTGAGTGTCTGTTCACCCTATCAGCTCAGGACCACAGGCGAGTACATTTACTGATAGTTTTCATTGTCCTTATATCTGCTATATCCGATTCAGTTATAGTGTTATACTCGATTTCCAGTCACGACAGTTTACGGACTAGTATATGTTGGATCATGACATGGGATGTTATTCCTAGAGTTACATGGTATATTGGTATATATTCTGTCTTATTTTAGTGTATTGGTATAGACACCGATTTCAAAAGGGGACTTGCTACCCTCTTATGGAATCCTGTGTCATAATGTGTCATGTCCAGATCCATTGTACTATTCGGGGATGGGGGAGTTATTAGTGGTTGTGTGATCAAATTCCCATATGGTTTTATGGTACATATGGTTCATAGCTATACTCTCGCCTCACGACGGGTAAAGCCTTACCCTATACGGTTCATAGCTTTCCATGGTGACTGGCCTTATCGTTCTATTGTTACAGGGTTCATAACCGGTCGGATGGAAAGCCTGAGCATATTTTTCCCAAGTCGATCACATAACACACTAATAATTCAAGGCACCTTTTATATTTATTATCGTTGGAGACTAAGTTCTGTTCGAAAGAAGGGTTACAGCCCCGGTCCTTGTTTGGTTTAGGGGTTGTAACTCGGCTTCCGAATAGTTCCTAAGTCATCATATATCTATGTACTATTGCCCTTTTTAGTACTCACATCATGATATGTATTTCCAGTTGATTTTGTCTTGTATTTTATTACACCGTCTCTTATAGCTTTTGTCAATTTACATGGAACTGTTGTTGGTTTTTGTACTTGCTCATTTTCCTGACAGGATACCGTTGATAAATTTTACGATGATTCAGAGGCTGATTGTACGACCTACTATGGGGTTGAGTCGGACGGAGTAGACTTAGATTGTGGCTTGTTGGTAGAGCCACTAGACTTTGCTCACCTTGAGTAGCATAGTTTAGTTAGGGTTGCCTGGCCTGCGAGCCAGCTAGTACATTTCAGTTTGTAGCATCTATCATATATTTTCTGACTCTGGATGTTTGTGTATAGCTCTGACTTGTGTGGATCTTGGACTCGTTTTCTGTTTTATCTATCATATCTCTTTTCATTCTATCTACCTTAGTTTGATATATATGATTGAGACTGTATTGCTATGTCACCTCCATTTGGAGTGTATATACTGTACAGGTACATTTATCTGTTTTTAGTCGTAGTATTTACAGACCCTATATACAGCGTTCTACCGCCGATACTGCGGCATAGGCTGGACGTAACCATGTGCTCGTGCCCCTCTTCAGGGTACAGGTCGTGACAGAGAGGAACCTGGATCGATATGCATCTGATCCACCTTAATCGCCCCGATATATCATGTATTGTAAAGAGGTCTATCATGACGATTGAACAAAGACAACCTGGCTGTGAGGACAGAAGACTGGATCTTCAGCGGGGGCTTTGACTTTAGCGAGATAAGAATCGTTATGTAGTAATGCCTCACTTAAAGCTTTCTGCGTCTCTTTGGAGAGTCACAGTAGATCGAACAAAGACAACCTGGCAGGTGTATTAGCTAGTTATGCCAGTATGTCAAAGTTGTAACATCGATCCATGACTTCGAGAGTTGGTGCCTTCAGAGACTTGTCAAATCGCGTCTCCTTCTGCTTAGCTTTATTAGTAGTTGAGGACTTAGGCGGACCAGCTTCTGAACTTATGGAAGAAGCAGGAGCTTGATAAGGCACTGCGTCTTTTTGTAAGGGGTCATAAGTCCATAGGTAAGTCTTCCAAGATCGCGTCTTGCTAGATAGAACTTCGTAAATGGGAGAAGACACCATACAACATGATTTGTATTTCTTGCCCCTCTTTGCTTTGGAAGACACCACCCCCTTCGTCATTTCTTACACAATGTCTGGATGGACCCACTTGATCTCACCACGTTTTGTCGTGAGCGGTATCAACGTTAATGTTGAGTCACGAGCTAGTGGTAGGTTGACAACTTCTATTACTGCCTTGGGGATCGGGACTACGCCTTCTAGGATTTCCGTGGGAGGAAAGTCACCAAATTGAAGAGAGATCATGTTAGAAGATACGACCTTGTCTTCAGCTTCGAGGTTGATAACTTGGCTTTCGATAAGCTGTTGTATCTTCTTCTTCAGGATGATGCAATCCTTGGTAGAATGGTGCACATACTGATGATAAAGACGGTACTTGGGATCATTGAGTTGGTTCGCCTCAGCAGGACGCCGTGGTGGAGGCAATGTCAGTTTAATCTCCTTCGTCAATGTGTAAAAAATGGTAATAACATCATCTTCGTCAATAGAGAAAGTCTCCTTGGGTTTGTCCGGAACGCCCTGAGAATTGGAAGCTCCTTGGAAGTGTCGACCTTCAAGACTTTTTTCCTTTACCCCCACGGATAGGGATAGTTTAGGGGTGCTTATTTTTGTCTTTAGATTTGGGTGTCTTCAACCCCAGTAATTCCAGATTATGAACATCATTCTGAGCAGCATCAGTAGCCCTGATGAAAACGGGCCATGTATCATACTTATGTATACCCAGACAGAACTTTACTGTAGAAAGGAGTTATGTCGACAAGTATTCCTAAGCTCTGAGTCTGGTATACCAAAGGGTATCTTCAATGCTAGTCGCCTGAAGCGTTCAATAAAAGCAATAACAGACTCACTTCTCCTTTGCTTGGTTTCGATATGGGTGGACATACTAACATGCATGCCACTCTCATAAAACCTGTTGAGGAATAACATCTCCAAGTCTTTAAAGGAATTAATGGAACCGTTAGGCAGACTACAGAATCATTCAAAAGGTACCCCCTGCAAGGTGCTGATAAATAGTTTTGACAAGAACGAATCGTCCCTTGGTAAGTACAGAGTCTGCGTGTTGGAGTATGTCATGTGTTGGCGAGCAGAAGTCATCCCATCAAATGAATTTAGCGTCAGTGGATTGTAGTTAGGAGGGCAAGTAGCATTGTCCCATTCAGGTGGATAAGGTTGAGATATCCCCATCTTCTGAAGCTCGTCTTTGTGTGAGATGGTATCGAGACGGGCAATAAGAGAATCAATTGCATCTTGCTGATTGAGCAGATATTGAGAAACGATAACTGTACGGTTGTCAAGCGTCGTTGGCGAAGGACCACCGCCAGCATTTACGGGATTTAGAGGCGGTGCCATGGAATAATACTCCTTTTGTAGTGAAGAAGGGTTGTTGCTATGAGCCAGACTAGCGTATGCTGAGACGTTCGGTTGAGGTGGAGGAACAACCATAGCAGTTTGGACTGCCATGATGTTGGTAAGCATATAAGTGATTTTGGCAAATGCTATTTCAAGACTCTCCAGTCGCTTGTTGGTCTGATCACTGGCTTCTTCAGGTCTCTCTTCATCCACCATATACGTAGATAACATACGAGGATGAATAGAGAAGACAGTACAACTGGTGCTGATACTGTCTGTTTCTGAGTTGAAAAGGCCCTCGTCTTCAAGCAGGGGAGGTAGATAGTCACCATCGGACTCGAAGAGAACGTTGTCATCTGGAAGGCTATCACCGGTGTGAAGGTCGTCTGCTTCAGATTCTGAGGGAATACTACCTCCAGCTGAAGGATCATCACTTCCGGCTTAAAATTCCTCGCCATCTATAAGGAATCTCGTCCTTGACTGATTACCCATGTAGACTCCTTCAGATGTAATAGCCCACTAGCTATTTCTTGGCAGACTACTTCTCCTTCTGTTCGCAGAACTGAAAGAAAATATTGGGTTAGTGGTCCACCTTCTTTGATTAGGGCTCCCGTAAGGAGGACCCCATGAAGCTGTGTTGGATGAAACACATAGCGGCTTTTCATCATCAGAGCACTACAGTCGTCGAAACACGGACTGCCTCAGAGGTACCTTCGTTGCTTTGGAGCAGCAACAGTTGATGATAATACTGGTGCACGGATGTACGCCATGAATTGCAGTATCCTTCCTTGCTTTACGCTTATGATTTATTATGTCGCATAAATCGACGAAAGGGAGTTTTGACTTAAAACCCATGTCACATACATCATCGAGCTTTGCATATGGGTTTGTAAGGGAAGTTGGCACATCCGGACTATGTGTAGGGGCAACCCCCACACCTAAGTTTCGTATGACCTTGAAGACAGCCCCGTGCTATACGCGGTGGGGCCTACCTTTTTGCTGCAGGCGCATAGACCCTGGAGCATGCCCTTGGGCACATGCTTTCCAAAAGTCCTGTCAACATGCCTGGCCTTCCTGGATGTTGGCGCATAGAACGGGTCATCAGAGCTCGGGTGCATAGCTCTAGGCGCATGGCCTTGGGCGCATGGCTCTAGGTCATCAGAGCCTGGGCGCATAGCTCTAGGAGCATGGTCTTGGGCACATAAACTGTCAAAGACAAAAGTCCTCTGGTAGGAGTTATGTGCCCACATATTGCCTTGGGCGCGTAGCTCTGGGCACATGCTTTGAAAAACAGTCTTGTTTTCTTCCCATTTTGCCTTCTTCGTTTGCGAGCTTGCTGAATTTGTCCAGAGCGTCGAACACTTCGATTCATGGTATCGTAAGGTTTTTCTTTGCCAAGTCTCGAGTGTTGAACACTCTGTTATTGATTGCACAAGAGGAAAGTCGCTGGGCTAGTAGAGCCCGAAACTATATGCGCCCTCTTTGCGTTAGGAACTCTTGTGGAAGGATTATGTACCCCAATATTGGAGTTCCCCATCGGTTGCATATCTTCTACGACACTGGCAGGATATGCAGTGCGAGCCTTCGGAAGCCAAGTCTTGCGAGACTTGTTTCGCTTAACTGATTTCGAGGAAGTAGAGCCGTCCCTCGAAAGTATCTCTTCGAACGCCTGTTGGTCGAACTTCACGATCAACATCTTCTGAGTGCTCTCCACTTTATCTGTATCGGATTGCGTCACCACCTTCTCATTAGAGGAAAAGGTAGTCCCCAGCAAAAGTAGCCAATTTTTTGGACACACACAAAAAAGACGAAGAAATGCTGTCTTTTCTTATTGGCGCAAGGTACTACAAATCGAGTACGCCTGAGAGGGCCTGCACTGAGGATCCCCGAGTACAAAAAAATTCTGAGGAACGGGACGATGAAGATCGAGCGGCAGTTGCTCCTTTACTCCGTTGACACTCCGATTTATAAAAGTGGAAGAAAACTTAAGAAAATTGCTAACTCTTGGCTTACTGGAAGGAAAGCAATTTGGCTCTTGAAATACACTCCGTTCTGTGTGTTTTTGAAGAGATATGAGACCCCTATTTATAGTCATTTTGCACTGAAATGGCTATTATGCACCCACAGGAAAAAATATACTGATTTTCCATATGGGCACACAGACTTCCTTTGGGCGCATAAGGTGTAGGCGCGTGAAGGCTGAATGATCGTGGGTTGATCGTGGGGTTGACGTGGCCGCATGCTTCGGTGCACGATTGCTCGTGGAGACTGGCGTGGCCGCATGCTTCGGTGCACGACTGATCATGGATGTTGACTGAGTCGTTGGAATCTGCTGCCTTGGGTGCATAGTATGGGAGCAAGTTTATACGCCCACACTTGGGTGCATGTTTGATCTGCATGAAAACAATGTGGGCGCATAGTCCCTCCTCGATCATGTGGGCGTATAGCCTCCCTTTGGTTATATGGGCTCATAGCCCCCCTTTGGTTATGTGGGCGCATAGTATTCTTCTTCATGTGGGGTACATAGTCTTATATTTTTTATGCTTCTACAACCCCTATAGATTCTATCCTTACCATGTCCATATCACCTCTAAGTAAGGAAAGTTTTTCTACAAAGATTCGGTGTTTGCCACATCCATATTACCTCTGAATAAACACCCAGTCCCCAATAAAGTCGTTCCCTTGTGGGAATTCCTATCCTTGTACAGATTTTACAAGCATGAATATGAACAGAGAAAGGAAGTAAAGAAAATTTTATATGTGATTGAAATATATTTGCTATTACAAAAGAGATTTTATCACACAATGAATTATCCCTCTGGGTCTCGTACTCCACCAGATTACTTTCAGCCAGAGCTAGATTAGCTTTCAACTTATGAATCTACTCTCGAAGGGCACGGCACTCTGATTCCATGGCCGCATGACGACAGGCTCGAACCTCGTCAGCGCCAGTCACCTGGCTAAGCTTACCTCAATCTCTGTGAGGCAATCCTGCAAGTCCTGATGCTGCTTCTCCTACTGGAAAACAGCAGAGACAATCTTCTCCAACTCCTCAGTAACCAGAGACGGGATGTCGCTCTCAAGGTTTTGCAACTCCAAGGCAATAGCATCCACCTAGTCCATTAGGATGGCTATTGCATCCGCCTTTGCCCTGCACGTCGGATAACGGCACAGAGTCACTAGTGCACCCTCAACTACAGGGCGGGAACGTTTGAGTGAGTGATTGTATAGCAGGATGCCCTCTAGACCATGCGATAAAACATGACAAATAGTTTCCAGGAGAGCGTTAGAATAAAAATCATCATCAGCTAGGCTCATCGGAGTCACGGGAGATGCCGCAGCCCAAGGCTCGGGGACGAAGACAGCAGTCGAACTCTCTCCATGTAACAGAGCAGACACAGGAGGAGCCATCGGTGGGACACTCGATGGTCCGGGAGGCACAGTTGTCTCTTTAACCACTCGAACCGCCGAGACTGGTCCTGCGATAATTCCCTTGGCCCTTGCTACAATAGCTACGTCATTAATCGTCTGAGCGACGGCCAGATCACCGACTTCCATACTGGCTCCCACGGGGGTAGACCCCAATACTTCCCCTCCGATTGGCACCACATCGACCATGGCCTCATCCGCAACTGGTTTCACACTAATCTTCAGAGAAGACAAAGCTGGCGGGTCTGAGACCTCTGCAGCCCATAGTCAAAAAGAGCAGGAGGAGGAATTTCTTCCGAGTTAGAGCGAGCAGCAGTGGTGTCCCCCTCCTCTAGCTTCACATTTGAGGCACATAAGGCACAGGTTCTTCAGAAAGCCCCCTGAGCCTCTTTGACCATGAGGGTCCCACCAGCTCAAACCACATAACCTTAAAATGCAGAAGAATGGGTGAGTTCAAAGAGCAGAAGAACTTACCCCCGAAGAGGATCCAACGTAACAAGTCACTACACCCTTCGCGGGCGCAGAAGCTATTCTGGCTCTTTTTACAGGAGGGAAGATCTCCCAAGGCAAGATTGGACACTCTCACAGGTCTCAAAGGAGTCGCTCTTCCTCTCTCTCTTCCTCAGACGAGCTGGAACCATCATTGGCTTCGCTCTTAGTGGGTACCGGCCCTTGAGGAAGCGGAAAGGGTGATGGAGTTGTTTCATACTTTGTCCCTTTGAGCAGACTCCGCTGACGATCGTACTCCGGCAAAAAAGTGTTGTAGACGCAGTAAAGCCGGGCAATAGAGTACAGAAGACTTGCCTCCCCCTGTATCGAAGGAAAGGTGAAGACTGCGCCTGTACAACTGGCATTATAATAATGCCAGGCCCAACCACCATCTAAAAGACCACCTTCGTAGCCAAGACAGACGCTTGGGTTACCCATCATCGTTTGGCTATAGCTAAATTGGCGAACGAAGTGACAGGACAAATAAGGCTCTAAGAACACCCGATTTTGATTCTGGTACACCAGGTGGGAAGGATGAATGGATTACAGCCAGAAGAATACCCCTAAGGTTAGGTTCTCGTCCACCAACCCCTCGTCTGAATGAAAGCTGTTATCGAAAGGTGCAACCCTGTAGATTGCGTACTCTCCCAATTGACCCAGCAATCACCGACAAGTGGGAAGGTCCCGGGGAACCCACACCGCGTTCTTGTAATTGCGCAAGGTCGCATCTCCCGCTTCATATCCCAAGATCGTGCTGGTATTTATCAGACCGGGCGGTACAGAGCTAACCAACCATCAGGTAATGATAGGAGAGCTTGATTGACGGGAAATCCTTATCGCTCCCACCATAATCAAGGATTTTCTGGGAAAACTCCCGTAGGCCGCGTAGGGCGTTACACACCATCGCCGGTAACAACGCCAAAGATTGCCCGGAAGCAAGCTTCACAGCTGACAAGATCAGGTCCTGGTTGATCTGACCAGCAGGCCCAGAACCCCTCGGTACTACGGCCTTCCGCAGCCACACCATCAAGAAGGCTGCCAAGGCCGCTTTGGGGCTCACCAGGACCAAATTCTGGTTGAAGAAGCTGTGAATGTCAGAAGTGCGATTACCCTCCGCATCCATGGATAGAGCAGATACCTCAGCCGCACTCATCATGTCATCTAGCTCGTCAGCAGTATACGCTGGGCGCACGGTATAGTACGGCAGTCCCGTATCGATGGAAGCCGGATAAAAATATAGTTAATCCAAGCCTGGATATGAGGTGGGTCCTGTGCCTTGTCCAGGTGTCTGCATACTTGGTAGTGGTAGAATAGCTCCTTGTATACAGCCATCATGGCAGTATACTTAGTCTCCATGGCAAGAAACTCCTCCTTACAGGGAGTATACTCCTCATAAGGCTGACTCCCCCATAGTAACTTTTAGATGGCACGTATCTCATGAAGAGGCAAACCCAATTCTCTGCAAGGGGTAAAAAATGCCCTTGTGTAATAGTTGAACATCTCCAGCAGAGAAAAGGAAAGAGCACGATTGACAGCGATCCCATACATGGTGGCCTTAACGCAACGGTGAATACCCACGTTCTTCAGGTCCCCCTGAAACTTTTTTACCACCAAAAGAGACAATGACTTCCACTCCAATCCAAGATGGATCCAGCCGTCAACATTAAGGCCACCCTTCGGATAAGTACAACAGGCAAATAATAGTCTGTTGGCAAAAAGGTAGGATGGGGATGCGCCTCAGCCGTGAACACATCAGATACATGACTAGGAAGCAGGACACGCAGCGTAAAGGATAGACCCTCGGGCGCGGCTCGAAAGTAGTCCTTCGGGTCGGAGCATACCTCCTCCTCGATGCGACCAATCAATAGGTCCTTACACTCCGGTATCAAATCCCAATAAATGCTACGCACTTTAGATAAGCAAGAGAAGACACGAACAAAGGAGTGCCGCCGTCTTTCTCGAAATACAAATTTTTGGTTATTTCCAAGACCGTCGCATCCAGTAGCACCAACTCATCACCAAATAGGAAGCGAGGCTTCAGTATCTCAGCAGTATCACGAGGACCTGACAACCGGCCTCGGTCCATGTCACGAATCGCACCCACTTTTTCGGATACGAGATATGTCTAAGCAAGCCTACGCCGCAGAGTCGGTGGTAGAACGCTGTAAAGCCCGTAAGAAATAAATGCTCAAAATAAACTTTAATGCTCATTCACATTTCTAAATTTGATTACAACATTTACAACATTTAAAATTAAAGAAAATGCAAAGTTCTCACAATTAATGAAAATGATACAACTGCTATCTATTTATAGGTTTATATCTGCAAGTATACCCGTATCTCCCAAAGCTAAGTGAAGCCACGGCTAACCTGAAAAATATTTGTTTCCAGTCAGGAATGGAACAAGCACACAAACCGACAACAATACGAAGTACAATAGAATTAATAAGACATGAAAATAATATATGAGAGATGAAAACTAGAAAGTACTGATGACATGGCAAATGGTGGAGAAGACAAGGAAAACAAATAAAATACAACTATTTATGTGATTTGAAATATCCGTTTTGACATGTGAACGGCTAGGGGGTAAATTCGGCACCCTGTACGTGTCGTGTGCAGCTGCTATTATTCACGAATAGATATCATAGGGATAGTTCTGGGTAGTTCATATGTCTACTAAGATATTTCCCCTCCCAACTACTTCGTGTGACGAGCGTGTCAACAAGCAGCAAGACATATGTATAAACATAAAATGTATAGACTACTATGAATCGAAAAGCAATCAGAGAGTCTACTTACGTGTGGTCCTTAGCTGTGAAACCGACAATCATGTTGGGTCCAGTATAGTCCGTTTGTCTAGGGTTGATAAAGGAGTATGAATGCGATTAGCTACGATTAAAATTAATCAAAGGGGAAGACTGCTTTTAGAAAGCTAAATTTTTTTTAATCTTCTTTAGAAAAATATCTAGATAATGTGTATGTTTATTTAAAAGGTTTATTTAAAATATTTAGCGTCAAAAATATCTAATATAACAGCCCAATACTACTAATACAAAAGCTCAACAATATATAATATTAAATTGCTTTTTATTAAAGCCTATATAGAAAACCTTTAATATATTTTATAAAACTATTTAAGTAAAATAGTAATAATAAAAATAAACCAAAAACAGAAGTTCTAAAATGTCAACATCACTCTTTTCTTCCCTCAGCTTAATGTGATAAAACAACCAGAATAATTATAAAATATTAACCTACATATATCTTCTTTGCTTTCTCGTTCCTTTATTAGGAAAGGAAGAGAGAGAGAGTTAGGCTACAGAGAGTGAGAGAGAGGAAGAGGGAAAGGAGGAAGAGGCTCACCGAGCTTAGGAGTCGGTTGGGGCGATTCGAGGCTGGGTGACCACGGCGGTTAGCGTCGGAGATGGCTGGCAATGGCAGGACCAAGATGACCGGATCTCAAGGTGTCGTGGTCAAGATCGACGGTCGGGACCGTGCGAAATCGTCTCGTGCTCGCCGACGACTTGCTGAGCGGAGTGCAGTGCTCGGCCAGGCGAAGTGGGGGCGACGCCAGCTCTGGACGGCGGATGCGGCGGTGGGACGGAGGTACCGATGGCCGGCACGGTACTGGCCGCGAAGCCTCCAGGCAAAGGGCTTGCCCGATGTGGCGGTTGGCACGACGGCGAATAGGAAAGTCGGCTCGGATTGGCTTCTAAATCGACGGCTAGATCAGGTGTAAGGGTGGCGGTGGCATTCTGGCACGTGCACGGCGTACGGCTCTCCAGAACTGGTCTCATGGCGCTGCTCAAAGGCGGATCTGGTAGGAGATGGTTGGGTCTTCACGGTGGCAGACGCAGATCTGGGCACCGGAAGTGGAGTAGGTCTTGTGTTGGGCCTGGGAGAGGAGGTGGTCGTAAGTGCTCCGCAGGAGGCACGATAGAGGTGAGTGGTGGTACTGGGTTTGGTCGAGACGATTGTGGCATGATGAGGATGGTGGTTCCGGCGGTGGTGGTTCATGATGGTGGCAACGGTGATGATGGAATGGTGGTGATGCATGGGTGTGTTGGCTGGCTAGTCGGATCGGGGCTGTGGCCCGAAGACGGGGGAGTAGGTACTTCCAAGGAGAGGGTGGCCGATGCTAGAGCTCGGGTAGGAGGGGCTAGGTACGGCCAGGATCGGTCACCGTAAGTCGTTGTTGTTTGCCATTGATTATCAAAGAACAGAACAGTTTTATGGGAGGACTAAACTTTAATTCACAATACAAACTCGCTCGTACAAAGAGAGCCTAGGAACAAAACCTAGGAAAAGTAATCTAAGTACAATTGTTTAGTTTTTGATTCTGGGGGGTGACGGTAGAGGCTCGGGAAAGTGATATCAACGCTGCCTTACTCATTGGACGATCGAACACGGCCTTGGCTCCGGCAAAAAAGTTCTCTCTCTCTCTCTCTCTCTGTGTATATCTCCTGCTCTGTGTGTGCTTTTCTCTATGTGTAACACCCAGTTTCTAAAATGAGGGTAATTTTGAAATTTTATAATTATAATCATTTAATAATGATATTTAAACCATGTTATGATTTGTGGTGATTTTTTTACTTAATTTAAAACTATTTAAAATTACGACTTGTGATTTGATGATTGACTAGTGTAACCCTAGAGTTTTTTTGAGCCCAGAGACTAACCATGACCAAGGGAGCCTAGCTATGTGATTAGGATGACTAATTACTAGTTTTTAGCCTAGGGGTATTTTCGTCATTTTGACAATTTTGTGAAATTATAAATTGTGTAAATTAAATATTGTGCTAATCTATTAGTTAAGACTTGACCTAGAAGTTGAGCCTAATCTAGATAATAGTCATGACCATAGAGACTAAGTTAGATGGTTTCAACTAAGTAATCAAATTAGGTTAATATCTAGATATTTGTTAATAGGATATTTTAGGCTAAAGGTTAAGAAATGTTACTTTAATTGTGAGCCTTTAGATTGGCTAGAATTTGTTGGAGAAGCCTTGACCACTCATCCTAAACCCTAACCCTAACCTAATGGCAGCCATCAAACATCCCCCCTCTATAAATACAACCCATTAGTCATTAGCATCATTTTTAATTCATTTTAATTGCCTCTTTTGTGTTCTTCCCTAAACTCCTCCCCAAATATCCAAATCAAGTCCAAATTGAGCCTAGTCTTTTGCATTGGACTCCCCTACAGTAGAGGGTACCATTGGAGGGTAGCTAGCAAGGATTCGGAGGCTCGAGATCGTCGCAAGATCGAGAGAAGCCCTCATTCAAAAGGCTTGAAATTGAGGTTTCACCCTCAATAGGTAAAACCCATCAAACCTATTCAAATTCTAGTTTTCTTTCCATGGATGCATTCATTTAGGGTCCCCCTAGGTGTAGCCCAAGTTTGGTAGGAATTCGTGTCCATTTCGTGTCCGTATCGGACACGTATCAGTGTTTTAAACAAGGTGTTCGATGAAATGTTTGAATAGAATAAAATTAACTAATTTCGAAAACTAAATACATAATTGTGTAGCCCTATATGTGTAATTTAAAACCCCCACTGACTGAGCACGATTTGGACTTGTGTCCGTGTCCAAAACGGACACGAACTCGCAGTACGAGACAGTGTCTCGATGTCCTGCTACCACATGTGTCGTGCTCACTGCACAGACCTTATGAACCCACCAAATTTTGTGTAGGGCTCGGGACAGTGACTGACAAGTCACTCCCCAAGTTTCACGACTCTTCGTATCACGTCGGACACAAAATTGCTCACGCACTGTTCGCACGGGCCGCGTACGAGCTGCTATGCACACACTTTTTTCACCACTGACACGCATACGGACACGCCTGGACACGCATCTAGGATACGATACAGGGTGTCCAAGGTGTAGCCCTACTATGGGCAAACACACTGACACGTGCACGCGACACATAGATGTTTGTGTCGTGTCCTGGATAAATCGACACGCGTGCACGAGGATTAATTGGGCTGTACACTGATACTTCCTATTTTTGTAAATTGGACACTTCGTGTCTATTGTTTGGACACGAGAACACTCCCATATGACACGGCTACATGTGGAGGACACTCTGTAGAAGTTAAGTTGGGTTTGGATGTGGTTTTGTATTTCGAAATTGGGTGTGGTGTTGAGTTTTGAAAACACTGATACTATGGTGTTCAGTCCTGGTTTTTTCAGAGTTTGTAATTGATGATTTAAATTGAAATTAAATGCTAATTATGTTGATTTGTTGATATGTCTACATATGTACTTACCTAAGATTGATGAAACAGTTAATGAAAACCTGTGGATTGATGTTAAACTCATTTAGTGTAATTCAATTTCTGAATTGAACCAGTGAATGAAAACTGGGAATTATCCCTAATGATAAACCTGAACTGAGATTTACCATGTAACCTGGGAATTTCAAATCTGAAAACTGAGTTTTACTAAGTAAAAACCTGAGAATGTGATTTTCTGAGATTGAAAATGTTAATGTTGATTTTTATATTGATTCCCAGTTATTAATGTTGTGTATGATTTGGTTTTCAAGCAAATGGGTTTTAAGGAAGTTCAAATGTTTTGGTTTTGAGTTGGTTTGATTGATTTCTTTTTGAGATTTACATGATTTTAAGTTACTAGCATGATATGTAAACATTGGGATTTGTATTGTCTACTGATTTGAACTGAGCTTGAGTGAACTTGTTGATCCCCAAGTTGATTGAACTGTTGAAATCAAAACTGAAACCTGAGTCCTCACGTTGAATACTGAAACCTGGGAATTTCTAAAACTGAAACCTGAGTTTGATTGATATGTTGAACCTTAGATTGGGATAGGTTTTGGTGTTTAACTGAAAACTAAAATTGATTTGGGAAACTGGATTCATAATATAGTATAAAACCTGAGAGTTTAGGAATGTGAATGTTGATTCACTGTAAATAGAAAACCTGAGATTCACATGTGAATGAGGAGTTTGATTTCTGTTTTGAATGAGAATTAAAAACTGAGATTGTATCTTTCAAATGAAAACCTGAAAACAGAGATACGATGTCTCAGTCCATTTTTTTTTTGTAATGTTCATTTCAGTTTTTAGTTATACTATATATATGTATGTATGTTCAAATTGTTAAATTGGTGTATATATATATATATATATATATATATATATATATATATATATATATATATATATATATATGTATGTATGTATGTATATGTATATATTATAGGCTATGTGATTGTTAAGGGTTGGTAAGTTATGTGGGGTTTTAAAAACTGAGATTAAATCACTAACACACACACACATGCTCATATACAATGTCCACATTATACACACACACCCTCTCTTTCCCTCACTCTCTTTCACATACACACCCATACACACATGTAAAACCCCTTTAACCCCCTCTATATCTCTATGTATAAATACATCTAAAATATATATATATATATATGTATGCATATATGAACCTATGTAAAATATATATGTATGTATGCATATATGAACCTATGTAAATAAATATGTATGTATGCATATATGAATGTATATAAATATGTATATATATATATATATATATATATATATATATATATATATATATATATATATATATATATATGATATTGATATATAGTTTGGCATAGGCTTGGTATAGGCTTGGCTTGGTGTTGACCTAGTTAGACTAGGGTTAACCTAGATTTGACTAGTTTGACCAAGTTTAACCTCGTTTGACCTAGTTGACTTATTTAGACTAGAACTGACCTAGTTTGACTGTTAGGGTTGACTAGAGTTGACCAAAGGTTGACTCTAGCCTAGTTTGACCTAAACTTCATGTAGATGCATTGTAGCAGTCTATTTCCTTATTTTAGACTTGTTGTGACTTGTACTGTTCTATAGGAGACAGACACCACTCCTCGAACAATATATTCTCTTCGGACGTTCAGGATACCAGGCGAGTACATTTTCTGATTATTTCATATCATGTTTAGAATTATTTTCCTGCTTTAAATTACTTTACTTGATACTGTCACGTTGGTCACACGGATTGGTACTATATGGATCTTTTTATGAGATGTTATCCCCCTCGGGAGCATCGGATTCTGCATGTTTTGTGCGTTTCATGAATCATCACGTATCTCTATGCTTTCTCTGATTCACGAATCGCTTGTGACACATGTACTCTCATGTTCACAGAGCCTTCATGAATCACCTTCACGTATTACTCATTTTATGAGCCATGTGAAGTTTTACGAATCTTAACATAACTTGAACAGATCTTTGTGTATTGATTGGGAATGGGAGAGTAGAAATAGGCATGTGAATATTATCCAAGTAGCTGTAGTCATGAATCACTCTCTTAGCTGTAGTCATGAATCTCCTATACCATTTACATGTTTATATTTTACTCTGACTCACTAGTCACTGTTGGTTCTCTATGTATAGTAGATATTTCTATTACAGTTCTCTCTCTGTTTATATACTGTATTTTTTCAGTTCACGTATCTTACTTTACTGCATGATTATATTTTCTAACCTGCTATGATCTGTTGAGATGTACTGTACTCGCTCCTGTCCTGACTGGACCTGTTGAAAATATTACAGAGGATGAGGAGGAGGCCCTGTGTACCACCTATTATAGAGCAGGCTTAGACGACACCTGCAACCTGGTTCTTCTGGAGGACCCAGCTGCAGTACAGGATGCTACTCCCATAGTCTAGGCTAGATAGCTTGGCTTTAGCTTTTCTTTCAGCATTGTTATTTGACTTTCAGTTGTTCTTCTGAGATGTTGTATATATTAGAGACTTATATTGAGCTGGATGTTCTTGAGTTGTTATCTTAGACACTTAGATTTTCTCCCTCTTAATTGTATTACATTGTGCTTTTGATCTCTATATCTACCTTTACTATTCCGTATCTGCCTTAGATGTGATTGAGACTGTTCTATTATGTCACCTCCATTCGGAGTGTATATACTGTACAGGTACCTTTATATTATTAGATGATTGACCTAGGACAGCGTTCTACCGCCGACACTACGATGTAGGCTGGGCGTTGTTACGTTCTCGTACCCTCACAGTGGGTGCGGGTCGTGACACTATGTGTCTGCAAAAGAATAATCTCCTGCTATTTATAGGACTTTGTGATGAGTAGGGTGTGTAGTAATTGTGCCTTAAAAAGTGGGCGGTTGGGGATTGGTTAAGGTTAACCTTGATCTGTTTGTTGGAAATCAACCTTAGCTGTTGTGTTGGTTGCAATAAATCTGCATTGTTATGATTTGTTGGTTGTAATAAATTCGCGTGGATAAGTCTTAGTCAATCCTCTGCCACGTGTCCCAACTGCTATTATGCTGTGAGCCGCATGAACGGGGCATCCTGGCAGAGCCGTATGAGTACGGCCTTACAACTGAGCCGCCTGAGGATGGCCTCACAACCGAGCTGCATAAGGGTGGCCTCACAATCGAACCGCATAAGGGTGGCCCCCAACTGAATCGAATAAGGGTGGCCACACAACTGAGCCATATGAGGGTGGCCCCCAACTAAACCGCATAAGGGTGGCCTCACAACTGAGACGCATGAGGGTGGCCCCCAACTGAATCGCATAAGGGTGGCCCCCCATCTGAACCGTATAAGGGTGGCCCCCACAACAGAGCCGCATAAGGGTGGCCCCCAACTGAACCGTATAAGGGTGGCCTCACAACTGAGCCGCATGAGGGTGGCCCCCAATTGAACCGCATAAGCGTGGCCCCCCATCTGAACCGCATAAGGGTGTCCCCCACAACTGAGCCGCATAAGGGTGGCCCCCAACTGAACCGCATAAGGGTGGCATCACAACTGAGCCGCATAAGGGTGGCCCCCAACTGAACCGCATAAGGGTGGCCTCACAACTGAGCCGCATGATGGTGGCCCCCAACTGAACCGTATAAGGGTCGCCTCCCATCTGAACCGCATAAGGGTGGCCCCCATAACAGAGCCGCATGAGGTTGGCCTCATGTCAGAGTCGCATGGAAGTCCTTGAAGCGATCCGCATAAAGAGCTTTGGAATTGGTGGATCGTGCCAGCTATAAAGATTTTTCTCGCCTCTCTAGAAGCACGTCATTATGTCAGAGTCATCATTTTACCTTTATGTCAGAGCTGTCAAACCTTTGTGTCAGAGCTGCCGCATTGCATCAGAGCATTTAATGAGCCAGCTGCTGTCACCCCCGTTTCCCGTATTTCGTATTTATACTCGTAATTGGATTTTGGCAGGTATTTTATTTTCTGGACTTGTGGAATTTTTGGTTTTTCTCGTATTTTAGGTTTCGGCTCGGCTCGGTTTTAATTGGTTTGGTTTGAGTTGGTTTGATTTTAACCCAAGAGGAACACCTTAGCTATACTCCACCCTCATTCCACCACAACCACCCCCATTAAATCCTACCTAACTTTCTCTCTCCCCTTTACTCTTCCATTAATTTCTCCATCTTCTTCTTCCTTCTTCCACACAACATCCCACCCATATGCAAGTGCATCTTGCCACCACATGAGGACCTATTTTTATTTGTCAATTAGCTTAATTAGATGATTTGGAACAACATTAGAACTTGGCATTTTTGGATTTGGAGCATGGATTCTCCTAGATCTAAGTTTCTACAATTTTTTGGAATTTCTTGGGTTTGATCTACCAAACTTGGATTTTTGCTTGTTTTGATGCTTCTATGTTGTAGAGAATCAAATTTTACTCAAGTTAGACTCTTGAAAATCCAGATTTCGAGTTTTATGCACCAAGTTGTGAAGTTCCAAAATTTTAGGAGCCATAGGGTTCTTCCTCTCGGCTTAAGGAAGAAGGAGACCCCTCTAGCCGTGTTGTTTAGCGTCGGGCTGCTTCTCCCCCCCGTGCCGCGCTCTTTAGCGCTGGTCGCTGACCGCTTGCGCTCGCGCCCAGCGCGCTTGCGTCCTGCACGTTTGCGCCCAGCACGCTTCCCCCTGCGCCATCGGCCCTACGTGCTTGCTTTCCCCTGCGCCATCGGCCGTGCGCCCCCTGCGCACTCGGTCCCGTACGCCCCCTGCGCACTCGGCCGTGCGCCCCTGCGCACTCGGCCATTCGCCTCTGCGCCATCCATCTCCTGCGCCCTTTGCCCCTGTGTCCTTGGCCCCCGGCGCACTTGACCCCTTGCACACTTGACCCCTGCACCATCCTTCCCCTGGCGCATTTGACCTCTGCGCCATCAACCCCCTGCGCAACACACTTGCCCATGATGATTTGGTTTTATTTTTTGGACTTGGCTTCTCTTTTGTGGATTGGGTTTTGAGATCTTGTTCCACACAGCACGACTATCTTGACCCAACACGACCTGACACGATTTTCAGTATTTACTATGACTAGTACGTTTTTTGTGAATTTTGTGAATTGTGATCCTAGTACTTTCTGATCTTCTTAATAGTGACCCGATGGGATGCACTCTTGACTTGTAACCTGATAACTTGATAGTGGCCCGTGGCGGCGCACTCATGACTTGTAACTTGACTCGACCTAACTCGACTTGTATAACCAACTCCGACACCGTGGGTGTTCCTGCTTGCTTGCTTGGGTAATCCACTTGTCTTGTCTTGCATCATGTCTAGGACGTGGCTCCCTGGTTCCCACGGTCAGGGATTCATACTGAATATGGATTAGAATAATGACTAGATCAAACTATAGTTCATGGAGAATTTCCAGTCACAGGCAGTCTCGTTATCTGGACGCTTTAATTGGACTTGTAGCTTGCCGACGAGTAGAGCACATTTCCAGCATACTGTCATGTGTTGCACCTCTAAGTCAACTAAGGGAATATCGTCTCCCGGACGATGTACCCAACCATACTCTCAACCCGCGGAAGGATAACTGGATAGTCTGCAGGGCTTGGGACTGGAGAATTCTCATTGTATCTTGTTAGTAATTGGGCTTGTGATAACCCTAGTTAGTTAAAGTAGTAAGCCGTAATAATTGCTTGGCCGCTTGTAAATGGATGATGTCCAGCCCTATTTTAGTCTCGTCTAGTTCCTGTACCCGGTTACTCTTGTACATGATTGTTTTACTTATCTTAATAATAAATGGGTAGAGACAAAGTGCTATTCAGGCGAAGGGTTACAACCCTGGTCCTTGTTTGGTTGAAGGGTTGTAACCTTGCTCCCGGAATGGTTTCACGTCCCTAGTCGTTTATTGTCCAGTTGTTCTCTTTACTTACTTGTACTTTTCTTTCATTTTCTTTTGTTCTGATATACTGGCTTTTGTTCTTATTTTGTGGCCTCCCTTGTGGCACATGCTCTTTCTGGGGTTTGACCCAGCTGGTTTTGTGTGGCCAGATTTTGGAGCAGCACCCGAGGATCTACCGAACCTCCAGCCCGATGGTGGCGACTAGAAGGAACCCGGGCTACGAGTGGGTTTTCTATTTTGTTTCGCTCACTCTATTATAAAATTATTCTTTTGAGGCGTTTAGCCGACGAGCACCTGTTAGCTCGAAGCACCTTTACTTACTGTTTGCCTACGGGCTGTAAACATGATTAACAAATCCTAGGGTTGATCATGTATGACTTAACTCTTGCTACTCCTTGCATTTTGTACGACTAGATTCATGATCAGCTGATATGTAATATTTGGGATGCCTTTTATTGTATATTTGGTGGTCAAACATCTTGTAACTATATTACTTGCTTGAGATTGAGACAATAGGCTTGACCTTAAGATACCGTTGGCTTTTAGTAAACCCTCATATCTAGACAGCCGTGACCGTATAGCGAGATGGACTTTATTTCAATATACGTAGCTGGCTATGTTCGCCCCCGTTCTCCAGTATTCTGGTTCTGGGGCGTGACATGGTTTAAGTGGTGGCCCATGCAGGTCTTGTCAATCAAGAAATGTGAGGGTTTACCGAATAGATGTCTCAATCATTATTCGTCCTTGATCTCCGTTCATATCCTCTGAAATCTTTAGATTCTTGCCCCGATCACATGCTTGTATCGTTGATCTGTCCTGGTCCTTCCTTATTATTTTCCCTGTGTCGTCTTCTTCAGCGGCAATGTACCCGACCCCGCCGATCAGCAAGGTAGAGCACTTCACGTGGACCAGCAACCTGGAGATCAAGCCCAGTATTCCGGAGTAGCCTCCCGAGTTATACCTACTGGAGGAGAGCCCCCATTTCAGCCCGTTCAGCCTGCCGAGCCGGACGATGGCACCTTGGTAGGTCACATCAGGGCCTTGATAACTTTTCGAGATCGCAGAGGAGACGCCTTGTATCAGGCAATGGCAGATGCTTTGACCAAAGGCGGTCATCCAGGGAACAGCACGGCCAACAGCTTCAAGCGCTTGAACCCTCCATTCTTCGACGGCAGCGAGGATGCGATTGCCGCGGACGCTTGGCTTCAGGATACCGAAGTGATTCTGGAAGCAGCTAGGACACCCGAGAATGAGAAGATGGCGGTGGTACGCCTGCAGTTGTTAGACTTGGCTCGCAGTTGGTGGGAAGCCCAAGCCATGGGATTAGTGGCACCCATTGCTTGGGCAGTATTTAGAGAGAGATTCCAGACGAAGTATTTTGATGCTGTGGCTCGGTACGACTTGCATACGAGGTTTACCAACTTGAAGCTAGGAGGCATGAGTATACCTCCCAGAGGATCGTGGACAGCATCGGTATCAGAGCGAGTCTACAGGATGGCACCTTCCGAGTTGGAGATTTTGTACAAGATGATTGAAGAACTCAGGACCAAGGGATTCATTCGTACAAGTGGATCGCCTTGGGGAGCCCCGATGCTTCTTGTAAAAAAGAAAGATGGTACATCCAGGTTATATGTAGATTATCGTACCTTGAACTCAGTGACAATCAAGAACAGATCCCCTCTCCCGAGGATAGATGACTTGTTTGATCAACTCAAGGGGGCTTCAGTGTTCTCAAAGATAGACTTGCGGTCAGGATACCACCAGATCAGAGTCAGAGAGCATGACATCCCGAAGACAGCTTTCCGATCTAGGTATGGACATTGGGAGTTCCTTGTTATGCACTTTGGAGCGACCAATACGCCGGCCGTATTCATAGACCTTATGAATCGCATTTTCATGCCTTACTTGGATCAGTTCGTAATCGTGTTCCTAGATGATATCCTGGTCTACAGCAAAAGCGAAGCAGAGCACAAGCAGCATCTCAGAACAGTCTTTTAGACGCTTAAAGAGCACCAGTTGTACGCCAAGTTCAGTAAAAGTGAGTTCTGGCTCGATCGCATTTCGTACTTGGGTCACATCATTACCCGAGGAGGAGTAGAAGTGGATCCCCAGAAGATTATGGCTATCGAGTCATGGCCAGTACCTAGTTCAGTGGCAGAGGTTCGCAGCTTCCTTGGATTGGCCGGCTACTACCGGCGATTCGTTTCAGATTTTGCAAGGATTTCGGCACCAATGACCCAGTTGACCCGCAAGGATGTGCAGTTTGCTTGGACAACAGAGTGTCAGGAATCATTTGAGAAGTTGAAGCGAGGTTTGATAACGGCTCCCATTCTCACACTTCCATATGGGACCGGAGGATTCACAGTTTATTACGACGCTTCAGGCAGAGGATTGGGGTGTGTCTTGATGTAGCATGGGAAGCTAATATCTTATGCATCACGTCAACTTCGTGATCATGAGAAGAATTACCCGACCCACGACTTGGAGCTGGCAGCAGTAGTGTTTGTACTTAAGCTTTGGCGGCACTACTTGTACGAAGATAGAGTGGAGATATTTACTGATCACAAGAGCCTGAAGTATGTTTTCATCCAGAAGGACCTTAATATGCGGTAGAGAAGATGGCTTGAGCTATTGGTGGACTACGATGTGGATTTGCAGTACCATCCAGGGAAGGCCAACGTTGTAGTAGATGCGTTGAGCCGGAGAGCCAGAGTTTACTTTCTAACGGCACAACCAGAGATATTGGCAGATTTTCAGAAGATGGGAATTAAAGTGGTTCTTTCTACCAGTGTGGCATTGATGGCCCGTCTACAGATTCAGTCCAGCATAGCTGAGAGGATCCGGGTGGCACAGTCTACAGATCCCAAGCTTCAACAGCTCAGAGCAGAGTGTGAGGCAGGAAGAAGGACAGAGTTGTGCATTCATAAAGATGGTACACTTCGACACGACACTCGTCTTTGTGTACCCAATGGAGATATCAGACAGGAGGTCATGGCAGAGGCTCACAGCTCGCAGTATTATATTTATCCCTGTGGCACGAAGATGTACCGTGATATTCGTCAATATTTCTGGTGGAATGGCATGAAGAGGGAGATAGCCCGATTTGTCTCTCGGTGTTTGGTTTGCCAACAAGTTAAAACTAAACATCAGAGGCCCGCTGGACTTCTTCAGCCTTTGCCAATTCCAGGATGGAAGTGGGAGCATGTGACCATGGATTTTGTGACTGGATTGCCTAGATCCCCAGCTGGTCGAGATGCTATTTGGGTTATAGTTGACCGGCTCACGAAGGTGGCTTATTTTCTTCCATTCAGAGTGGGTCAGTCAATGGCTCAGTTGGCAGAGATGTACCTCAGGCAGATTGTCAGGCTTCACGATGTGCCAGTCAGCATTACCTCGGACCGAGATTCAAGGTTTATATCACACTTTTGGCGTAGCCTGTAGGAGAGTTTGGGAACTCGCCTCCAGTTCAGTTCGGCATATCATTCGCAGACAGATGGTCAGTCAGAGCGCACAATCCAGACTCTTGAAGACATGTTAAGATCTTGTACCCTTGACTTCGGTGGTTCGTGGGAAGATCACCTGCACCTGGTGGAGTTCTCGTACAACAATAGCTTCCAGGCCAGCATCCAGATGGCACCATTCGAGGCTCTGTACGGTAGGAAGTGCAGATCCCCGCTAGCGTGGGATGATGTTGGAGAGAGGCAGATGCTCGGTCCAGAAATGATTGCCCAGACGGTTGAAGTAATCAGAAAAGTCAGGGATCGTCTTCGAGTTGCCCAAGATCGTCAGCGGCATTGGGCCAATGCCCATCGGCGTCCCTTAGAGTTTGCTATCGGCTACCATGTATTTCTTAGGATCTCGCTAACCGAGGCGTCATTCGCTTTGGCGTGCGGGGAAAGCTTAGTCCTAGGTATATAGGGCCGTTCGATGTCCTGGAGCGAGTAGAAGATGTGTCCTATCGTCTCGCTCTTTTGCCGTCGTTGAGTGAGGTGCATAATGTATTCCATGTATCCCAATTACGACGGTACATCCTGGAACCGAGCCATATCCTAGACCATTCGGAATTTGTTGTTGGTACCAACCTTTCGTATGAGGAGAGGCCCGTGTCTATATTGGACCGAAGAGAGAAGATACTCAAGAACAAAACTATTAACTTAGTCCGTGTTGCTTGGGGTCATCACTCTCTAGGTGAGTCAACGTGGGAGCGTGAGGATGACATCTGATCGTGATATCCCTACCTGTTTGACTCGTAAGGTATAATGTCTTCCTTATGCCTTAGGCACTTCATTCCTTGATTGTATGTATGATTGTATGATTGAACTGCTTAGTGTAGATGTTGTTGCTTAATGTAGCTTGCCGTGGCAGTCTCTAGCTCCTTGATTAAATTCCGAGGATGGAATTCTTTTAAGGTGGGTAGAGTTGTCACCCCCGTTTCCCGTATTTCGTATTTATACTCGTAATTAGATTTTGGCAGGTATTTTATTTTCTGGACTTGTGGAATTTTGGATTTTTCTCGTATTTTGGGTTTCGGCTCGGCTCGGTTTTAATTGGTTTGGTTTGAGTTGGTTTGATTTTAACCCAAGAGGAACACCTTAGCTATACTCCACCCTCATTCCACCACAACCACCCCCATTAAATCCCACCTAACTTTCTCTCTCCTCTTTACTCTTCCATTAATTTCTCCATCTTCTTCTTCCTTCTTCCACACAACATCCCACCCATAGGCAAGTGCATCTTGCCACCACATGAGGACCTATTTTTATTTGTCAATTAGCTTAATTAGATGATTTGGAACAACATTAGAACTTGACATTTTTGGATTTGGAGTTGGATTCTCCTAGATCTAAGTTTCTAAATTTTTGGAATTTCTTGGGTTTGATCTGCCAAACTTGGATTTTTGCTTGTTTTGATGCTTCTATGTTGTAGATAATCAAATTTTACTCAAGTTAGACTCTTGAAAATCCGGATTTCGAGTTTTATGCACCAAGTTGTGAAGTTCCAAAATTTTAGGAGCCATAGGGTTCTTCCTCTCGGCTTGAGGAAGAAGGAGACCCCTCCAGCCGCGCTGTTTAGCGCCGGGCTGCTTCTCCCCCCTCCATGCCGTGCTCTTTAGCGCTGGCCGCTGCCCGCTTGCGCTCGCGCCCAGCGCGCTTGCGCCCAGCGCGCTTCCTCCTGCGCCATCGGCCCTGCACGCTTGCTTCCCCCTGTGCCATCGGCCGTACGCCCCCTGCGCACTCGGACCTGTGTGCCCCCTGCGCACTCGGCCATGCGCCCCTGCGCACTCGGCCATGCGCCCCTGCGCCATCCATCTCCTGCGTCCTTTGCCCATGTGCCCTTGGCCCCCGGCGTACTTGACCCCTTGCACACTTGACCCCTGCACCATCCTTCCCCTGGCGCATTTGACCTCTGCGCCATCAACCCCCTGTGTAACCCACTTGCCTATGATGATTTGGTTTTATTTCTTGGACTTGGCTTCTCTTTTGTGGATTGGGTTTTGAGATCTTGTTCCACACAGCACGACTATCTTGACCCAACACGACCTGACACGATTTTCAGTATTTACTATGACTAGTATGTTTTTCGTGATTTCTGTGAATTGTGATCCTAGTACTTTCTGATCTTCTTAATAGTGACCCGATGGGTTGCACTCTTGACTTGTAACCTGATAACTTGATAGTGGCCCGTGGCAGCGCACTCATGACTTGTAACTTGACTCGACCTAACTCGACTTGTATAACCAACTCCGACACCGTGGGTGTTCCTGCTTGCTTGCTTGTGCAATCCACTTGTCTTGTCTTACATCATGTCTAGGACGTGGCTCCCTGGTTCCCACGGTCAGAGATTCACACTGAATATGGATTAGGATAATGACTAGATCAAACTATAGTTCATGGAGAATTTCCAGTCACAGGCAGTCTCGTTATCTGGGCGCTTTAATTAGACTTGTAGCTTGCCGACGAGTAGAGCACATTTCTAGCACACTGTCATGTGTTGCACCTCTAAGTCACCAAAGGGTATATCGTCTCCTGGGCGATGTACCCAACCATACTCTCAACCCGCGAAAGGATAACTGGATAGTCTGCAGGGCTTGGGACTGGAGAATTCTCATTGGATCTTGTTAGTAATTAGGCTTGTGATAACCCTAGTTAGTTAAAGTAGTAAGCCGTAGTAATTGCTTGGCCGCTTGTAAATGGATGGTGTCCAGCCCTGTCTTAGTCTCGTCTAGTCCCTGTACCCGGTTACTCTTGTACATGATTGTTTTACTTATCTTAACAATAAATGGGTAGAGACAGAGTGCTATTCAGGCGAAGGGTTACAACCCTGGTCCTTGTTTGGTTGAAGGGTTGTAACCTGGCTCTCGAAATGGTTCCACGTCCCTAGTCATTTATTGTCCTGTTGTTCTCTTTACTTACTTGTATTTTTCTTTCATTTTCTTATGTTCTGATATACTGGCTTTTGTTCTTATTTCGTGGCCTCCCTTGTGGCACTTGCTCTTTCTGGGGTTTGACCCAGCTAGTTTTGTGTGGCCAGATTTCGGAGCAGCACCCGAGGATCTACCGAACCTCCAGCCCGATGGTGGCGACTAGAAGGAACTCGGGCTACGAGTGGATTTTCTATTTTGTTTCGCTCACTCTATTGTAAAATTATTCTTTTGAGGCGTTTAGCCGACGAGCACCTGTTAGCTCGATGTACCTTTACTTACTGTTTGCCTACGGGCTGTAAACATGATTAACAAATCCTAGGGTTGATCATGTATGACTTAACTCTTGCTAGTCCTTGCATTTTGTACGACTAGCTTCATGATCAGCTGATATGTAATATTTGGGACGCCTTTTATTGTATATTTGGTGGTCAAACATCTTGTAACTATATTACTTGCTTGAGATTGAGACAATAGGCTTGACCTTAAGAGACCGTTGGCTTGTAGTAAACCCTCATATCTAGACAGCCGTGACCGTATAGCGAGATGGACTTCATTTCAATATATGTAGCTGGCTATGTTCGCCCCCGTTCTCCAGTATTCTGGTTTTGGGGCGTGACAGCTGCACAGAGCTGTAGAGGCCTATTTTTGAACCGCATAGGGCTACGTGGCTTTTTTCGAGCTGCATGGAGCTATCGAGGACTTTTCGAGCCGCATGAAGTTCTAAAGGATTTTTGAGCCGCATGAAGCTCTAAGAGATCCTTGAGCCGCATGAGACTCCCCCTGTTTTGAGCCGCATGGACTTTTCTGTTCTTTTTCATGCTTCTACAAGACCCCCTTCAAAGTTTTCAATTTGTAAAATTGAAATACTTTGAATAAGAAGCATGGCTATGTCCGCATAAGCTCTTCTTACCGTATAGACTCCTCCGGCCGCATAGGATGTTCTGGCCGCATGGACTGTTCTGGACGCATGGACTCCTCTGACCGTATGGACTGTTCTGGCCGCATGGACTGCTCTGTCCGCATAGACTGTTCCGGCCGCATACTGGTCCTGTGCCACGTAGGCGTCTCATTTAATTGCCTTTGATTTTCTTTGATTTAAAGTCGCCTTTTGGGATAGGATCCCAAGAGTCAGCTTTAAATATTTAGATTTGTCTTGATGATTACGAGTCATCTTTTGCATGCGGTGGATAGAAATCCAAGAGTCGGTCTTATCTTCTAGGCAACGCGTAATGCGAAGCGTCCATCGATTCGCACGCCCCTTATCAGCCTATAAATACGAGTACTTTTGGAAGAGACAGACTCTTTACTTTCTTTTCTCTTTAACTTTTCTTGCCCTTAGTCGCCGTCTTCTCTTCCTTCTCCGATCATCAGTGGCTTCCAAAGCTTCCTCTAGCGCTGCGACGAAGGATAAAGGAGCGGCCTCCTCGTCGACTGCGGCGCCCATAGTTCATCCTGACGTTCACCCCGTCATTGATGGTAAGGATATTGGGAGAAATTATATGGACTCAAAACCCTAACCATAATGGCTACGCTGCATATTTTATGCGCGAGCCTTCTTCGTCTTTATTGAACTGTTCAAGTTCATTGTGATGAATCCGTATACTGTGCTGTATGTGCCGCATGTACATCTCATGTCCGAGCCGCATGGGGGTATGCCTCATGTCCGAGCTGCATGAGAGTCGACTTGTGGCCGCATAAGCCCTTTGTAAACTGGCCGCATGAAGACCCATCGAGCAGTGCCGCATAAGCTTTCTTTGAACTGGACCGCATAAGCTCCCTCGAACTGTGCCGCATAAGACCCCACCAAATCAGAGCTGCATAAGCTCTTTTAAACTGGGCCGCACGAGCACCCGCTAAACAGAGCCGCGTAAGCTCACTTGAACTCGGCCGCATGAGGCTCCGCTAAACAGAGCCGCATAAGCTCATTTGAACTCGACCGCATGAGCTTCCTCGAACTGTGCCGCATAAGACCCCACCAAATCCGAGCCACATAAGCTCTTTTAGACCGGGCCGCATGAGCACCCTCGAACTGTGCCGCATAAGACCCCACCAAATCTGAGCCGCATAAGCTCTTTTAGACCGGGCTGCATGAGCACCCGCTAAACAGAGCCGCATAAGCTCACTTGGACTGGGCCGCATGAGACCCCGCTAAACAGAGCCACATAAGCTCCTTTAAATTGTGCCGCATAAGGACCCGCCTAATCAGAGCCGCATAAGCTCGGAAACACTAAGCAGTTTTCCCTGGCCATCTTCTAACTTGTTTCTTTTGTCCTTTTTTCAGTAAACTTGCCAGTCAATCCTACGGAAGAGCCCTTGTTAGGTCGCGCCCAATCTGTTGTGGGCGTTAGGTTCGACCACATAGTCGAGTATGTGGTGAACCAGCTTCCCAAAGACGAACCTGTGGAGAGGCTGAGGGATATTAAAAACCAGTCCTTCTTCTTTATCTCGGGGATGATGAACTCAGGGCTGCTGGGAGGCAAACACATGAAGCCTGCGTTCCTCTTCGAGGATGCTTTAACTGTAAAGAACTCCCAAGTTCTAGATATATCTGAGAGTTGGAGTTTTACTTCCAACGGGATGGCGATCCATATTTCCCAGATGGAGCGTCACTTTCCACTGTCATGGTTTAATATGCTACCGATGGACAGAAAGATGGAGGATTCCTTGACTCTGAGTCGGTCTGGGATATTTGTGGGCAACATTCATTATAACAACAACTTGGGGTCAGTGTATGCGGGCAAGGTACCGGTCAGCCGCTACGTGATGGGGTTGGCCCCGGGCAATTTCTTGAATGTGCAGGGCCCCAACTTCAAGTTCTCCAAAGCTGACACTTTCCTGAACCAGCTTGCTCGGAAGGGGTCTTATCCCATTGGCCGGTTGTCGCTACCGAGTTGGATATACCCCTACCTTCGTGGACCAACCTGTCTACGTGGATCGTGCGGGAATACGAGACTCTCCTGTGCGAAATTGGACTCTACCATGCTATTCGGGGTACCTGTTACGGCTTGTCCATAAACAAGAAATTATTCACGGCTCTGCTGGAGATGTATAATCGCCGTACGGGGACCTTCTTCACACCCGTAGGGAAGATGGGGCTTGCTCTCCACGAGATGCATGTCGTCTCCAAGCTGCCTTGGGGAAATAAAGTCTTTGAAGTGTACACTCCCACGAATAAAGAGTTCGAGGAGTTAGAGGAGAGGTTCCCGGGCATTGTTGCCGTCTACCGGGAATTGCTGTGTCATCTCAGCACGTGCCAGCAGATGTCGAAGAAAAAGAATGACAGCTCGGAAGGGAACCTTCCTCACACAAAGGCCTGGCTCACTTACCTTTTTAAGCTCGGTGCCTCAGGCTGGGTTTCTCCCCGAAGTCCTCGAACTCGGGAGGAGGTGCAGGAGCAGGTGTCAGCCGCCAAGAGGGTAAGAACCATCGGTGACAGGTTCGGGAGTCAATCTAACTCTTTTTTTTATTTTTATCAAGACACTCAGCAGTTGTCCGAGAAGGCTCTTCTGGCAGGATTCTTGATGGTGAGGCTACGGAATTGCGTAGTCTCAGGAGGGGCTGGTTCTATTGAGAGAATCAGCCATAATTTTATCCTTCCTGCTGTGAAGCTGGTCTTCGGGGTCAAACTAGCTCTTCTTCCGGCCATGTTGTGCAGCATATACCGTGGCCTTTGTACTTTCACGTCCAAGGTCATCGCCCGTGACGCAGTGAAGGACTTTGAACGCATTGAGCTGCCCTATCATTATCTGATGGGGTGGCTATTGATGCATTATCGGTCTTTGATGAGGCCTGGCCCCGAAGATGGCGTAACTACTGATGACGCTTTTATCTTCCAGTATCACAGCATGCCTTTGGATTGTGAGACTATGTACGCCTGTCGAATGGCACTGGCAAGGGTTGACAGATACACTTTTTTTGTGTCTGTCCCTCAATTTATTGATGAGAAGGTGAGGGCCGTACATCTGGATGGTATTGGGCCTCCCTACTTCTTATCCGACAAGATGCTCAATTGGTTGCACAATATTCGTCCTGCCTACTTGGTATACCGCAACCGCAACACTGTCTACTTGGAGCCCTACTTGCCGAGTAGGTTCTCTTAACAGTTTGGGTATAGTCAGCTATTCTTGGACAGTCCCAGCTCTTGCCTGGGTTTTGAAGGTAGCGTCCTTGACGGCATCAGGGCCTGGCACTATTATAATACGGTTCACACCCGTACCAGCTTCTCAGTTCCTGATGCTGGGAAGTCAGGGGAGATCTTGTATTTGGCGGCTCTATATCATGTCATGGCGAACAAGCCTCCTGTTGATTTCGAACCGAGTACCAGCTTCATTGTTGGTACTGGCTTGGAAGAAAAGCCCAAGGGGTCCAAGGCAAGGAAGAAGAGGGAGAACACGGTTGCTGTGTCAGACTCGGAATCTACCAACGTAGATGAAGAGAATGACGAGCATGACCCCGATAACTCTCTTTCTCCCACAAAAGATGTGGTGGCGGATCAGCCGCCTGTCGTGCCTGGCCCTTCACGCAAGCGAAGCAGGCGTGAGTCCGCTGATGGTAGAACTTACTCCCAGAAATAGGCTACAGTTAAGCCCCGCGGGCTGCTCATAAGGGAGAGACGCGATAATGTTGACGCCATTTCAGAGGTGAATCGAATTGTAACCATCTTCTTCTTTAGTTCTTCTTTTTCTTGAACTGTGATCTAATTATTTTTCTCTTCTCTTGTAGGCGTCAGAAGAAGGGGGCTCTCAAGAGTCGGCTGCTGCCTCTGCGGTCGACCCGGCTCTAACTACTCTAATTAGATATATGAGTGCCGATATTCTTGCCGTCGGGATTCTTCCAGCGACGGCTGAGGTTCCTCCACTTGTTGACGTCCCAACCCAGGGCGACGTGGTCTCTGCTGAACCCGTCCCTGAGACTGCTGAATTTTAGTCGGGTGATGCTGATCCAGTTATATCTCCTTCCGGGACGGCTGGGGCAGAAGAACCAGCTGTATTCGGCTCGGATGTCGCGAGTGAGGAGACTACGTGGCTGCGAGCGAACCTCAGCCCCGACAACCCTCCCCTTGTAAGCTAAGTCAAATTTTGACCAGTGAGGAGGTTCATTTACTCTATCGTTACATTCTTCGGGTTAAGCTGATTGATGGTTGCTCCGGACATATAAGTCCTGCTCCTTCACTGCGAACGGCAGACATTATCGGGGGAGAGTTCGCCAGAAGGGATCTGGTGGAAGAGAATATGCCTCCTCCTCCTCCAGCTTATATTAAGTGGCCTTCTGCTGGATCGAGTTCAGGAGAGCAAGCGGCGGAACGGCCGGAGCAGGGAGGCCTGGTCCCTGCACCTTCCTCTGTTCATGTGACTCCGGAGGTCGACCTCTCCGCCCTGTCGAGTCTCCAGATCCTTCGGGCTACGGAGGAGGAATTGGCTGCTATTCAAGCGTCTTTTTTCTCGGAACTTGTTTCCCTTGTGGCAGGGGCATCAAGTTTCGGTGCATCTTCTTCGGCACTGCCAGCTACTCTTTTTTTGATGCCATCTTCTTCAGATATCCTGGATGAATCGTCAAAGGATGTAGTTGACAGCTTCTACCGCCACCTGAAGCTAGGGGTTGAGGCTGCCGTGGAGAGGGGGACTTCTTTTGCCTTGGCCCGTCAATGCGCTCGTGGCCAAATTGAACTCCTTAGAACCCTCCCCGGTGGGGCAGGGATAGTTGAGCTTCTTGAGCCCAAATTGCTAGAGGCGGATCAGCTTGTAGCCCAGTTTCAAGTACTGTGGCAAGTTGATCTGTCTTCAGCAATAGATCAGGAGGGGGCCTTCCTCATCACTGTCCTGGAGAAGGTAAGGGCTGCACAAGATGCGTCTAAGCCGATTATAATGAAGGACCTCCATGATCTCTCTCTGCAGTACGATCAGTTGAGCCGCAGGGGAGAGGATTGCATGGCTCGGAAAGCGGCCGCCTCCCGTGAGATAATTGATACGAGAGAGCAGATCCTCGAGCTTCAGAGGAAATTGACTTTTTGGGAATCTGAACTCGAGGCCACCCGCACGGATAAGGAGCTAATTGTTCAGGAGGCCGACAAGGTCACCCATACTTCTACTGTCTTGGAGCGTGCTCTGAAGTGGCTTGAAGATGGCTGGCAGGCTCACGCACATCTGGAGGATGCGGAGCATTTGACTCAGGAGGCCGAGCGCCGGGCCAAGTGACGGTTTGAGCGGTCGACGGCGGCCTTTTTTCCTTTCTTTCTTTGTTATTTTCCTTCATTTAAATAGGGACGCGGTCCTCGAACATGCAATACTTTTGTTTCTTTCAATAAATGACTGTGTTTGCATCATTCATCATCTATTGTGCTTGTACCGTATTTTTAGTATTTATAATGTTTGCCCCACTGGGGGACTTTTTGTGGACCTATTATTTTTGGCATACCCTGGTTTTAGGTATGGATGATAAGTTTGATAGAGATACCTAGAACGATTCCCTGGTGAGACATAGAAGTTCTTGGTATTGGGCGAAAGAATGCCATGGAATAGCTGGGCTCCAGAGGCATACGATAATGAGAAGAGAGGCACATGTACTATGAGACCTAGTATAGCATTTGTGGTCAACTGCGGATATTTGTGGTCAACTGTGGACATTTGTGGTTAATTGTGGATATTTGTGGTCAACTGTGGACATTTGTGGGCCTATTATCCTTGGCGTACCCTAGTTTTGGGTACGGATAATAAGTCGAGAGAAAACCAACATACTTACTCTGAGGTAATGAGGACGTGGTAAATATGAGGGTTTCTTCAATGGAGTCTTCCTACTCAGAGGTAATGAGGACGTGGCAGGAGTGGACACCATGAAGGGTACATAGAACAACTCAGAGGTAATATGGACGTGGAAGTTCTACGTGAGGGGTGGTTTGTTTTTTGATGGAAGTGAAACAACTCAGAGGTGACATCGACGTGGTTGTTTCAGAAAATTTGTGGATCTGTTACCCTTTTTATGCACTGAAAGTGCGGGTAATAGATCATGAGGAAGATGCTCTTCTAGGAAGGAAGTTCAGAGGTATGATCATATATGACTTACTACCCAGAAGATGCGATATAGGTTCATTTGGGATGACCAGAGTGTAAGTTCAGCGGTACCTTGGGGTACATAACTTAACAGTCCAGTAGATTTGGAGGATGTCGTTTAGACATAATATTTCTTCAGGAACTTACCATTAGCGGGCATCATGAGCAAGTTTTCATTTTGTTTTGTGAGGCGGTAAGCACCATTGGAGAATACAGCCTCGATGACAAATGGGCCTTACCACTTTGGCTGGAATTTGCCGACGGTTTTGTGAGTCATAACCATCGGCCTTCGAACTGCCAGAACGAGATCGCCCACTTGAAATGTTCTGAGTTTAACCTTCTTATTGAAGGCTCCAGAGATGCGTGCTTGATAGATCTTGATTCGTTGTTGAGCTAATAGGCGCTTCTCATCTAAGGCCTCAAACTCTTGTAGCCGGCGATGGTAATTATCATCTGTCATCAATCGATTGGTAAGGGCGATGCGGAGTGAGGGGATTTGAGTCGCCAGTAGGAAAACTGCCTCACTCCCATACACCAGAGAGAATGGCGTGTTCCTGGTGGTCGTCCGGACGGTAGTACGGTACGCCCATAAACATTCACCAAGCTTTTTATTCCAGTCGTGTTTGTTGGAAGACACGAACGTCTTGAGCAGCTTGATTATAGTTTTGTTGAATGCTTCTGCCAACCCATTCGCCGCCGGATTGTACGGTGTTGAAGCAACATTCTGGATTCGGTATTTGTTACAAAATAGATAGAAGGTATGGCTTACGAATTGTGGACTGTTGTCGTAGATGATCCTTAGGGGCAGTCCAAAGCGATAGATGACGTGATGCTTGAGGACGCTGATCAGATTTGATGTCTTCACCTCTGCAAGATGGACAGCTTCCGTCTATTTGGAGAAGTAATCTGTAATTGCCAGTATGAAGCGGTGCCCTCTGGATGAAGGTGGGGTGATAGGACCAATGATATCCATTCCCCATGCCTCAAATGGCCAGGATGCCACCGTTGGGTGTAGGAATTCAGATGGTTGGTGTATGAAATCTGCGTGGACTTGACAAGCTTTACACTTTCTTGTGTAGTCTATCGCGTCTGCCACCATCGTAGGCTAGTAATAACCCATGCGTCGAAGGCGATCTTGCAATTTTGGGCCAGGCTGATGGGCCCCGCAGATGCCGTCATGTGCTTCACGTACAGCTTCTTTGGCTTCTGTATTGGACAGACACCAAAGCAGTAATCCATCGTATGACCGTCGATACAACATCTTTGTTTCTGTATCGTAGAAGAATCAAGAGAACGTCTTCTAATAGAGGTGGCATCTTTCGGGTTCTCCGGCAAGATGCCAGAAACTACAAAATCGATAAATGGGAGCCTTTAATCCTGTATCTCGTCGACCGTCAGGGTAGAATAGCTCTCAGCAAATTGGACGGTGTTCTTGGGATAGACCAACTCATGGCCTATTACTTCTACCAAATGATGAGTATATTTTGGGACCGCCAGGGAAGCGGCCAGTCCTGCTAAGGCTTCGGCTTCAATATTCCGGAGTCTCAGAACATGTTCTATGAAGAACCCTTTCAGAGACGTAATGATGGCGATTGCTACCTGATGATAGGGGATCATGTCTTCATGAAGAACTTCATATGAACCCCGGATCTGATTGACGATTAACTGTAAATCGCCATATGCCTCTAGGTACTCTACCCCCAGTTCTTTTGCAAGTCGGAGGCCAATAACCAAGGCATTGTACTCGGTCACGTTGTTTGAGCAGGGTTCTGTAAGGGAATATACCCGGTTGATCACCAAGCCAGAGGAAGAAATCAGTACCACTCCGACCCCAACGACAATGTTGCCCTTGGGCTCGGTTCTTAAAGAACCATCGAAGAACATTCGCCAGACGGAATCATCGGAAGCCATGTTTGAATTGGCGACCTCGTCTGGAATCTCTTCATATATTCTGGTTGACTCCGAACTTGGATGGGCTGCTAAAAATTCTGCCAGCGCTTGACCTTTAGCAGCCTTTTACGGAACAAAGATTATGTCGTAGGGAGAATGATATTGCCCAGGTAGCGAGGCGAGAGCTGAGTGCGCCTGGCTTGGTCATGAGAACCCTGAGGGGTTTAACTCGAGATATGACATGGATGGTTTGTCCTGTAACATTGTGTCGCATCTTCTGGATAGCGAACACCAAAGCAAGACATTCCTTTTTTACGGTGGTGTATCTATGCTTAGGCCCAATCATCATTCGGCTGAGGTAATAGATAGCTTGTTCATGTCCCGCGTCATTGTTTTGTGCTAGTATAGCACCGAGGGCATGCTCCATCGCTCGTACATAAAGCAAGATCGGCTTTCCAACCACCGGAGCCACTAGAACTGGAGGATTTGACATATATTCTTTGATATTGTCGAACACACGTTGGCACTCTTCATCCCATGCGAATGAGACGCCCTTCTTCATAAGGTGGGTAAATGGTTGACATCGCCCGGAGAGGTTAGAGATGAACCTCCTGATGTAAGCTAGCCTCCCTTGAAGGCCTTACAGTTTACAGAGATTTTTCGGGGGACCCATCTCCATGATTGCCTTCGTCTTCTCCGGATCTATATGAATTCCCTGGGAAGTAATGATAATACCCAAGAATTTTCCACTAGATACGCCCAAGAAGGATTTGGTAGGATTCATCTTCAAGTTGTGCGCTCGCATCAGGTCGAATATCGTCCTAAGATCCTGCAGATGGTCTTCCTTAGAGCAACTTTTGACAGCGATGTCATCAACATAACACTCCACGGTCTTACGCAAGTGGTCTCTGAAGATGACACTCATGGCTCTTTGATATGTGGCACCGACATTCTTTAAACTGAAGGGCATGACTGTGTAACAGTACACGCCAATCGGTGTTCGGAATAATGTATGCTTTTCGTCATCAGGAAACATCTTAATTTGGTTGTATCCTGAGAAGCCATCCATGAATGACATGCGCTCAAAGCCACATGTGTTGTCGATCATGATGTCCGTGATGGGAAGAGGGAACTCATCTTTAGGACATGCTTCGTTCAGATTTCGAAAGTCGATGCAAATCCTAATCTTTCTATTCTTCTTGAAGACTGGTACTATGTTGGCAACCCAGTCTGGATGTTGCTCCTCTCGGATAAAGCCGCTGGCTATCAGTTTGTTAACCACAGCTTCGATGGAATTTATGATGTCCGGGCAAAAATGTCTTTGCTGTTGCTTGACCGGCTTTGCGTCTGGATGAATATTGAGTTTATGAAGTACAATCTCAGGGTTTAACCCTGGCATGTCTTTATAGCTCCAGGCGAACACGTTAATGTACTATCTGATGAGTTGCAAAAGCGCCTCACGTACTTCGTCTGTCAGGCTTTTGCTGACGAAGATTGGTTTTGGAGAGGACTCATCGCCGAGGTCGACTTGTATAACCTCATCATCAGTAGGAGGTTCACGAAGTTCGAAGCATTTCTTCTATTGTGTATCTAGTTGCTGGACCCAAGGTTCTAACTCAAAAAGTTCGGGTACATCTTCATCTTCTTCGTAGGCATCAGCAAATGCCATATTGACATACAGAGCTTGCTTGAATACGTCTCCGATGCTGACATCCGAATCAGAAGTTGGTGATCCGGTTGAGTGTGAATGCCAGTCACATTCCTCATCTGAGCTTTCAGGGGTCGTTGCAGGTGTAACATAACCTAGCCCACATCTGGTCTTGTTGTAGTAATCCCGTGGTTTTCCAGCCGGGACTGACAACTGCAAGGGTAACCGCCGACTAGTGCCGTAGTTTAAGCCTGGTGTAGTCTTCAGATCATACCCCTGTTTTTATATGAGGTACTTGGATCAGGAGCTTAGATCGGGAGCTATACAGATAAAGGAGCAGTCTCCCGGTGTCGGGTTCGAGATCAACTTCTTGTATCCTGGAGGGATGTGGATCATTCTTTCGGCCGAAGATGATTGGATGATCCTCTCCCTCGACTATGAAGCAAGCGTCTTCCGCGGGAGTAAGTTGGTTTGCGATGTAGATATTTGTCACCTGTGTGTGTAGGTGGGTGCCTATACCGTGTTCCGTAGCATACATTGTACAAAGCTTATTAAGCTCGAGGTAGTTCAAAGATAGCCCTTTATTGATGAAGTAAGGTATCTTTTCCGGTAGAATTATATCATCTGCAAACGGAACATCAGTGTGAGCAGCCATATACTTGGCCAGCCCTAACTCTTCTTCGGCCACCCCCTGTGTCAAAAAAGACTGGAAGGACGACCTGGGCAGCTTAATCATCAGGAGCTCCACTGGTGGAACAAAACTTGGAGTCATCGGTGCACTAGCGACCCTCAGCTTCGTGCTTGGTGTGAGACGGGGAGTTGTTGGTTCGCTTGCAGTCCCCGGTTTAGCGCTTGGTTGTCGAGTCATTCTGGGAAGACGAATCGTCATCGGCTTGACAGAGGGATTAAGCTCCTCTGTCTGTTACTAGCCGGCTCTCGGCAGCCTGACTGTCAGTGGCTCTGTCGTGGGTCTTGGCCCTTGGACAGACCTTGGCAGTCGGATTGTTATCCGCTCCTTCTGTGCGGTGAGCACCGGGAGACTAGTTGTTTCTCTACGCAGAGTAGCTATAAGAGGTGCTGTCCTGCCTGGTTTGCGAGGTTGGAGATAGATCCTCAGAGGTTCCTCCGATCCCACAATGGCCTCCGTCTGCTCTTAAACATCCTCGTTGATCAGGTGTCTCTTGGATTTCTCGTACAAGCAAGAATCCGAATAATAGGATTCGGCCCCTTTAAAGGGATCGATGTCGGCAAATTTCGTTCTCACGAAGCCGTACTTATCGACGTACTTGAAGCACTGGTATAATATGGAGGGCACGATCATGTAATCATGTATCCACGGACGCTCCAGGAGAATATTGTAGGAGGTGTCTGCGTCTATGACATAGCAGGTTACTTCCGACTGAAGGTCGCCAATTTGGCACTTTAGGCGAATCTTTCCAATGGGATAGATTCTCCCGGAATTAAAACCGCTGATGGCGGTGCTAGTAGGAGTCAGTCGATGCATAGAGATATGCAGATAATGATGCAAGCTCTTCGGAATAATGCTTATCGAAGAGCCGGGATCAATGTGCATCTGATCCACCTTCATGTCGCCGATGTATCCAGTATAATATAGAGGGCGATCGTGCAGGTTGGTCTTGATAAGCATGTCCTACGGAGTGAAGATAATGTTGGGCATTGCACCTGTACAAGTGCTGTCCTGGAGATCTGCAGGTGAGTTCTCCCCAGTGAGATTGACAAGAGCCAGATATGCGTCGACATTCTGGAGTGCCTCGCTCAGTGCGACGCGAACATCTTTGGAGAGTCTCATGAGCTCGTATAATGATAATTTGGTCGGTGTGTTGGCCAGTTGTGTCAAAATGTCAAAATTGTAGGGCTTCTCCAGCCCGTGAGGAGTGTCTATCTGGAGCGGCTTATCAAAGCGGGTCTCCTTTGGCTTGGGCTTATCGGCCAGCGGAGGTTGAGAAGGTCCTGGAGCGTCAGCAGCGGCCGGCTGGCGTTCTTCAGCCGAGTTACCTGATGTAGGTTAGAATTGTGTACCAGACCGGGTGACTATAGCCTAGCTTCTTTGACATCTGCCGAGATTGTGCGACAGGACTTGACTTTTCCACCCTTCTAATTATGGTGGAGGGTGGTGTGGACTGAGTCACTTCAGATACCAGATCCGAATGGACCCACATGATCTCCCCTCGTGATGTGGTGAGGGGAACTAGACCAGCAGCCTGGTCTCGGGGAGGTGGAAGATTAGAGACCTCCATCTTTGCCAGGAGAACGGGTACTATGCCGTCTTGCGTCCTCGTCGACGGGAAGCTGCCGAATTGGACCGATACCATGTTGGCAGCGACCGTTACCTCCTCGAAATCAATGGCTAGGGCCTTAGAATCGATGAGGTTCTGGATGTACCGCTTCAGTTGGAAGCAGTCTTGCGTGGCATAGTGGACGTAGCAATGGTATTGACAATACATGGGCCTCTCTATCTCTGCAGGTCGAGGTTCACACCTTGGAGGAGGGAGCTGAATTCGATCTTCTTGTATGAGCATGTCAAGGATGGGCTTGACATGGCTGTCTTCACAGGAGTAATTCATCTGCGGCCATTGCTTTTCTGCCTGCTTTAGTTCAAGCTTTGGGGCTGTGTCGGCCACCATAGCCTGTTTGCCCTTGTTGTCTCGGCTGTTGGAGAAAATACCGCCATTGTTGTTGTTGGCATTAGGGCATTTGTCTTTGTCCTCTCCCTCCGAGATGTGCAATCCCAGTTGGCGAGCTTTCTTCAACTTGCCCTCTGCGCTAGTGGCGCTGATGATAAAAGTCTTCCAGTCCTTAAATTGACTTTCGCTCATCCAGAGGCTGATCGTGGGGAGCAGCATCTTTTGGCAAATTTCAATTAAAGAAGAGTCCGGGTTACCGAAGGGCAGCTTCATCGCGGTTTGGCGAAACCGCTCAATGTAGTTCCTTGTCAGCTTCTTCTCTCCTTGGACAACGTCCATGATGGTTGACATTGTCATATCCTGTCCTACCTCATAAAACCTCTCCAAGAACATACGTTTGAAGCCGGCGAAGGAATAGATGCAGTTGTCTGGCAAGTTGCGGTAACAGTCAAATGTGACCCCTTCCAGTTCCCCAATGAACAAACGTGTAAGGATGGCGTCGTCATGTGGCAGATGATCTGTCGTGACCTCAAAGTAGGCCACGTATCGGCTTGCAGAGGTCTTGCCATCATATGGATTAATGTTGAATGGCTTGTACCATGGAGGGAAGGGGACATCTCTCCATGCCGCTGGATATGGCTGCCGTATCCTGAGGTCTTGAGAGTTTTCTCGGGCGTCAAACATTGCCCAAAGCTCTTTGACCTCTCTTCTTGCCTCCCTAGCCTCGTTTGCAATGGTGGGAGCCGACATCCCGGGTGGATTATCGTCCAGGATTGGTGCAGTTGTGTTTGAGTCCGCATTGATGGCGGGATCCATGGTTGTCTGGCCAGGTACCCTTCCTTGAAGAGTCGGCAGGGCTGCCTTAATCTCGTCTACTGATTTGACCAAGGTATGAAGTATTGCCTCAAGAGGGTCGAGGCACTGTCGGTCGCTGGGACCGTCCTGGTTATTCTCAGTCATAAATACTGTTCTTACTCAAAGAACAGTGGAAGGAACTGTGGAGGATGTGCTCTCCGAATCATACCCCTGAATGGAGAAGTCACCGGGATATGTAGGAATATTCTCCTCCGGTTCAGACTCGGAGGAAGTGCTACCCCCTGCATCGGAGGTTGCTTCATCTTTGGACCCATGGATGTTTCCAGGGGCGTTTGGTTCTGTTGCATCTGTGGGGGGAACTGTCTCCCCTGGTTGATCTTCTTGGAACACCGGATTATCGTGGATGTTTCGGGGAGTGCTACCCCGCGCTTCGGCTACCCCCAAAAATGTACATGACGAATATCTAAGTTTTGAAGATTTTGTCTTAGAGCGCGTGCCATGATAAACTCCTCCTGCGGTGGTTGTGGACAACCACCTGAATGCAAGTTTCCTGGCCGCACTGGTTGAGATCGTCGGGCTGGAAATATTTATCTTCTTCCCTGCCTTGCCGGTAGGGATCTTTCGAGCAGAATTGTAGGAGGCGACATGAAGCACCTCGTCTCCTGGGTTTTGTTGTAGGACCGGTCCCGGCTACTGCAGTCGTTGGAAGATGGACTGCCGGTCCTCTTGTACTGTCGCCTTGCTGCAGCAGCAGTTGACAATGACTTGAGTGCAGTGATGTCCATGAAAGGACTCTCTGCACACTAAGCTTTCTCCTCTTTCCTTGCGCTTGTGAAGAATCACATCACGCAAGTCACTCGTTTTGTGGGTTTGGGAGTCACGAGCACACGAGTGGGTTGGCACCATATTTACTCCCTGATTGGGAGACTCTTGGGAACCACTCTGTCCTTTTGCCACCGGGGGCTGGACACGGTCGATTCTGTAGAACTTTCCATCAGAGGCCCGTATAACAGTAAGCGGAGCTCTCTGATGGTCAGAGGTTGGGACAGCGGACTGAGCTCGACGAGCCCGCACTGCCCTAGACTTCTTCACTCTAGCACCCAAGGGCGCATAGTAGGAAGAGTCCAAATTGTGCCGCACAGAGTCTGGCACATCAGGACCGCATGAGAGGCGGTCGAAGACTGAACCCGAGCCGCATGGAGCAGATAGTCTGCGGCTGGGATTGGCGGTCGTATGAGCATTCATGCGGCTGGCATTTGTGGCCGCATCAACATTCATACGGCTGGCATTTGTGGTCGTATCAGCATTCATGCGGCTAGCATTTATGGCCGCATAAGCATTCATGCGGCTGGATTTGGCTGCCGCAGGAACATTCATATGACTGGCATTTGTGGTCGCATCAGCATTCATACGGTTGGCATTTGTGGCCGCATCAGCATTCATGCGGCTGGATTTGGCTACCGCAGGAACATTCATGCGGCTGGATTTAGTGGCCGTATGAGCCTTCATGCGGCTGGAATTGTTGGCCGCCTGAGCCTTCTTCATGCGGCTGGCACCCTTATGCGGCTTCTTTCTGGACCGCATAGAGTCCCCATTTGCTTCCTTAAGTCCAGCATCGTAGTGCTTTCCTCTGCCAGACTTGAGAACAGCAGGGTCCTCTGCGGCCTGAAGTGGGGCCGCATGGGAGTTTTCTCCGCCGTCTTGGGCAGCGGAGAACGCCTCTTCCAGAGCTTGGGGAGGAGCAAATAATTTGGGCCTCCACTCTTTGTGGGCCTTCTTCGTGCGGGCTCGCTTCTTGACCGGGCTAGCGCTCCCGTCGGAGAGCATCTCTTCAAATGCTTGCTGGTCGAAGCGAACAACCAGCATCTGTTGCATGGAGCCAAGCTTGGCTGCGTCCGATTGCGTCACCAACTTCTCAACAGTGGAGAAGTTACTCCCCAGCAGAGTCGCCATTGTGTTTGCCATTGATTATCAAAGAACAGAACAGTTTTATGGGAGGACTGAACTTTAATTCACAATACAAACTCGCTCGTACAAAGAGAGCCTAGTAACAAAACCTAGGAAAAGCAATCTAAGTATAATTGTTTAGTTTTTGATTCTGGGGGGTGACGGTAGAGGCTCGGAAAAGTGATATCAACTCTGCCTTACTCCTTGGACGATCGAACGCGGCCTTGGCTCCGGCGAAGAAGTGCTCTATCTCTGCATATATTTCCTGCTCTGTGTGTGCTTTTCTCCGTGTGTCTGCAAAAGAATGATCCCCTGCTATTTATAGAACTTTGTGATGAGTGGGGTGTGTAGTAATTGCGCCTTAAAAAGTGGGCAGTTGGGGATTGGTTAAGGTTAACCTTGATCTGTTTGTTGGAAATCAATCTGAGCTGTTGTGTTGGTTGTAATAAATCTGCATTGTTATGATTTGTTGGTTGTAATAAATCCGCGTGGATAAGTCTTAGTCAATCCTCTGCCACGTGTCCCAACTGCCATTATGCTGCGAGCCATATGAACGGGGCGTCCTGGCAGAGCCGCATGAGTGCGGCCTCACAACTGAGCCACATGAGGATGGCCTCACAACCGAGCCGCATAAGGGTGGCCTCACAACCGAGCCGTATAAGGTTGGCCCCCAACTGAACTGCATAAGGGTGGCCTCACAACTGAGCTGCATGAGGGTGGCCCCCAACTGAACCGCATAAGGGTGGCCTCACAACTGAGCCGCATGAAGGTGGCCCCCAACTAAACTGCATAAGGGTGGCCCCCATCTGAACCGCATAAAGGTAGCCCCCACAACTGAGCCACATAAGGGTGGCCCCCAATTGAACCGCATAAGGATGGCCTCATAACTGAGCCGCATGAGGGTCGCCCCCAACTGAACCGCATAAGGGAGGCCCCCCATATGAACCGCATAAGGGTGGCCCCCACAACTGAGTCACATAAGGGTAGCCCCCAACTGAACCGCATAAGGGTGGCCTCACAACTGAGCCGCATGAGGGTGGCCCCCAACTGAACCGCATAAGGGTGGCCTCACAACTGAGCCGCATGAGGGTGGTCCCCAACTGAACCGCATAAGGGTGGCCCCCCATCTGAACCGCATAAGGATGACCCCCACAACTGAGCCGCATGAGGGCGGCCTCATGTCAGAGCCTCATGGAAGTCCTTGAAGCGATCCGCATAAAGAGCTTTGGAATTGGTGGATCATGCCAGCTATAAAGATTTTTCTTATCTCTCTAGGAGCACGTCATTATGTCAGAGTCATCATTTTACCTTTATGTCAGAGCTGTCAATCCTTTGTGTCAGAGCTGCCGCATTGCGTCAGAGCATTTAATGAGCCAGCTGCACAGAGCTGTAGAGGCCTATTTTTGAACCGTATAGGGCCACGTGGCTTTTTTCGAGCCGCATGGAGCTATCGGGGACTTTCGAGCCACATGAAGCTCTAAAGGATTTTTGAGCCGCATGAAGCTCTAAGAGATCCTTGAGCCGCAAGAGACTCCCCCTGTTTTGAGCCGCATGGACTTTCCTATTCTTTTCCATGCATCTACAGTTGATCGAGAGGCGTTGGCGGTCGACAAGTCGAGGAAGATTACGGTTAGTTTATTTGTTTTGTTTTGGTTTTGTGTACTGGTGTCATGTGTCCGGGTTGTTGGACACAGAGGATGGGCTGTGGGTGAGATCGTGCCTGGCATGTCGGACACGATGATGTGTACTGATGTAAGGAACTGGATGAGGAGTTGAATGTTGACAAGGACATAGACACCGGGACACGAATTTTTGTTATTGGTTGTTGTTGCGGACGTGTTGATGATGGTGGTGGTGGAGAGAAAGATCGAGGTCGATGGTGATGGCAACGATGGTTGTAGTGGCGATGGTGGAACGGCCAGGGTTGGCCTGGGGCTTGATCGGGAGTGGTGGTAGATGACAGAGAGGGTGATGCTGGCGTGGTGTTCGCGTTGGTGTCAGGAGATGTTTTGGAGAAAATCCTAGGAAAAGTTTTATATACACCAAGCCTCTGCTATCTGTTCCCATGGTAAATATTTGGACGAGATTACAAAGAGATTTCGTCATGATCCTTCCTAAATTTTAAAATTACTCAAACTTAATCCAATAAATCTTTAAAACTAGATTAGTCAAATCGTAAGTCAATATGTAGTCATCATAAGTATTTAAACTAATATTCAAATTTTTTTAAAATAATTTTGAGCATATTCGTATAGACCCAAATCTGAATTCAAATAAATAGGAGACAAAACTCGTAGTTTGATAAGGAGTACAATTCCTAGTAGATAAAACCTTCTCTTTAGTTTAAACCAAATAAACATTTAACTACAAATCAATCCAATCAAAATCTATTAATGATAATAATAACATTTATTTAAATCGTCATTTAACATTATCAAAATGATTTAAATCGTACGAATTTAAATCCAAGTCGAATAAGCAATCAACATAATAATTTTGAAATAACATTTATTGATATCACATAATTTAAATCATATAATTCAAATCAGATTAAATAATTGATTACTAAAACAATTCAGAATAAGATTTGGAAGCATATTTTCATTAGTCAAAAATTATATTAGAAATGTTTTAATAAATCTTTTTAATGAATAAAGATAATTTATGATAACAAAAACCGTTTCCCAAAATAAATATTTGAAAGCCCAATAATTACTACATAATATTTTTGTAATGCTAATAAGAAATAAATATTTCTACGAAAAGTGAATGGTAATCGTAATCATCAATTTAATTAGTTTTGGAAGCACAAAATAATGGCAATTATCTTATACTAAATTTTAAGGAAAAATTCATTTTAAATCACGCAAAGCAAAATAAACTAAATTTAGGAAATTACTTTCAATATAATATTTGAAAATACATTATCAAATCCTTTTGTCTATAAAATATTTACCATTCTAAAATCCATTTTTGAAATTAAATCATTTGGAAGTCAAACATAATGATCAAAACATCTTTTATAATTTCAAGACTAAAATACGAAAGTTATTAAAATAAATTAGTACCTTTAAACCATAATTTTAAAACAGTTTTGGAAAGTCGACAAACAACAAAATATCTTTTAGAAAATCTCAACGAACATCACTTTTAAAGTCAAAAAAAAAAAAATTTGAAAATTCGGGAAGAGGAGTTACAAATCTACCCACCTTAGAAATAAATTCGTCCTCGAATTTAAGGACTAGAAGGATAGGCGGACTTGGTTGATCAAATCTTTCCAAGATTCTAAAATGAATACTAACTCCAATAAATCATGAATAAATATAATAATTTAAAAAATAATTTTAGCTTTTATTGATAATATTTAAAAATTAACCTTTAATCAAATCTAAATATAATATTTGATAAATAACCTTAAAGGGGCACTAGGTGTTATCATCTATCTTCTAAAATACATTTGTTTAGATCTAAGCAAAATTTAATAAAACTTCATCTAATAATCTGCCGCTATACGACTATAAAGTAATATTTAACATCAACCAAATATATTTATAGATTAGAATTGTAGGAATATTTGGTAATGATCCATAATCCTTACAAGTCGATCTTTGTCATTATAAAAGAAGATTTTGGCAAAACTCCTTTTTATTTCAAAGATACCTATAATAGGATTTAAGAAATTTTATTTTCCAAGGCAACATTTCCAAACTTCGGAGAGTGGGCTTACTATCTACCTACCTTAGAATGTTATTCTCAAAAATTTGAATGGCACGATTAGTCATGATTAATGACATATGAATGATGCGATCATTGATCAAAATGGGTTAGATCGTGAATATAATTGAACTTTAAGAAAAGATAACACGTGGCACGAGTATTGTCAAAGGGTCTAGTCACTATGGTCAAGGATATAATCGAAATAGGATCAGCTATACTATAATAAATCGTTAGGCACGATTAACGGCTATTGGGATTATAGGTATGGTCAACGATCAAAACTTAGATGAAGTCTAAACACGGTTAAAATTGCTTAGCTACAACTAAGATGTAGTCTTGATCAAGGTTAGTCATGCAAGTCATCCAAGCAGGGTGAAAATAGGAAGTTGGCACGAGCATGATCATGATCAAAATAGTCATGTCCGTAGTTGGAATGAAAGTATAACCTTAGTTATGATTTAGTTGAAATTATAGGCACGATTATGATTTAATCTTGATAAAAAAATGGTTTAAGATCGATCAAAATTGAAATCGTCTTGGTACGAACAACTAGTTAAACAAAATTATTTAGGCACGATCATAGAATCGAATTCTAGGATGACAGACGAATGTCACGATCGAAATCGTTCTAACATGATCGATTGTGTAGGCATGATCATAGAATCAAACCTTATGAAAGGATACGAATTGACTCGATCGAAATATAATAAAAGGAGTCTAGTCATAATCGAAATTGTTCAAGGATGATCAAATCCAAAATCGTTTCAATATGCTTAAAATATTTATCCACGATTATTTAGGCACGAGTTTAGAATCAAAATCTAGATAAGTTTAGGAATTCAGTCGAAATTATATTAAAAGAAAACAATCTGAAAAATAGAAGGATAAGAAAGGAAGGAAGAATTACCGGTTTATTGAGAAGGTCGTGACTAGGAATAAGTACAAATCAATTGAAAAAACTTAATAGTTATATGCCAATAAGACGTAGTCTCTATGGTATTCGAAACTCGTAAACATAATCGAATTTATTTTACCGAGAATTTATGCCTCGTCAGTGTACAGCTAGCTGCATTAAACCCTTGGTTCCACAACTCAAGCTATGTTGCGGTAACAAATACCCTATCAACTTTATCTAATCTTGACATAACAACTCAAGGACGAAATAAGACTACCAAGACATAATTTCAATAATGTTCGATAACCCACGCTTACTTGAAATTATTTCAACTTAGGGGTCATGCCACACCAGTGCGCTGCTGGCTGCAGTGAACCCGCAGTGTCGATAATTCAAATAAGTAACGACAGTACGCTGCTGTATTGTCTTCGCAAGTCATCAAAATTATTCCAACTACATCCCCAGAATATCAAGGAGTTTAAATATCATACAAGTTGATAAAGATCAAAAAAGTGCAAGTATCTGTTCTTCAAGTATAAGATCAACTTCTTGAAAGGAGAAACGATTGGTTAGGAAGGATAATGATCGAAGTCAAAATGAGTAAAATCTTATAATTCTCATTTCACGAATATTCAACACTCAACGATTGAGAGGAAGCTTTTGAATCCAAAAACTTAACTCAAGATTAATAGACAATTGAGTGAGAAGTTATTTTAAAAAAAATAATTCCTTAGGTCCAAGGAAAAGAATATAAGTAATACGAACTTATGATATAGCGATGTTTAGAAAAAACATAAGATAAGGTTGTATAAATTATCATGATTAGGAAGAAAATGGTCGAAGGCAAAATAATATAAACTTAAATTTATATTTCTCTAATATTCAAGATCGAGGAAAAAAATATGTATAAGGCATTATTTCTACCTATTATGAATATATTTATACAAACGTATAGTCTAAATAAATCCCGAAATATCATTTTATGGGAAGGTTATCATATTCCCAAGTAAAATACAAGTTTAATAGCAATAACACATCTATTATATTCAATATACAATTTATAGAAATTATTCACAAGACCAAAATGGACTACCAATATGTATACACATCCATTTATCTACATGGACGTCGTTGGTCACACTATATGACTACTAGGGCTTAGGTTGCGTTCGGGCTAGTTTGGAACAATCGAAATTTCTAAAAGCCAGTAATCCTAGTAATAAATAAATATATACACATATTTTGGGTCAAGTCACAACTTGGCCTGGTTTCCCTCGTTTGAACCCACTTATTGTTCGATCTTCCCAACCATAGCTAATACATTAGTCAAAGCATGCCACTGCACTATCCGTGCCATCACTTCTAGTCATATGGCGCTCCAAAATTTAATCATGACTAAGACATTTTATAATAATAATTAATTAAATTAAATATTTCTAAAATTCTAAAAATCCTTTTTAATTCAAATAAGTAAATAAAAGGATATTTTCAAATTTTCGGAAAGAGGGTTACGAATCTATCCTCCTTAGAAATACTATCGAATCAAAATACGATAGTGCATCCTTCTATGAAGGTCATCTAACAGGACTTAAAATTCAATGAGACCTATGTAACAACCTTAACTACCCAACTGTCAAATTAAACTAGGGACTCCTAGTCCTAACCATTCTCCGAAAATTGACTTACTCCTAGTTGTGAATGAGCACTTTCTAGTCGCAGGCTTGCAGTAGTACGACTAATATTGGTACTACCAAAAGTTTGCATGGTTTACGAAATCTGACCTGCATAGGCCACCACAAAAACTTGTCACGACCTGCACTCGCTTTTTCGGATACAAGACGAGTCCAAGCCAGCCTACTCTGCAGAGTCGACGGTAGAACGTTGTCAAGCCCGCAAGAAATAAATGCTTAAAATAAACTTTATTGCTCATTCACATTTCTAAATTTGATTACAATATTTACAATATTTATAATTAAAGAAAATACAAAGTTCTCACAATTAATGAAAATGATACAACTACTATCTATTTCTAGGTTTCTGTCTGCAAGAACACCCGTATCTTCTATAGCTAATTGAAGCCACGGCTAACCTGAAAAATGTTGGTTTCCAGTCAGGAATGGAACATGCACACAAACCGACGGCAATACAAAAGCACAATAGAATTAACAGGACATGAAAATAATATATGAGAGATGAAAACTAGAAAGTACTGATGACATGGCAAATGGTGGACAAGACAAGGAAAATAAATAAAATACAACTATCTATGTGATTTGAAATATCTGTTTCGACATGTGAACGGCTAGGGGGTAAATTCGGCACCCTGCACGTATCGTGTGCAGCTGCTATTATTCACGAATAGATATCATGGGGATAGTTCTGGGTAGTTCACATATCTACTAAGATATTTCCCCTCCCGACTACTCCGTATGACGAGCGTGTCAACAAGAAGCAAGACATATGTATAAACATGAAATGTATAGACTACTATGAATCGAAAAGCAATCAGATAGTGTACTTGTCTGTGGTCCTTAGCTATGAAACCGACAATCCTGATGGGTCCAGTATAGTCCATTTTTCTAGGGTTGATAAAGATATATGAATGCGATTAGCTACGATTAAAATTAATCAAAGGGGAAGACTGCTTTGAGAAAGGTAATTTCGTTTTTAATCTTCTTTAGAAAAATATTTAGATAAAAATTTATAACATAAATAAACATACTAGAAACCCTATTGATTCATATATTATTTTATTTATTTTTAATCAAAATAAAAGATAGTTTTTAGAAAGTAGGCGTAACCATATTTTCAGAAATTCCTTAAAACTAAATAATTTATTCTAAATAAAATCCCATATAACCATATGCTAAAAATAATGTGTATGTTTATTTAAAAGGTTAATTTATAATATTTAGCGTCAAAAATATTTAATATAACAGCCCAATACTATTAATACAAAAGCTCAACAATATATAATGTTAAATTGCTTTTTATTAAAGCCTATATAGAAAACTTTTAATATATTTTATAAAACTATTTAAGTATAACAGTAATAATAAAAACAAACCCAAAAATGAAGTTCTAAATAAACCTCTATTGGCTTAAGGCCCAACTAATTAAGAATATTTTGTAATGAATACCTAATGGCTTATAGATATTTTTTAACAGCAATAAAGTCCAAACACTTTCCATACAATTAAAAGACCCAAATAAAGGATAATAAATAGATAAAATACTTGTAACTGTCTATGTTGGTTGTAACAAAATAATAAAGTTAATAAAATAATAAAATGTCAACAATACTCTTTTCTTCCCTCAGCTTAATGTGATAAAACAACATGAATAATTATAAAACATTAACCTACTTATATCCTCTTTGCTTTCCCGTTCCTTTATTGGGAAAGGAAGAGAGAGAGAGAGAGTTAGGCTATAGAGAGTGAGAGAGAGGAAGAGGGAAGGGAGGAAGAGACTCACCCAGCTTTGGAGTCGGTCGGGACGATTCGAGGCTGGGCGACCAAGACGGTCAGCGTCAGAGATGGCTGGCAACGGCAGCGACCAAGATGACTAGATCTCAAGGCATCGTGGTCAAGATCGACGGTCGGGACCGTACAGAATTGTCTCGTGCTCGCCGACGACTTGCTGAGCGGAGCGCAGCGCTCGGCAAAGCGGAGTAGGGGCGACGCCAGCTCTGGACGGCGGATGTGGCGGTAGGGCGGAGGTGTCGGTAGCCGGCACGGCACTGGCCGCGAAGCCTCCGGGCAAGGGGCTTGCCCGATGCGGTGGTTGGCGCGACAACGAATGGGAAAGTCGGCTCGAATTGGCTTCTAAATCGACGGCCAGATCGGGAGTAAGGGTTGCAGTGGCGTTCTGGCACGTGCACGGCGTACGGCTCTCCAGAACTAGTCTCGTGGCGCTATTCGAAGAAGGATCTGGTAGGAGATGGTCGGGGCTTCACGGCGGCAGACGCAGATCCGGGCACCGGAAGTGGAGGAGGTCTTGTGTTGGGCCTGGAAGAGGAGGTGGTCGTAAGTGCTCCACAAGAGGCATGATAGAGGTGAGTAGTGGTACTGGCTTTGGTCGAGATGATTGTGGCTTGATGAGGATGGTGGTTCCGGCGGTGGTGGTTCATGATGGTGGCAACGGTGATGATGGAATGGTGGTGATGCGTGGGTGTGTGGGTTGCCTGGTCGGATCGGGGCTGTGTCCCGAAGACGGGGGAGTAGGTGCTTTCCAGGAGAGGGCGGCCGATGCTAGAGCTCGGGTAGGAGGGGCTGGGTGCGGCCAGGATCGGTCACCGTCGGCAAGTCGAGGAAGATTACGGTTAGTTTTTTTTGTTTTGTTTTGGTTTTGTGTACTGGTGTCTTGTGTCCGGGTTGTTGGACACAGAGGATGGGCTGTGGATGAAATCGTGCCCGGCATGTTGGACATGATGATGTGTACTGATGTAAGGAACTGGATGAGGAGTTGAATGTTGAGAAGGACACTGACACCAGGATACGAATTTTTGTTATTGGTTGTGGTTGCGGACATGTTGATGATGGTGGTGGTGGAGAGAACGATCGAGGTCGGTGGTGATGGCAACGATGGTGGTAGTGGCGATGGTGGAACGGCCAGGGTTGGCCTGGGGCTTGATCGGGAGTGGTGGTAGATGACAGAGAGGGTTATGCTGGCGTGGTGTTGGCGTTGGTATCAGGAGATGTCTTGGAGAAAATCCCAGGAAAATCATTATATACACCAAGCCTCTACTATCCGTTTCCATGGTAAATATTTGGACGAGATTACAAAGAGATTTCGTCATGATCCTTCAAATATTTTAAAATTACTCAAACTTAATCCAATAAATCTTTAAAACTAGATTAGTCAAATCGTAAGTCAATATGTAGTCATCATAAGTATTTAAACTAATATTCAAATTTTTTAAAATAATTTAGAGCATATACGTATAGACCCAAATCTGAATTCAAATAAATAGGAGACAAAACTCGTAGTTTGATAAGGAGTACAATTTCTAGTAGATAAAACCTTCTCTTAGTTTAAACCAAATAAACATTTAACTACAAATCAATCCAATCAAAATCTATTAATGATAATAATAACATTTATTTAAATCGTCATTTAACATTATCAAAATAATTTAAATCGTACGAATTTAAATCCAAGCCGAATAAGCAATCAACATAATAATTTTGAAATAATATTTATTGATATCACATAATTTAAATCATATAATTCAAATCAGATCAAATAACTGATTACTATAACAATTCAAAATAAGATTTGGAAGCATATTTTCATTAGTCAAAAATTATATTAGAAATGTTTTAATAAATCTTTTTAGTGAATAAAGATAATTTATGATAACAAAACCGTTTCCCAAAATAAATATTTGAAAGCCCGATAATTACTACATAATATTTTTGTAATGCTAATAAGAAATAAATATTTCTACGAAAAGTGAATGGTAATCGTAATCATCAATTTAATTAGTTTTGGAAGCACAAAATAATTGCAATTATCTTATACTAAATTTTAAGGAAAAATTCATTTTAAATCACACGAAGCAAAATAAACTAAATTTAGGAAATTACTTTCAACATAATCTTTGAAAATACATTGTCAAATCCTTTTGTCTATAAAATATTTACCATTCTAAAATCCATTTTCGAAATTAAATCATTTGGAATTCAAAAATAATGATCAAAACATCTTTTATAATTTCAAGACTAAAATACGAAAATTATTAAAATAAATTAGTACCTTTAAACCATGATTTTTAAACAGTTTTGGAAAATCGACAAACAACAAAATATCTTTTAGAAAATCTCAACGAACATCACTTTTAAAATCAAAGAAATAATTTTTGAAAATTTGGTAAGAGGAGTTACAGTCCATCATGCGATGGAAATAGGTGAGCCTCTGCTCCCGAATCATGACCAGACAAGCCTTTGGCTGATCTGAGGCAAGTTGCTGTGCAGTGGACTTGGGAAATGCCTCCCTGGTACCGTTGCCCTCGCTACCGATGGCTAGGACCAAGTGAATGTTCCCGAAAAGAGATGAAGACACAGGAACTACATAATGGATGTCAAAAAAATAAGAAGTAAGGGCTGCATGCTGGCAAAACATTCAAGTGACGAAGCCAATGCAATGTAGGCGCGTTTTCAAAACAACATCGAAAAAGTCAAGAACGTCAACGTCGTTTCAAAACAACATTGCCGAAAGGAAGCCAATCACATGTAACAGTAAATCAAGAATCGGGATCATGTGCTTACCGACAACAGAAAGCCGTACTTCCCCTTCGATGGGAGGTCGTTCGACGATGACGGCCTTAGAGGCCGATTGTTTGCCTTGGACCTGACGACTGCTCGTCGCCCCTTCTCCAGCTCTTCCTATGATGGAGGCCCCAGACGACCTCATCGGTTCTACGGCCATTTGAGGATTAGCCCTTGCCAGCATTACAGACCGATGAGGACCGATCGCCTCACCATAAGTTTTCTTAGAATTAGCCGTAGGCATTTTTAGAGTGCTTGATTTCTTGGGGGCCATGACAGGAAAAGCTAGGGTTCGAAAGAATAAGGAACTCTGACACAAACTTCTCAGAAGTAGGTGAAGACAGAAAGATTTCACTTCCCTCTAATATTCTTACTTATAGGAACAGCCACGTCGACAAGAGAAGACAAAACGCTTCGAACGTCGTGGGTTCAAAAAGGGTCATGATGAATGTTCACTAGAAATGAGGAGTCATGATCATGCTTAAGGAGGAGACAGCTTAATGCATTTAATACTGGAGCCTAGGCATGACACAATACTGGCAACAGACGTGATGTACAACACGTCTACAAAGGAACACATGTCATGCTTCTCTTCAAAGTATCCTGATCTTGACTCAAGTTCAGAACACTTTGAAGGGGGTGTTGTAGAAGCATAAAAAATACAACATCCACATGTGCAGGCGGGAACTCTTATTACACCCCAGCTTCACATAGGTGCAGGCGGTCAGACGCACAGACCAGCCAAAGACAGAGACATTCTCAGAATGATGTTCAGAAAAGACTCTTTTTATTAATCATGGCTACAAGGGTCTATCACAGACTAGTTGTAATTACATAAGAGGAAAACTTCCTGAATTCTAATTACAGGGATTATTGCAAAGTCTTTGCTACATAAGTAAGAATAGAAACTCCTATAGATCCACGAGAAGGTTTGTTTTTATCAGAGAAAATCATCTCACCATCGAGAGAAGCTGGGGCTCCAATATATACAAAAGCAGTGGAAGACCCAGACGACAGCACAACGAGGCCCGTAGCCCTCAATGGGTGGGGCAGAGTATGGCCGGTTGCTCATCGGATGAGCAACCAGTCCTAACCCCATAGTCAGGACCTCCAAGACCTCCAAGACGTCGTCCAGAGTCAAGCTCCTTAGGGAGGATACTTGGATACTTCTCAAGAGCGGTGATGACTCCTTCTACAAAGAGTTCTTCTACAAGAACAGGGCCCCTTTGAACGAAGGAACCCTCAACCAACAGCCCACTTATGTACGGCCAGCGACCGTCTGAAGCTATGTCTGGATCAAACATGGTGGTAAAGAGTGCCAGGAAGAAGATGTGACATTTCAGAAGAAACTCCCCCATTGTATAGGGCGGGAGTGGTCCAAAACGCAGGCCACATGGCCGACGGTCAACATTCCCACATTAATGGGATGAACCTAGGATTCAGTACGATGAAGCTCATTAAATAAAGTTCATTCGACTAAGTACTAGACTATCCTAGGACCCTTTAAAATTCCCCAAATAATAGTGGCAATTAAGAGGGAGTCATTCATTAAGGAGCGGTCATTCATTGCTCTTTAAAATATGACTTTAAAGCCAAGAATTCAATCCAGAGGTGCAGCTACATTCATGTGCCAACCTTAGGCGCAGACTGGTGATATTTTCATAACACCTCAACTCCAATGGCGCAGCACTCTACTCTGACCCGGCCCGTTCAATGGCCTTTTTTTCTCATCAAAGACTTGGGAGGCACCGTTTGCCTCCAGCACAAGTCTCACTGCTACTCTAAAGTACAGTAAAATGTTCTATCTGAAGGTGCACCCTACTCGTTGACTTAAAGCATAGTGACTTTACCCGAAACATAGCCTACTCGTTGCCCCTAAAAGTACAGAGGCCCCGTTGTCTTCGAAACATAGTCTACTTATCGCCCTAAAGCACAGAGGTTTCGTCGTCTCCAAAGCACAGTCTACTCGTCTCCCCAGAAACGTAGCTAGCCTTGTTTGAAGCATAGACGACATGGTCCCACCCAATCGGTTTGCTTAAACTGCCTCTCTCAAAGATAGGATTGGGATTGATCAAGTTGACAAATGCAGATTGATTTAAATCTCGGACGAAAATTACACAGAATCCTAATCTGAAATAAAATCCCAAGATTTGCTCAGCTACATCCGAACAAGCAAATCGATATACGCCACGTGTTACCTCCTTCGGTTATTTTGATAACCACCAGAGATCTCGTTTGAGGGGAATCTCAGCACCCGCCACGTGCCAGCGCCATAGAAGCCTGCACAGTGCAAGGACTACAGATTCCTTCATATCTCAAAATTCTAATTCACATCGCATATGTGCCCCTCACCCCTATAAATAGGAGAGGTTTCCCCCCAACAACAGGATCAACAAGGAGAAGAAGATCCACAGAATTATCAAAATTTTCAACTTCGGCATCCTCCTGATCGGTAACCCTAGAGTTCCATCAAAGGCACCAGAAAATCAGAGCAAGTATTATATCGTCAACGGAGTAAAAGAGCCGCTGCAGTGCTCGATCTCCACCGTCACACTTTTCCAGAAACTTTTATACTTAGATTTCTTCGCATAAGAATCGATTGTACCCTTTTTTACGTTCATAATACAAAACGTTCGTTCAACCTTTTGTCATGTCGAACAGGGGCGCCCTAACTATAATTTGTCTTATTCGTACTCGATGAGAGCGAGGTGGCCAGGTGTAGTCAACGTCTAATAACATGTCAATGTCAAGTCAAGACAAATACAGGTAATTAAATATAGTCAAGTCCAAATGATGAAATCAAGTCAACGTACTAAAATAAAAAAAATCTAAACTAGTATAGTAAAACATAGATCCAGTAGATGATATGAAAAAGAAAACATATAGCATATAAGGAATATATAAAGAAAACATCATGGGACATGTACAAGAATCATGTGATGATACAAGAAAGAAATAAATATAAACTAAAATGACTGGGTAAATATGAATAATACTGTACAAGTTGGTAATGTATACTTGCTTGGTATAGAATCGACCACGTCCAAACAAATAACCAGTCAAATCAGTGAGCAAGGAAAGCTGAACTTCTGTAAATGTCCATGAATGCTACGAAGTCGGCCTAATGGTACGACTACTGCTGGTGTCTGATGTATTGTTGTGCTTGCTGGCGAGTTTTTCGACAGCCGACGATGAGGCAGGCAATGGCGCATGGTTTTTATGGTGGTCTCCAGGGATGAATAGGGGTGGCGCTCGATTAGGGTTAGGGTTTTCGAGAGAATCCCCTTCCCTGTCAATTGGTTATATAGTGGGGGGGGGGGGGTCGGTTATATACGAGTACGATTCCTGCAAGAAAATAATAACTCATATTATTTTTTCCCTTATTTAATGGCTAAATTATATATATACCTTTATATATATGTAAACATATATAAGTATGATATGCACAAATATGCAAGATTACAAGTAATATTTATAAACCAAAATATTCTAAGATTATGCCCAAAAGGTTATAGCATATATATTTTTTGTTCTATAAATTCTATTTTACTAAAATAGAACTCTACTGGTGTGTGTGTGTGTATGTGTGTGTGTGTGCGTGTGTGTGTGTGTGTATTATATATATATATATATATATATATATATATATATATATATATATGTAAATACATACATACTATATATATATATTTTTTATTTTATTATTTTTTAAGTAAAATGCATATTCAATTAAAAACTAGGCAGTATGGAAATAGGTTCTCGTGTTTACAAGTTCATAAAACTATCTTCCTGCCCCTTGCTCCACCTAACTAAGGTAGGTATGGGGAGGAAAGGAGGTTTCTCTACCACGGTTCACCCTTTCCCACCAGCCCCAATTGCAATGACATTTCCAGTTAAAATTTCTGTTAGTTTCCTAGAGAGTATGAGCAGGAAGGATTATTATTCTGCTACAAGTAGTTGACACTAATTATACTAGACACAACAAATGAGAGAAGATGGTGACTATTTTCACAACTGACGGTGTTGCTGCTGCTGCTGGTGGAGCTGTTGGGGCTATTGGTGCTGCTGCTGGTGGTGGGGCTGGGGCTGGGCCTGCTGCTGATGAGCATTATAATCCTTTCCATCCAAGAACCGAACCACTACACAAGTGATACTATCAGCACTGCCTCTTTGATAAGCCTTCTATAACAACCTCTTTGCTGCTTGCTCCAGGTCTTCAATTGTTTTTATCATTGCTACTGCCTCCTCATTTCTAACAACATCCCAGAGCCCGTCACTGGCAAGGATGAGAATTCTAGAGAGCCATCAACTACCTCCTCCTGAATTTCTGGATCCACAACTACAGACTGTTTCAATAACCTATCGCCGAATGTACGAGAAACTGCAAGAACACCACCAACATGCCATGTTCCAGCCCACATCACGAAGCCTCCAGTTTCCTCGATTCTCTGTCTCTCATTCGTTTGGTCAGGCTTGTGATCTCTTGAAACGGCTATAGCATTCCCTCCCCTATATATAACAGCCCTAGAGTCTCCAACAATGGCAACTAGCAAACGATCACCAACAAGAATAGTAGTTGAAGCAGTTGAGCCAGCATCTCGATTCTGATTGTTCTCAGATTTCAGAAACTCTGAATCTGTATGGTTGTGTGCATCAGCTATAGCGGACTTGGTATCCCTTATAAACTTTGGGTGACTGATCAAATTGCTGAAAAGGTTTTGTTTGACGTATTCTGCTGCTCGAGCACCACCATGACCATCAAAAACTCTAAACAAACCGACAATTTATCCGTCAACGCCATCAATTTTGGTCGCGTAGAAGTCCTCCATAGAAGATCTTTTCCCAGGAGAGCATGCATATCCATAGCTAAACTTTCTATTCTTGCTAAGCCCTCCGCTGCTGACCGGAAAGTCGTCCGCCTGGCTTCCACTCAAGTTCGAAAGAATCGAGTTCAAATAACCCATTTTACTCGAACCCCAATTCCGGCTTTCTTAATTTCTTCACGAACAGATGGAGAGACTAAGACCAACACTGAGATTTTTGGTTGGGTGTGTAGTTGAAGAGAGAGGCTATATATATATATATATATATATATATATATATATATATAGATATATATATATATATAAAAAAAAATATATATATATATATAATATACAACAATATAAATAATCCATGCTCCCATATCCCCCTTCTCCCGGCTCCACCCCCCCTCTTCCCAACACCTCCATGCCCCCATCACCCCCCCTCCACGTCGTCTACGTACCAGCCGTTGGTCGTCGGAGGCGCATTCCAACCTACCCTCATTGAGCTGTCCAGCGCACGCCCCTCTCCGTCTTCCAGCCGCAGGTGAAGACGGCGCTTCTGCCATCCTTATCTTCCTCGGCCGAGGCCTCCGCGGTAGCCACTCCCCTCAGTGTCTTCCCCATCCATCTTTGTCGCTCCCCCCTCCCTCGAATGGATGGAAAAGCAGCTAGCCCTCCTAGGGCGCTGGTGGGTCCGTTGTCACCCGATCGCCGTCCCTTGGCAGGCGTCGACGCCCGTCCGCTCCTCACCTCTTTTGCCCGCGATATCCCCGACGAAGGATGCTTCGCTCGAGGCCTGCCTCCCTCCCTCCCAGCCTCATCGGGACGGTCCCCCCTCGTCTGACCCGAGCAAGGCTATTTCCTTCCAGTAACCTGTCCCTTTTTTCGACAAAGCGGCCGACGCCGTTGGCCCAGCTGCCTCGCCTCCACCAGCTTCGGGCTCTGCGCTGCCGCCCCGCCTGATTGGGATCGCATCTGCCAACTTCCCTCTCCCCTCGGGTGGCATGACGGTCCATGTGCCTGGTGCATGGATTTGAGGACCAGCTGTCCTCTGTCCATGCCCGCCCCCGAGGCTCTCCGGTCCTCGTGCCAGGTGCTGGCTTTGAAGACCAGCTGTCCTCTACTCTTGTCGGTCCTGGCGAGGCCCACGTGGGCATGTTCCCTCCTCTGTGCCCCTTAGCACAAGCAGCAGATTGCGCACGCTTTTTTCTGTACACTTTGGCGCTTAGGGTGAGCCGCGCATACTCTAGCTCTTTGGGAGCTCCGGCCAGCCACCCTTCTGTCTCGACTGCAGGCATCCCCCCGCGGGCTGTGCGACACAGCTTTCCTGGCTCATCTGCCCTGGCACAACCTACCTTTTGCTCTGGCCCTCTCCCCACTTCAGTCTCTCCCGGCGACAGCTTCCCCCACGTGCCTAGCGTAGACTACGTGGACCAGCGATTCCTAGCACTCTTTCTACCTGGCGAGGCATTCGTGGCCCTGTCTCCTTCTCTGTGCACCTTGGCGCAAGCCCCTAGGCCTCTAACCACATGGTCGCCCGACATGCTCGCTCTCTTTGGTCGTGGCTCCCAGGCGATCAACGCTCCTAAGGCTCCAACTCTGGCGTCGGCTCCTGGCATCTCACCGTCGATCGCATCTTCGGTCTCGGGGGGCGCTGATGTCCCATCGGCCACGCCTTTCTCGTTCTACGTGCCTGACTGCTCTAACTCATATTTCATTTTCCCCCATCGGGCGACGTACAGAGCCGCTCTGGCGCAACCCCCCTTACGTAATATTCCCGTGGGATTCCTTGCAGGGCGCCAGCTGGCAACCCCCTGGCACAACCTACGATTTGTGCCCCATGTCCCTCTCTAGGTGAGTCAGGGACTCACGTGGTGGCACAACCAGCGGCTGGTGCTGGTTCTTCTCTCCCTTTGGCGTACGCGATGACTTGCGCCCCCCTCTCATGTGTCAACCTATGGCACAACCAGGGTCTGGTGCTGGTTCTTCTCGCCCTTTGGCGTACGCGACGACTTGCACCCCCCTTTGTCCCCTAGGCTCTCATGTCCCCCTCTGGGGAACCCGCGATAGGTGCTGGCCCTCTTTACCCCTCAGCGCATGCGATGACTTGTGCCAGCCTTGTAGGCCAGGCGCTTCCTCAAGCGATCCCGCTCCCCCTGGCGAATGTCGCTCCTCTCCCTGGCCTTGTTGGCATAGCGCACCTCAACGCCCCTCTGGCACTTGGTGCTACCCCATCACTCACGTCCCCTCCCTCCTGCCACGCGTATTTTGGCGCTGGCTCTATTCCGACGACATCCATCCCCTCTCCGGCGCCAACTTCTATTGGAGTTGCTCTCGATGGCCTGCCGCACGCGCTTGCCTCTTCGGTGGCATCTCCGTCCTCCGGTGCTCCTTCTTTGGGTCGTCCTAGACAGCATGCTAACCCCGTGACGCACTTCATTTTACCCCCCGCTAGAGAGCAGGTGTCGTCTCCTCTATACTTGGCACTCGCTAGTCCTTTCCATGATCCTTCTAGCTCCTCCTTTCAGCCGACGAGGGACACTCTTCCTGCTGCCGACGTCCTCGATGGTGGCCCGACTATCCTTCCCCTGTGCACCCAGCTGGCCACACCTCTTCCGCCGTTCCCGGGCACTCCTCCACAATGGACAATCCCTGTGCAGTAGTCCCACCCGGAGACATCTCTCACTCGGCCATCCCCAGCACGGTGGACCCCCCTCGTTCTCCCTCTTACGCCGAGGCTCTCCGGCCAGATCGTGGGAGGCACTTACCCCCTCCGGTGGTAAAGATTCAACTTCTGGAAGTAGAATTCTTGCCACCTCTTGCCAGCTACCCATCCGAGTCCCCTTCGTCGCGTTGGAAATCTCCTCCCTATCCTCCTCCTTCACTAAGACGTTTGTCCTCAAATTTGGATCCGGATGCCCAAAACTCACCATAGTCATGGAAGTTGTCGTAATGTAGGGCCTCTTCGCAGCCTACCGGGTCGCTCCGCTTGACCCCAAGCACATGTTCCTCCAACTTTCATCCGAACTGGACTACTCATTATTCCGGACCAAGGGCACTTCCAAAATCGGCACACAGACCGTTAAAATTGTCAAATGGTCTCCTAACTTCAACCCCAAAGTTGATTCGACAATCGTATCCATATGGATCACCCTTCCCAACCTTCCCCTAGTTTGCTTCCACGCAGCTGCCATCAAATGGATTGTCAGCTCCTTTGGACCATGGTAACTATCGCAGAAGAAACCTCCAACCTCTCCAAATACAACTACACGAAGATATGTGTGGATTTAAACCTCACGAATGACCCTCCCAAACTTATAGAGATCGAGCTCGGAGATCAAACACACAGCCAACCGCTGGTTTATGACAACAACATCATCTTTTGTAAACAGTACCAGATGAGCGGTCATTCCATGCAGCACTTCTTCCGTGCCTACCCCGAGCTAAATAAGTCTAGCCCGTACAACCCGCACGCGCCAGCTGCTCACCGTGACCCTGACACTGTTAATCAGACTTTGCCTCCCAATCCTTCCCTTCTGATTGACGGTCCAGCACTATTGCCCTGCTCCCGTCCGACAATCATGACTAGCTCCGCTATCGTCCCATCCAATCCACCTGCTATCTCACTCAACAATTTCTTTGAACTACTCACATGCATCACTCCTAATAGTTCTTCCGATAACTCCAGTGAGCCCTCTTCCTCAATCCCCGGCGGAGACGTCCAGCCAGATTATCGTAAGCCCAGCTGTTCTGCCGAGCGGCATAACCCCCCTCACACATATCACCCAGACGTCAACATCGCTCCCACCGTGCCACCCCTCATCTCAACCCACAACTTATCTGAGCTCATAATCTTCTCCATTCTGTGGACTCTCACTCTCCCCTCTTACCATATGCCGTCCTCATCAGCTTGGATAGGTTCAGACGGAGAGCCAGCCTGAGCAGAATACTGAACCCTGACTTCTCGACGCTCATCCAACTTGTCTCACATCCGAGCCAACAATTCCCTCGACAGATGCTGGGCCCCCTATGTACCCTTTCCCTCATAAAGCGGACGTTCAACCCCACTTTAACCGACAGGTTCTGGCAAAGCCAAAGAAGCGGGTTTCCTGGACCGTGGCAATCCCTTATGCATCCTGGAAGAAAATGAAAAAAACAAAAATAGCAGACGGCAATGACAACAAGGTCTGCCACGAAGCTTAATCACCTCCCTCCCACTACCCTATCAAATGCTTAACATCATCTCTTGGAACGTGAGAGGGCTTGGAAACAAACCGACGCTGAATAGAATCCTCAGCCTCAAGAAAACTTATCGAATAGACCTCTTAATCATTATTGAACCAAAAATTCCTTAAAGAAGAATCAAAGCCACTCAAGTCAAGCTCGGATTCCCTCATGCCATCACAGGATGTAGTAACATTTAGATTTTTTTTGTGCCAGAATTCAAATTTGGCACCATAAAAGATTCGCCTCAGGCTTTATCTTGTTGGGTTGAACATCCGGCCCTCAAGTCCTGCTCCATCCTTTTCGCTGTCCATGGAAGTTGTGACATCCCCGAGCGAAGATTGCTTTGGGAAGACTTGTTGGAAGCTGCCTTACCCTACCAAGGTCTCTCGTGGCTCTGCATCGGAGATTTCAATACGATGTCCTACAGAGAGAAGAAATCTGGTGGTCGCATGCCCCCCCACGAAAATATAACCTCCATCCCCTTCTACGGTAGTGCATTCACCTGGTGCAACATGCAGGAGGGTCATCGATGGCAGTACTCCCGTTTGGATCGGGCGATGGTCAACGACAGTTGGTCTGACATGGGCCTGATCACAAACCTCTCTCACCTGAACTCCACTGAATCGGACCACTCCCCTCTTCTCATCATGATCAGCAACAACCACACCAGCACTAAAAAAGCATTCCGCTTCCTCGACTTCTAGCGACATCATCCCCAATTCCAGAACGTCGTGGCCTTCTCTTGGAACTCTGTCTCGGAACTTGACCCCCTGGTATGGATGGCGGCTAAACAGAAAGTCACCCGTAAGGCATTAACGTCCTGGAGCAAAAACGCTTTTGGAGACATCTTCCAGGCAATTAAGGTGACGGAGGACGACATCACTCGCGCTGAGATCTCGTTTGCGATTGACAGATCTACGGCTGCCCGCGCCTCGCTCAACCTTGCAAGAGCTCTTCTTAAATCCAGGCTGAAGATAGAAACGGAATTCTAGAGGCAAAAAGCCAGATTGACCTGGGACACCGATGGTGACCGGAATACCAGTTTCTTTCGTGTATCAAAGGCCGCAGAAACCAATTAAAATTACACCGGATATACGACGATAATGGCACCCTGGTGGACGACCAGGAAGGCATTCAGGTTGCGACGAAGAACTTCTACTCTAACCTTTTCACCAAAGAGCCTGTCGTTAAAGACGTTGCGCTCATGTCCAAAATTCCATCCCTCATCAGCGACAACGAGAATGAGACCCTGTTGGCTACTCCATCAGAGGAGGAGGTCAAGGCGGCTGTCTGGTCCATAAAATAACACAGTACCCCGAGGCCAGATGGCTTCAATGGCATCATTTTCAGAGCTTGTTGGGACATCGTAAAATCCGACATATTGGAGGCCACTATAGCCTTTTTCCAAGGGGCAAGATATCTCAATTCCATTTCTTATGCCAACATCATCCTAATCCCCAAGAAAGACAACCCAGAAACCTTCAAAGACTTTCGTCCAATCAGCTTATGCACCTTCACCAACAAGATCATATCGAAGATCGTTGCCAATCGGATGTCCAATCTCCTCCCCAAGATCATCTCCGAATAGAAAAACAGGTTTGTAAAAGGCCGAAACATCACTGATAACATACTCCCCGCACAAGAGATGATCACATGTATGAAGTTTTCGTCCTGAGGGTGGAACGTTGCCATCAAACTGGACATGAAGAAGGCATACGACCGCCTAGACTGGCAATTCATGATCTGGGTCTTCAGGGCTTTCGGCTTCTCCAAATCTTGGATTGACATCATATTCATATCAATCAATAATGCATGGTTTTCCACCGTCATCAATGGCCAGGCAGCGGGGTTCTTCCGATCTACTCGTAGGGTAAGACAGGGAGGCCCCCTCTCTTCTACCATTTTCATCATTGTGGTAGAAGCTCTCAGCAGAAGCCTCAAAAGCATGCCCAGAATGCCCGGTTTCCACCACTTCCACACCACCACTGGCTATCCACGTATCACTCACCTAGCGTACGCTGACGACAGCCTTATTTTCTCCTTTGGAGACATTGGATCGATCGAGGTGGTTCAAAGTACGCTCGCGAGATATACCAGATGCTCCGGACAGTACGTCAATAACAACAAGAGCGTCATCTATATCCATCACAAAGCTGACAGAACCTGCTCAGATGTGCTCTCCAATATGACCTCGTTTGCCACGGCCTACCCGCCTTTTCTTTACTTGGGTTGCCCGCTGGTGTATGAAAAGTCTAACTCGGGAATATACGAGCACATTGTAGACAAGATCCGAAAACTGATCGCGGGATGGCACAACACAACATTATCACCAGGGGCAAGATGATCCTTATCAAACATGTACTTTCTTCCATTCTGTTGTACACCCTGGCCGTCTGCTCCCTTTCCAATAAGGTTCTCCACTCTCTCGAATACCACTTTGCCAAGTTTTTCTGGGTTAATGCGACGGCATAGACAAACACCACTAGGCCAGTTGGGATACCATGGCTAAACCTACTGAAGAAGGAGGTCTGGGATTCAGTAGACTTGCCCACATCGTGGACACCTGTTCCATGAAGCTGTGGTAGAAGTTGCACACGGAGAGCTCGTTATGGACGAGGTTTATGAGAGCTAGATACTCCATATTCTTCTATCTATCGGAGGCGGTCACTAACAATAGATCTTCAGTATCGTGGCATCGCATAATTCGAGGGCACAAGCAGAACCTTTAATCCGTCTTCAGTTGGGTGACGGACGCTCATCGGCCTGTCTAAAACGATGGTTAGGAGAAGACACCATACAGCCCAACGTTCGAACACTGCAGGGGTACAAAATTAGGGATCTATGGGAGGGCAGTCCTGCATGGAATTGGGGGAGGGTCAGAGATTGGCTTGGTTAGCCGACGGTCTTCTTGCAGCTAATCTACGGGTCACTGACATAACCGACACGTGGAGATGGTCCCCTAACCCGTATGGGACGTTTACGCTGGCTTTCGCCAGAATTGTGGCCAGAGACAGTGGCGTGCCGAATACCACTTGTGCAAAGTTTTGGCAGTCTTGCATACCCACCAAATGGCCTATCCTTATCTGGCGTGCATTATGCCGGAAGCTACCGACAGACGACTCCATCAAATCTATCAGATTTAGCCTCGCGTCCAGATGCCACAGCTGCGTGGAGCACAAATCAGAATTGGCAGAGCACGTCCTTCTTTCTGGTGAGTTGGCGACTCAGATTTGGTTCAATCTACACAATAGACTAAGTCTTGTCCCCCCGACTGGGGGCTTCCACGATCTTCTGGCCAGCTGGAGCTGCTCCCACGGATATCAGATCGTCGTAGCCGCGGGAATTAGGGTCTTATGGAAGAACATGAACAAATTCAGATATGAAGGCCGCCAACTCCGCCCTCCATAATTGTACAGAGAGGTTATCCGACAAATTCTCAAAGCTAGGAGGTGCTGCTCTCACGCCTCCAACACTTTTTGGGAGGCCCTTGCTTAGGCCATTTTTTGGGTTTCTCGCGCTTCCCCTGTCGGCTGTCGTATAGATCTGGTTCCATTTTGTGCGCGTCTCGCACGGTTTTTCTTCTTTTCCTCTTTCGCGTTGAACGCACTTGCTTATATAGGCTTTGGCATTTGGCGCCTAATACTTTAATAAAGTTTCGATTCAAAAAAAAAAAAAAAAAAAATATATATATATATATATATATATATATATATATATATATATATATATATATATATATATATAAAGCCAAGTACGTACATACTATATATATACTCTTATATATACACAGGTATATATATATATATACGTACGTACTATATATATACTCTTATATATACACAGGTATACGTAGCCTAAAAATCTCTAAAAATCCATAAAAATAGTTTAAAAAAATTATTTATCCTATTTCAAAATAAAATATCATTTTAATAACAATAGTATATATATATATATATATATTTAATAAATATATATATATATATATATATATATATATATATATATAAATTTCCTACTAAATTATTAAAATATTAATACCCATACAACATACATCTACATGGACATCCTAAGATGCACTACCTGACTAGAAAGGCTTGGGTTTGACTCGGGTCAAGTTCGACTAGTTTAGCACAACCGGATCTCCCAAAAAGTCAAAAGCGTTAAAATTATTTGATTAAATCATTTATAGGGGTTAAGTCACATCTTTGACTTATTTTTCTAGTAGGGACACTGTTATGGCTAGGCCTTCCCTAACATGGCTAATACACTAGTCAAATCACACGAATACACACTCGTGCCAAAATTTCTAGTCATTATGCACCTCAAAACTTAACGATGGCTAAGGCCATATATAATAATAACTATTTTTTAAAATTCCAAATATCACTATTTAAGTCCAATAAATAAAAAATAAAAAATTCTCCGATTTTACGTTCTACCTCCGTAAAAGAATTTCGTCCTCGCAATTAAAATGACTCACAATAGTAAAAAAAAAAATATGTCAATGGTTCTAAGATGTCTCTGAAGGTGTGTTTATGTTTCTATAGTTGTTCCTAATCAAACATGTAACAAGCAAGCGTGAACCAATAGTCTACTTAATATCCTTATCATAAAATTTTAAGTTATTATCTTAGGTTGCTTCTTGGGTCGCTGTTCCGTCTTCAACCATCATAGCAAAGGCCTATCCGGGTCATTGAGCTACCTGTTGTCTAGCCTATGTGAACTACATCGCCTGATTGGAATGTGGTCCACGTGGATATCCTCCTTGAGTTACAGGTTGACTTGGCATTGGTGGTGTTAGTGGTACTGGTGGGACTCTTGTTGGGCAATCCCGAAGTTGATGTTGGGTTGAGTCGCATCTTAGATATTGGCCTAGTCTTCGACGACAATTTTGCTGAGTATGCCTCTTCTATTACAATATTGGTACGCCAGGTTATCTTCATCTTGGTACGGTGCGACCCTCGGTTGTCGGTGATGTATTATAAAACACCTTTCAGGTCCTCCGAGTGGTGCTTTTGCTGCTGATGATGTGGATTCCCATGGACGCTTATGGTTAGCCCCCTTCTGGTGGACTCGATCCAAGTGTTATTCTGCAGTAAGAATTCTAAAATAAGTGGTAGGTGCAACGGCTCCAATAAGCTCCTGTAGTCTGTAGCTCAGCCCTTCGTAGAATTTCTCTGTCTTTTTCTCTTCGGTCTGGACTAGTGTAGGTGCAAAACGGCTCAATCATAGAAACTCTGCGTTGTACTCTTCCACCATTATGCTGCCGTGGGTAAGGTGAAAAATTTGTTTTGCAGCTCCGCTTTAAAAGTGGCCCGAATATAAATCTCTTGAGAGAGCATAGAAAACTCCTCCTAAGTGGCATTATCATGTCCAAGTCTTTTCTTCTCCGTAAGCCACCAGTGGTGCATATTGCCGCTTAGTTGCATCCTAAGGGCAATCATCCAACGATCCCTCGGTAACTCAGCTGCCTCCAACTGTTGCTGAATGTTGGTGAGCTACTCATGAACTTCGGTGGGCTCCTCCTTGCCCGAGAACTTGCCTACCTTCAGCTAGCGAAAGTTTACGATAGTTTTTATCGTCGTCTGGTGAACTGGTGGAGTCACTCGCTCTAGTACTGACACGTTTGATTGCTTTGTCTGTCTCTGATGGGCCTCCAACTAGATCTGCTACTGTGCTTGAATCATCGCGTAGAAGGCCTGGAATAGCTGTTGGGGATCCATCACCTGTCAAGCTAGAGGAACATCATTGGCGGCATCGGTGGCAGTGATGATGGCATAGGTAGGATATCCTCTTTCCTGAACCTCGGTGGGTGCGAGGCTATGGATTGTCAGGTTGAGTAGAAAAGACCCCAATCGATGGCAGAGTTTTGTCGACGTATTAGTTATACAGTATTCTATAGGGTAACTACAGGGTTCTCGTCGCCAGCTTATGGTCCATGCACTGGCATAAATAAAACTTGTGAGCTAAAAGAAAATGATATCAAGCCGGATGCAAGTTAAACATAATTTCGAAGTCGAATATAGAGATCAAGAACGTATATCGATATACAGATGTAGATAAGGTCAAGGGACTTTTATGTCCTATTCATAGGCTCACGTCGATACAGTAACATAACTGAAGTGATTAAACGTAGACCTGCATGGGCCACCAAAAAAATAGTAATGTCTCAATCCTAAAATATGTAGGATAGGAATACGATACATGCCAGTAGCATGTCACCAATGGACCAACCTCATAAAAGCCCATTAGTAAAATACTTAAGCTATAAATCATGATAATAAACCCATAATAACAACACAAGTCACAAATCATAGGGTACAGCATTAAATCTCATCCACGCCAGAATAATCAAGACACAAGATATCCAAGTCCAAAAATAATAATAGTGTCAACTGTCCAGCAGTAAAGAGAAGTAATAAATGTACGAGGAAATAACCCGTCACATCGCAAGGAGAAGTAAAATAAGAGATCAACTACAAGTCTGCTGAATCAGAAGAAAATAAAGTAGCAATGTCTAAAATAGAGAATGACATATCTTAGAGAAATCCTCTGACACTATCTCATCCTTCTGCGAAGGTACGTCTCTAGTCTCGACTCCAAAATCAATACCTCCTCTCTCATCTAAGCCTGGAGAATAACCAGGTCCTTAGGAGAATAACAAGATACATAATATACAAGTCTATTGTAATAATATATTCATATAAGGAAAGACAGGAAATAGTACAAGAAAATAATACAGAATAAGGAATAAGGGTAAGTGGCATGTCGTCAATAATAGTGCTATAAACGTGACTACAAGTAAAGGGGTAACCACAACTCAAGGAGCTGACAGCCCTATAGTCAGTAGGCCGATGGGGACTTCCAACTATAGTATGTCTCATTCGCACTCTATAGGTGCTCACGAACGAGGTGGTCAGATATATCAATGTCTATAATAGGTCAAGGTCAGGTCAAGGCAGATACAGGTTATCGGATTAAGTCTGTAACCCCCTAAATTTCTACTACGATTTTTAAAATATTTTTGTATGTATTTTGTACTTCGTATCTGTACGTCGCATACGAATTCACATTTTTGTATTTGTGTAGAGTGCGAGAATTGCATTTCGTATTTGCTCGACGAGTGCAAATATGTGTCGAGGTACATATTTTAAAAAATATTTTATTATAAATTTTATTTAATATAGGAAAGTACATGTTCAAACAAATGTGATAAATATTTTTATTTGTATAAAAGAGTTATTTTGTTCATCGTTTAAAATAGTAGTAGTTTAGAAATTTTTGTTTATATGAAATGCTTTCCAATATTTTGCGAAATTTGAAAATTGTTTATTAATATATCCTTGTTATTTATAAAAACTATTTTATGATTTAATATTTAAGTATTACCTTGATTTTCGAAATTAATTAATGTTATATTTTAATATTTATGAAAATGATATTTAAGATTTGTATTATTTAATATTTGAATTATTTTGATAATTTAAATTTGGAAAAGATTTTATTTTAAATTAAAGGGAGGTTATCTAGACCGATTTGATTCTAGTTGCTTAAATTCTAAATCGATTTAAATAAAAGATGAAATTATCTATCGGGGTTTAAATCATTGCAAGTCCTTATCCAACTGGGAATTCCCACCTCCTATATAAGGAGAGGTAATCATCATAAATTCTCCATCAAATTTGTGCATCGTGTCGGGTTGCCATTTCCCATCCACTATATTTTATTTTTACATATACAATAATTCAGTCCCGTTCGACAATTCCGGACGTCCATCCAGCTGTGTCGGACACTCCCGATACGACAACATCTAACCCGACAATCAAAATCCTAAACCCAACCCATCTCCCGGCCAACAATTGACCACCACCCCCACGCCAGCCGACCCCGTTTCGACAGCACCCCGACGCCATTACCACCTGCTCCAAATCTCCAACATCACCACCATCTCATTACCCGACCCGACTTTCCTTCTCCGATCAAGCCCCCGCCTCGTCGACACACCATATCATCACCACATCCATTACCACCACCATACTGTGCCATCACCATCGACCGAACCACCGCTACATAGACACCACCATCACCAAGAGACAAAAGAGAGAGCCTAACCTCAGAGTGCCGCCCGGGCCACGGTGGTGAGAAACCCCCTTCGTCGAC